>OX578155.1:89519080-89951580 GCA_951213105.1 Amaurobius ferox
GAGAAATGACCACTACGATCGAAAACATTTATAGTATGAATAACACTGTTTTTTGGAGCCGTAGCCTGTTTTTGTTTTATTTGCTTTTCAATTATCTGCCTTAATGGTTTTATTAGTGTTTTAAACTTTTTTCTTTACCCGCCGAGGTATTTTTTTTTAAGTTTTGCTCGTTTTATGTGTAACCAAAATTATTGTTTTTGTAATATTTGCCCGCGCGCCAGGGCGGTATTTATTTTAGGGTGTTTCCACTACTATTGAGTATCGTACTTATACTGCGAAATAAGGTGGGAATTATATACTTTCTCTAAGTAACATTTAAAATGCCTTTAGAATTTAAACATTTTAAATCATAAGCTACATCGGTTACATCAACTGTTTAGTAAATATTAACTAGTTCTATAAATTAACTGACATATCATTATGCACTTTCAGGATTTCGACATAATGCCTTTGAAAATGGCATCTTTATAGAAACTGAAGTTTTCATGTAAATTATGTAAAAATTATTTCAAAAGTTTTTTTTCTATGTTGGCAATGGGTTAATCAAGGCAATAAATTAGATGCATTTAAGGTGATTATTATTAATAAATACACTTCATGCCATTTTCAGGTACTGCAAAATTCAACCTGTTATTTTCTTGTATTATAGAGTACTACCTATACATTTCTAGAAATTATCACTGTTTCTTTGTAGAAAATAATATTAAAATCTTAAATGTTTGATAATTATAATCATGCAAATTACAAAAAATTACTTTTTTTATATATTGCAGAATCTTTTAAAATATACAATTTCATGGTGATGTATACATTCATTGAGTTATTATATCCACACATCCCACACACACAGGCATCTTTCCTAGCATCATGCAACAGTGTGATAAATTAAATTTTTATGTTCATAACTGCATGATATTTTAACATAAGTGATGGATTTTATTGAAGGGTTTTTCTTAATACATTTAAGATTACATCAAGGGTGCCTATTAATTGCTCAAGCCATTGATAAAATTTCTCAGCATAATCAAGGAATGAGGTACGTACTTAGCAATTTATTATGCATATTTATTTCAACAAATAAAAACATTTACATGGTTTCACTAGAACCTAAAAAAAAAATAAAATAAAAAAAACCTTGCTGATAACTCAGAAAAGTATTTGTATTGTTTTCTGAAAAGATTCCAATTGTTTTTAAAAGAATTATAATTAGCAACTGGAATACGAGGGTCACACTGAAATTTTTGAGATACGGCTCAGTGGTACAAGTTGAACTTATCAATTCTTAGGAGTGTTCATAGTACTCCCCTCTAACATCAATGCACTTTTGTAGGTGAATTTTCTAAAGATCGAATGTTTCAAGCCATCCATTTCTTGGAATCAGTGAAAAATATTCTTTTATAGTCTCATCAGTTTCATCTTCGGAATGAAAACGACACCCACGTAATTTTTTTTTTAAATTAAAAAATAGCCAAAAGTCACACATAGCAAGATCAAGAGAATAGGGTGGATGTTCTATCACTTTGATGTTTTTTTGTTCAAGAAATTCTACTGTCACTCTTGCTGAATGAGAAGGTGCATTGTCATGGTGAAGCATGAATCGCCTAACATTCACTTCCTGAAGAATTTCTGGATGGCACTTAGTGGTGTACCAGTTAGCTGTAACTGTCTCCTGTCCCTCTAGCTTTATGGCTTTGACTAGACCTGTATTTCTGAAGAACACGGCATACATTACTTTTTTTATTGCTCGTTGTCTTTTCACCATTGTTGGTTTGGGGTCATCTTCAAAGATCCATACTTTACTTTCTTGACATGTTGGAACGTCAAAAAATAGTATGTACGCTTCATCACAAGTTATGATTTTAGAAATAATGCAGTGTTCACCATCATTAAGTAATTTTAGGGTTTCTTTGCTGATTCTGACACACTCCACTTTTTGGTGTTCTGTTAAATTATGGCGGACCCAACGACAAACTAATTTTTTCATATGCAGTTCTTCATGAATAATTTTATGTATGGCTGTGGATCCAATGTTACGTTCCTACTGTATCATTTGATAGGTACAGTGATTATCATCGATTAACATTTTTCGAACGGCCAACACATTTTCTGGGACTACAGCTGACAAAGGTCTCCATCGTGCGTGTTCTTCATCCAGGAGAGAATTTCGACCTCTTCTAAACTCCTGTAAATCATCTGAATATAGTGGCACAAGATGGAGCATTATTTCTATATGCTAATTGTAGACATTGAAGACATTCTTCTTGATTTAGCCCCACTTTAAAATCATAGCTTGATAATGCTTTCGTGTCAACTCCATTTTCTTTTCAAATTTTATTCTACGATAGCTAAATTGTAATTATTGCCACAAATTATCGTCTGTGAACGTAAGAGTTCAAATTTAAATATCTGACCAATAATTTTTTTCTAGTGCATATCGTCTGCCCCTGTCTCAAAAATTTCAGTGTGACCCTGTATACGCATTTATAAGAATATCATAAAGAGAAGTAATTCTTAAACACAGTCTATATCTTTAAAACTAGTAACAAAATCTATTTTAAATGCTTAATGTCAAAGTAAAAAAAAAGAAAGTAATCCATTATTATATTATATATGTAAGATTATTGCAATATTTGTATTCTAACAAGAAAATAATTTTGCAAAACTGATTTTTTATTAGTCAGTTTTTTTATGCTTTTTTCTTTAAATGAGTTAAATATTGTCTGATGCAATTTAAAAATTTCTGCTATCACATTTTTTTCTTACTTTTGTTTTAGTACAGAAATTAACATCTTGCTTCGCTCAAAAGGGCTTCACATAAAATCTTTTATGTTAAAATATCTCTCCATTCCATCCTTGACTGTCCCCCAGTTGCTAGTAGCAACATAATGTTACAGGCTTGTATTTCTAGAACCAAAAGGGGAAAAGAAATGAAGTTCTTTATAGAAAAAAAATGTGGTAAACTCAAAAATTTCCTAAAAATCCCCAAATCATACCTAAGAATTGATAATGAAATATTGAAATCGAATGGTTGTAAAATTTCATGATTGTAGGATTTTTTTCTTTTTTCGATGTTGGAATATAAAAACGAAATTTGACTAAAAACTTTTTTTTAAACAAATAATCACTAAAATCAGAGCAATCATGCTACAAATTTCATTCAAAGCACTTTGACTTTTCTGGTCGCAATTGTTATAAAAAAAAAATATTGACTGCGTTTTTTGGGTCATATAGGTTCAGCACTGGTGAAGAGGATATACTGTCGGTCGAGTACTCAAAGCAGTCCCTTGAAAATTACCAGATGGGAGAAGCTTGCAGGAAAGCATCTGCAGTCATTAGAGATTTTTCTGTCAATTATGAAGAAAGGGTAGTCTCTAAGCAGGTGAGTTATTTATTTGAAAAAAAAAATTCATAATTACTGTGATTTGCAGGTTTTCCTTTTTTTAACTAGCAAAAAAACAACATAAAAGAGTTAAATGTTAATATTTTATTTTATAATTAAAAGTCTGTCAGACTGTTCTGTTTCATATACAAATCCGAAGCTTTGACTGAATTTTTCAAATTTAGTATAATTATTCTTGACTGTAGGTAACGTGACTGCATGTTTTGAGCCCAGGGGATATCAAGACATTAATTAAAGATACAATTTAAACTACTATAAAAATATGATTTTAAGCAGATGAAATTTCTCCAAAAGTTTATTTAAAAATAATAACAACAACATAGTGTTACTTGGAAAATAAATTCCTTTTTCTGTAAAAAATTACTTATTAGCCAAATGCTTTGGAATTATAATACACAAAGTTTTATTCAAATTTTCCTGTCTAAATAATAACAAAATTTTTAGATAATTAATATAATAAATGAACAGTATTATATGTTGGATTGTGCTTCATTTGTTTCTGCAATGGGTTAAAACAAAGGAATTATTACAGGAATTATTTTGTCATGTATTTTTATTCATCTGTTTTTTTTCTGTATTGGCTTCAGTCATTGCTGCCGCTCACAAAATCCTTTAAAAATGGAGAAATTTTCTGCCAAGTCTAGTGTTAGACCTATAGTATCAAATTAGCTGAATACCTATTGAATATCAATGCTCTCGTAATAAGCAACCAACTTAAATTGCACACTTCTTCCTTTCCAACTATCTACCCATACACAAAATTAAAGTCTGTATCTCATCCCGAAGCATGCTATTTTATTATTTCCCCGTTCAAACTTCTTTCTATGGAGCACAGCAATAAATGGACATTTAGGAAAAACTATTCATCTTGAGTTTTTTATCAGATGATTGGCCCATATACCAAATATCAAGCCTCTATCACATTTAAAAGGAAGTGTGTATAACTTATTCGAAAAATCGAACATTTTGGTGTGTGGCACTCCCTAAAGTAGCAAATATTGGAAATCTGAGATTGCACACTTTTTTCCTTTATACTATCTACCCGTACATCAAATTTGAAGTCTTTGTCTTATTGCAGAGTATGCTTTTACTATCATTTCACCTTTTGAATATTTTTTGTGTAACATCCCCTCAAATGAACATTTTTGAAAAACTGTATTCATCAAATGATTAGCTAATATACCAAATTTCAAGCTGCTATCACATTGTAAAGGAGGTGTTTTTCATTTGTTCATCAAATCGAATATTTTAGTCTGTGGCACTCCCTACAATTGCAAATGTTGGAACACTGAAATTGCACACTTTCTTCCAATGCAACAATCTACCCGTACACCAAATTTGAAGTCGAACGATCGAGCCGTGTACCAAATAGCAAGTCTCTATCTATTCGGGAAGTGCCTAAAAAAAGTGTGACAGACAGACAGACACTTGGCAATTAGTATATATAGATAGATGATTTGCAATTTTGCATGATGATTTAGAGTACTGTGTCATGTACTTTCTTCTATTTTAGTTACAATTGGGTAGCAATTCCTATAGCAGCCCCACAAACGAGGACTGTCCGACATTCTGCAGAATTTGCAGGGTACATTGGATGTTTTTATGTCAGTGAGAACAGTTTCTTGATGATTGACCGAAAGCGGCTTGCACTCAAACCATCCTTTACGAAGACTGACATTGACGATAAGACACTGATGCGGGAGATTGCAATGGTTTCGGGCCCGAGCCTCTTGGGCGACAGAATGGGACAGGGTAGTATTCAGTAATTTGTTTTGGTTCGGTTTGTTGAATGACAGTTACCGTGTAAGAGTCTGGAGGCGACGTGGAAACTGATCCAATCCTGCTGTGACTGTTTAATGCCATACTGCTTGACAACATGGCATCATGGTTTGGGGTGTCATTGGCTTTTATAGCTGGTAACCTCTGGTTCATATCAGAGACACAATGATGGCATAATCATATGTGGATAAAGTGCTGTGGCTGGTTGCACTGCCCTACCTTCAGCGTTTGCAAAATGCTGTTTTCCAGTAAGATAATGCACGACCGCACATAGCAACCATCAGCTGATAAGCCTTGCAAGGTATCCAGGTGCTTCCTTGGCCTCCACTGTTTCCAGATCTCATCCATTGAGCATGTATGGGACGTGATTGGCCTTCATTTGATCATTTGACTGCTCTGTCCCCGCCTCAAACAGAGGACGACCTGTGGTGGATGGTTGAAGGCATATGGTCATCCATCTCTCAGAAAACTATCCTCACGCTCATTGTATCTGTTCCTCGAAGGATTGCTGCGTGTATCGCCTGCTTCTATCACCCTGTATATTCCATTACTGCACTGCATTATCCTTCTAGAATTAACATCACTTATTTATGTATGCCATCTCTGTTTGTGTGTCCTTTACATCACACATACTCTATTCACTCTTTCATGGTGTTACATTTTCTGTGTCAGGTAGTGTATATCCAGGTGCTTTTAGTGTTAATAAAACACTCATTGTATTCATTTGACACAACAGGAAGGTATAGTATTTAGTATATGTATTTTTGATTATTTTTAAATTAAGGTTCCCTAATTATGCGTATAATTAATCAGCATTTTTTCATAGTTGTAGACCAGAATATATGGAGATAAAAAATAATTTAAAAGGTAAAATAAATTTGAATACATAGGTATTTTCTTTATTGTTTCAGTTCTAATTTGCATTATACTAATAATTTATTTCTACAAAATTAACAGTTTAAATAGTTTAGGCCTTTCATCATAGAAATACATACAATGCAGGAACACTTACCTTATCCCAGCACCACCTGCATTGTTTAAAACAATATTGGCTTTTCCTCATGAAGTTTTAACTCTTTTCCTTTACCTCCATCGCTATAATACTGAAGTTGTTGAGACTTTCATTACTTTTGGCTATCATTATTGTTAGATTTTTAAATGTCTTATTGCTGTAAATATGTATCTGAATGTTACACATTTATATAAGTGCTTTGTAAGTCTTTTTGTATTTAAAAAAAGGAAAAGAAATTACATGTAATTTTTACTCATATTTAGGGTATATCATGCCTTATGTGCAGGTGCAAGTAGACTAAGCGGCTGCATTCATTTAATTTGAGTTTTGGGGAGGGTGTTATCAGAATATGCTCGTGATAGTGAGCGAGTGGCAGCAAATAGGAGGTGGATTTTCAACTGGTGTATTACACCTGCATAGCAAGCAGCATGAATAGAGCTCGTAAAGTGAGTTTAGCAAATACCAGCGAGTTCTGGGATACTTATTGGTGTACTGTGTGGAGCTGTATGGTTACCACAGAATATAAACATGCTCTTTAATAATTTTATAAGTTTATATTTATTTCAAGGTATAATCTTTTAGTTTAATTTTTTGTTATGGAGCTCAAATGACTAATGCATACAATACCGATACTTGTTATATAGGAGGCAGACTTTCTTCTGAAAATCAGTAATGAAATTTTCTTGATACCCCTCTGTCTACCAAGATTTTATTTCCAGGCACTGCAATCAACTAGTATTAAGGTAGGTTTATGTATACCTTTTCTCTTTTCTATTTTTGTCAAATTAAGTATTTAATATTATTGCACAGGGTGTCTGTCCTCAGGTTGCATATAGATGCTTGAAAATTGGGAAAGTACTTGAATTTTAGATTGACATTTTAAAAGCCTTGAAAGTACTTGAAAATTCCCATTTTCTTGGTTGAGTCCTTGAAAGTGCTTGAAAAGGGCAGGGTTGAAAGTGTTCTGCAGATTCACAGCTTTGTGTTTTTTCTGAAAAGTTCTGCCTTTTCTAGAAATTTCTCTAAACAACATTCTTTTTTTCCAAAAATCTCCTCAACGGCTTTAACATTAAACAATGATGTTAGTTTGCTATGATTTTTCCTCCAAGAAACACATACAACTTCATAATATGAAAGAAATTATGTCCTTGAAAAATAATTGCATAGTACTTGAAAATCCTTGAAAAATTTTTTTAATGAAAGTGTACTCACCCTGTTTAACAGTTTGTCATGCTTTCTAATGATGACATCAACTATGTTCCACGATTACTGATATAAAGAATTATTGAAAATGAATCAGCTATGTAGAGTTGTGAAAACCTGTATCTCAATATGATAGTTTACACTTGGCTATATGGTGTCGCATGCATTCTTTTAGCACCACGCTTATTTCCAGGTTTGCTTTCAATTTTTAATCATCTGCATAATTTTCTATTACTTTCTCTATTATACATGGTAATCAAGTGTATAAGAAAAGCATTGGAATCATGCTAAAAATCACAACTCATGTTTTCGACGAATCTGCATGTTTTGAACATCCTAAAACACAAAAACACTATTTTTAGCATAATATTTGTGTGTGTCTGTGCAGAGTTTGTATCCACTCTAACTTAAAAACTAATTGACCAAATTTTATAAAATTTGGTAGGTATTAGGTACGTCACTTATGGGTATCTATCAGGTTGCTGATTAGACTTTCGTACAATTCGCGAAAAAGGAATCTGCCCTTTTTTTACGAAATGGCCCGCAAAAATCCAATCTAACTGAAGACTGACCAAATTTTGCACAAATGTCTACAAAATTTAGTAGATAAGTTAATTGTGGGTTACTCTTGTGCTGATGAGATTTTAGTATGATTTGGAAAAAAAACCTGTTTTCTTTTCTTTTTTTAAATGACCTGTAAAAATTGCATGTATGTACTTTAAGAAACCAAATTTCACAAAATTTCGTAGATAATTCGCTTGTAGATTACCTAAGTACTGGTGTGAATTTTGGTGCAATTTGAAAAATAATAATCTGTCTTTTTTGCGAAATGGTTCGCAAGAATCATCAAGATCTAAAATAAAATACTACAAATATAAATGCTTGTTTTATATATAATTTCTGACATCAAAAAGAATAAGACTAACCCCATTACTTTAAGATGGATCATTTTAGAGAAATTTAAGTTTTTTATTTTGAGGAACTGAAGATGTTTTTCACTGTAGTTAAAACTATTTAATGAAATTTCTTAAAATGTAGCAGTTACGTATGTCCTTTAAGGGTTATTCTAATACTGATTAGGTTTTGGCATAATTAAAAGAAATATGACTCTTTTTTGCAAAATAGCCCAGAAAGATCATGAAAATCTGAAACAAATAACTAAAATTGTTAAAATACATTAGTTAAATACTTGTTCTTCATGTAATTCTTGACAGCAAAGTTAATAAGACTGACCCCCATGACTATAAGATAAACTGTTCTCGAGATATAGTTTTATTACAGTTTTTTGGAATTTTGAGGAGCTAAAGACTTTAAAGTGCATTAAGTTGCCAAATAAAATGAAGATGCATTAAAAATGCAAATTAGATATAATATCAGAAAAGTATCCATGTTATTTTCTGCATTTCAACTCACTTCAATGCATCATTAAAAAAAAAAAAAAAAAAAAAAAAAAAATGTATTCGAGTCTGTAGGGAAAGTCATCTGCTACTCATATTATATTTTTAAGTTGTGATCACATAGCCTTTTTCAATGCACTTATGGTATTTTCTGTTAAAATGTGGAAAACAATGGTCAATTTAGAATGGACGGATAAAACTCTTTAAACATCTGCTGCTCACATATTTTTTTTAGTTGTGATCACGTACGTAGCCTTTTCCAATGCACTTACGGTATTTTCTGTTAAAATGTGGAAAACAGTGGTCAATTTAGAATGACAGATAAAACTCTTTATCCTCAGTTGGCAGAGTGGACCAAGCCAATAAGAGATTATTCATAGAAAGCATGTTGTCGCCTGTGTATTAAAGCTTTTCTTTTAAACAATATGGGAAGACAGACAACTGTTAGTCATGAAAAAAAAGGGCAAAACATTAAAAGATTGTATGAGGTTGGGGTACCAAATTAAAATTCTGCAATTAAAAAAATGTGATTGTCAACTAGCATAAGTATACAAAGGTAGAAAATTGCTGAAAAAAATACTTGAACTAAAAAAAAAAATCAATAAGTAAAATATACTTCGTGCAAAGAATAAGGAAAGCTTGAGTAACATATTTAAGTACAAATAAAATGCAGCATAAGAATTGCTGCATTATTATTCAATTTGTGCTCAAATATATTTCTTAAGTTCTTCTTAGAAGAAAAAGGCTGTAATGGAGGCATAATTAATTCACCCTCCCCCCCTTCGAATCTATATCATGTAAAATGAAAATCTTGTTAAGGATGTATAGAAAGGGATATATAATACCCCCCCCCCCCCTCCCCTCCCTTGAAAGATTTTTGGATTTGCCAATGAACAAATGGAAATTAAGGTGAAAAAAAGGTACATTTAAACAAATAGAAATTAAGATGAAAAAAAAACCTGCTATGCCCAAGCTCCTGACAAAAGCAGCAGCTCTAAATTTGGAAAAGTAAATAGAATGTAAACCTGCACATATAATAGCACTTGTTTTCTAGAATGCTCCAAACATAAGATAAAAATAATGCTCTTCCCTTTAAAGGATATAGCCATTCAAATAACAAAAACATGCAAACATCCCATCCTTCATAATGGAGTGGCCCTAAATGCATTTAGGGATTAATCAAAAACCTTGGGATTCATTACTAAAAATTCCATTTTAAATGCACAAAGATGTAAATAAGAAAATTGTGTATTGGTAAACACTTACCTATCTGCTTTTGCACCTCTAATTTTACTTGATACAAAATCCTGGTTATTTTTAAAGAATTCAGCAATCATTCAAACTTTCATTTCATCAAACTTTTGACAAAGTATAGTTTTGTGCCCTTTGGAAACCTCGTTCCATCTCACTAAACAACTGATTTTTTTTACCTTAATAAATCTGATCTAAAATCAAATTGAAATGAATATAATTATGCAATGCAAAGCAAAAACGAAAACTCTTTTAACACCAAGGAGAAATCACATGTAAATAAATGGCAAGATCCGCAGCAAGGTAAAAGTTTGACATTTGGGACGTCACAACCAATAGCAGGGCATTTTTGATTGCATGACGTATCCGGTCATTTTAGCATATTTTATTTCTGCAATAATTAAATAAATAAATTTTTCTCAACAACATCATTTGGATATTCAGAATTAGGATGATTTTTTTTATAATATATGACCAATATTTTTTTTTAAATGTGACAATTCTTCATTGATAATAAAATTATGCAAAATAGCAATCATCCTTGTTTATATATTGTATGCAATAAACATAGAAATTTGTGAAAAATCAGGGAATTTAGTTTCAAAAATTAAGTATGAATCCTGAATTATCTAGAGAAAGCTTTAATTAATGATATCTCCAGCAATTTTGATCATATCACAAGGGAACGGGTATCAGGGTGAGTACACTTTCCTTAAAAATATTTCAAGCACTTTTCAAGTACCATGCAATTATTTTTCAAAGACATCATTTCTTCCATATTATGAAATTGTATGAGTTTCTGGGAGGAAAAATCATAGCAAACTTTGTTTAATGTTGAAGCCATTAAGGAAATTTTTGGGAAAAAACAATGTCGTTTAGGAAAATTTCAAGAGAAAGTAGAACTTCTCAGAAAAAACACAATGCTGTGAATCTGCAGAACATTTTCAAGGACTTGAAGTACTTGAAAATGTTAATCTAAAATTCAAGTACTTTCCCAATTTTCAAGCACCCGTATGCTACTCATTATGATATGGAAAATATTTTTATAATTTTTTTTTTCTAGAGAGCTCAAATAGTTACATTTTGTATTTTTTTACTAAAAGATGTCATATGAACGAAATTTGCATATGATAATAGTCTGTATTAATTAAAGCATTTTTTAAAATGGTACTATGGGTCTACGTCAAAATTTTCAAGATATTTAGTTGTGCAATCTTTTTTGAAACACACTATATGATATATGTACACTTACATATCTGATGATGTAAGTATACACCAACTTACATAGCTTTCAGTAGTAAAGATATTTAAATTTTTTTAGCTTGCTATCTCGCCTCAACCCAAAAATGCCGTTGAGCCCATCTTAATACAAAACACTTCACAACTGTCCATTAAAGTGGAAGGTGTAGTGCAACATGGATCCAGGCCTGGACTATACCGGAAAGTGGATAAAATATTAATCACTGTCACCAGTCTTCAGAATAGAACCCCTCAACAAGAAACTAAGGTAATTTTACAATATTTAATTAATGTATCGTATTGTAAACTAGAGCGAATTACCAAGGTCCTGAATAAGCACCCGCTACTTAAATGATAGAGGTAACACCACTCAATTTCCAAATCGCCTGCTTTGAACCAAAATCATTTCCTTCTTTCATTTCAATGCATGCATGTATAGTTGTACGCAACTATTTGCCATGCATGCTCACAAACATCCACTTCTCCTCATAGTAATGCTCAGCAATCCTGCCCACTGCACAGCAGCTGTTGAAACAGGTAAAGGAAGACCTTAGCTCGAGGTATCAAAAATCAAAATGTTATGGTTTTGGTTGGAAATTGATAGGGGGAAACAAAAATTATTTTGTTTGTTTGAAAAAAATCGTTTGAGTATAAAATCGTGCTAATCTTCCTTTTATTTTCATATGTGGAGACAGAAAAAGTATCAGATAGCTTAAAAAATGCATATTTTGATGTATTTAAAATTAAATAAATATGAATGTTCTACAGATTTGGTTCAAAAATTGCTAGAAAAAATATTCTTTGATCCATATAATGCTGAGTTGGAAACTGCGATAATATTTTCAATTGCTAAGGGAGGGAGTTTATACAATATACTAGCTACAGTGAACAGTGGCTTTTGTCAATGTTTTGAGAATAGTAGTTGTTTTGTGAAATTACTTTAGTCAACATTCTGTGAAATTAGTGAAGTATTCAAGTGCTGTTTGATTGTATATTGTTCCTATTTACTTTGTGCTTGTGAATAAATGCAAGTTATCCAGAAACTTGGACTCGTTCTTGTATCCTGCGTATACACCCACGATTCTAGAGGATACATTTCATAACATAAGCAATATACAACCGTGGAATTTGGTACACAAGTACTTCAGGATCCGGGTGTTATTTTTAAAAAATTCGAATGAGTTCTTCAGTTATCTTCTGCTTTAGCATGATTTTCTTTACTCATTTTTCATCCTTTTAGTTGTATTTGATATTCGTAAATTTTCTGTATGTGTATTAAAAATGTCAGGTACACTTAATATTTTCCAAGATATATTTTCATTCACTGTGTGAAACAAAGTTTTTATTTTGTCTATTTTTTAGCCTTTTTCTGAAAACAGCAACCCAGTATCAACCAGCCTCTCTCAATCAGTAACACCCCACTATGACTACTTTCATGCACAGTTTTTATTGGGTTTCCCTGTTGCTGGTGTCCATTCCATTACCATCGAAGCTGCAGTCATTGACGATAAAGAATCCCTATGGAGGACAGGTCCGAAAATGACACTCAATGTCAAATCACACGATGACAGCAGTAACAATCAAAAGCAATCAGCCAGACCTGCATTTAGTTCAAGATATCAGAGTTGAGAGAAATGTTGCTGTAGAATATTTGTATAGATACTGGTTTTATCCTTTTTATATTTACCTTATTGAATTCGGTGCTCTGGTATTAGAGTATTTTTGGATACCCTTAATGTAATACATCAATGTTTAACAATTGGCATAGCTCTGAAATCTGCTGTTTAAGTGTTAAATTTTTAAAGGATACAATTTCTACTTTGGAATCTACATAGAAAGCAAGACCATTTTGGCAAAAATGCACAGCAACAATAAAGATTGCTGTAACCAGTTAAAACAAGGGGGCTACCCAGCATAAAGCAAACTGTTTCAAAGCACTCTGCACACACAGCTTATTTACTTTAGAGACTTATACGAGGACATGTTCAGTGTAAAGTACGTAAGCTGTTATGCCTGCAGTCTTACCTCCCAGGGTAAACAGGCACAGCCTTTTGTATTGATGTATGCCTAAGTTGCTATAAGCCAGGGGAAATGTTGGAGATGTGCAGTAAAATGGTTGGTAGCAGATGATCTTGATTTTAAACTATTTTATCAATATTTATTGCATTTTGTATGTAATCAAAGAACACAACCAAGTCCTTTTGTAAAAAAAAAAAATTTTTATTGAATACATGAATCAATATCATAAATGAAAGTGGTGAAATGAAAGTGATCCAAGCATGAATATATGGGAAAAATTGTTGAAAATAAAAAAGTCTTTTTATTTCCTGCATCTTTTTAAGTGATCTGTTTATGGCATATGAAGCAGTGAATGATTATAATGGAAACAAACTCTCAACATTATATGTTATGCCAAAGTGATCATTGCTTGGTACAAGCAATCTTGACTTTATAGGGAATTGCTGAAATAATGTCACTTTTGTTAAAAACAGCTTTCAACCACTTTAAATATTAATATGATTATGCATAGACCATTGATCCATGATAGTTAATATAAAATTGCAATGAAATTTATCATAATGGAGATTTCAACATATCTAAATAAATTTCTAGAGTATTATGTTTGTAACATTTTTTTTTAATCTTCAATAAAAATTGATTTATATATAGTAGCAGCCAAGTTGTAATAAGTGTATTGTAATGGGAAAAGTTCACTATATTTGAAACGTTTTACATATGACACAATAAAATTTCTAAATAAATCTGAAGTTTTTCATGTATATTGCACAACATTGTGACTTTTTTTATACTTGTATAGAATTTGTTGAGAACATGCATAAGATTTGTGGCATACAAATAAATCTGTATTGAGAACAACACTTCCATAAAAATTAATATTTTTCAGTGATAAACATTGAAAATTTGTAAAAAAAAACAAACTAAAGAGTAGTTTTTTAAAAGTGTCTTAATAGAAATATTTGCCCAATTGTGAAAAGTAAACGCCTGATAGTTAGTTTTATTTATCCTCTGCACAGTATACATGTTAAAACCATATGAAAAGTTTCTTTAACATTTATTGAAACTGCTCTATAAAAATACAAAATTATGCTTTTGACATGGGCCATTGGCTATAACATTACTATTGGTTATAACATTAAAAACAAATTCCTAGTGAAAAAATTTATCCAAGTTACATCAAATGTGTTCAATTTACATAAGATACACAGAAAAAAAAAATAGAATGAATAAAAAAATAGTTAAATGAATGATTATAACTTTAATTTAAATATTTCAGCATATTTATGGGGGATATAAAATTAGATTTAAATGCATGGGCATGATTTTAAAATGTATCGCTATTTAAGAAAAAAAAAATCTGAACTTCTGAATTCTAAACAATGTGTTTATAGCAACTTGCTGGGGGGAGGAAAAAAAAATGAACATTTCCATGGAAATAGCTGCTGCAGAACAGTTTTACTGTGCTTAGTCAAAATATTTCAACTTTTGGTATACAATACAGGGTGCTTTCACATATTTAACCAGTTTTTCAAAATTCAGCAATTGGCTTTAAATGCATACTTTCTATAAAAGTTAAAATTGAATGCTAAACCTTTTCTTATGGTGGGTGGTATTTTCTAAAAAAAGTTCAATTAGAAAAAGTTGCACTGTACAGTAAGTAACTAGTCATAAGAAAAATTGTACAATCATCTACAATTTTAATTTACAATAGCAATAACAAAAATTAGCAAAATAAGGCAAATTTGGAATTGAAAACTATCTCTTGATTTTGACTCAACTGGAGGGGGCAAACTGAAACCAGACTTTGATTAAATCGTGTGTGTGCATTTTATGTGCAACTTATCGCAGATTTCTATGGGGAAAATTCTTGATTTTATTTTAATAAGCAATAGCGTACAGAATATTGCAAATAATTGCAATGTTTTTCTTTAGTTAATGAACAGTTTAACTTTATTTTACTCGGGGAACCATATAAATATCTCACAAAAATTTAGACACCCGATTTTCATGAAAATATCACCCACTGGGACATATGAAAGAATATCACCTTTAATGTTAACAAACTTTCAAATTGAGATATGTGTCTAAAACGAATTAGTGAAGCTTGAAAAATGAGATCGCCTATGCTAAAACACCATGTACATAGAACTGAATCTAATAAATATTTCTTTTCTGATTTTGATACGTTCATGATCTGCCATATCCTGTAGAAATATTTTTAATAATTTTATTTTCCTATAAAAGCTATAAATTCAACAAAAATTATTTAGAGTTATTCGGAATCCACCTGTTTTTTCCTTATAAAATATTGCTTTCTTTAATCTAAGCAGTAACTTTACAAATTACAACATGCAGAGTGAAAAACTGTTATGAAGCATTAAAGAAAAAAATCTAAATTTCATTTAAAGAATATTTTTTATCAATTGAATTATAAATTGGTTATTTTGTTTCCTGATCTCCATAAGAGTTTTATACTTAAATAATGTTTTAAAATATGCTCACTTTTTTAACAAATAGGTAAGCAATATTTGTGAAGGTACCAACTTTGTAAAACAATATATCACAATATTGGAGAACAATTCACTATCACCAGCATTTAAAAAAAAATATATTACACACCATTGGATTCTACTTTTGACTGAAGCTCATGACTCAAAAGTTAATTGTAGATGGTAAAAAATAAGTAGTTTTTCCTTTGACATCTACAAGTTTAAATTAAAAAAAAAAAATCTTATGGTATTGACAATGGCATTGATAATATGATTTATGACAATGTTTTGCTTTTAACTAGCTTAAAAGGATATTTTCCCTCCAGCCACTTGTTTCATTATTTCAATGTTTAACCCTAATCTCTATAACCTCTTAACTCATTTAATGTTTACTTGTTTTTGCAGGGCACAGATGTTGAGATTTGAAAAATGTGTGCCTTTTTAAAAAAAATAAAAATCGATAAAATAATTAGAAGTAGCTTTATAAAATGAACTGTTACCTTTTGATAAATAAAACACATCCTTATTTTACCTTTTTTTTTTTTTAAGCACACAGCTTTCTCTTTTCAGTATCTATGCTTGACAAAAAAAAAAACAGTGGGAAAAAATCTTCAAAAATAAATGAACTAAAGGCTAGGGACTTTTTTCCATAGGTTAATATGAGAAAATGAAACAAGGGAACGGAGAATATTCTCTTAATATTTTTATTTGAAATTTTGTACTTAATTACATTAAGGAAAATTTTTATTTATAAGATTAGGAAAATATTAAATATAATAAAATTTAAAATTTTTACAAATTATTTTGACTAAATACAATAATTTAAACAAAAATGACTTTTATATGCTAGCTTTCAAATTAATTTCACATTTTTAAAAGCAATTTTTCAACATTAAAATATGAAAATAAAAAATATACAAGGACAATTTTTACATATATGCAAAACATGTCTAAGTAAGTGATTTCAAACCAGGAAATAAAAAATGACTGAAAATACAAAATGCACTCAAATTTGCTTTATTGAATGCTCATGAAAAAATAAAAATATCAAAGCAAAAATTTTAAAACATATTTGACATTCAATAAAACAAATAAGACACAGTATGAAACTTAAAAAAAAAAAAAGCTAACCCAGCTTTCTCAGTTACATTAATGGCATGAATCTGTGAGAAAACAGATTCGGGGGGAAGGGGATGCAATTAATGGTCATAATACAATGTAGGGGATATGATTCAACAATGATAGACATTTCAAGTCTCTCACACAAAATAAATGATACAGGAAATGCCTCCAGCCATTTTTGCTGCAACACAGCTCCTCCATAAAACACCTGAGATATTAAGGAAGCACAGACAATCGGTCAATGTCACAAACAGTCTATAAAAGCACTTAGCACAAAAAACTCACAACTTTTCAATAATCAACACGGGTCTCCTGAGTTGAACAAAGTCATTAATCAACTTCGTAGCATGGTTTTTGATGTGTCTTCCTGAAGAGCATGGCTGATAGTGACAGCAATGCAAACATGATTTCAAATCGGAAAGTGCCTCACTATGTGATTCAGTCAACAACTGCAAGGGTTTCGGGAGGTGCTGTTGCAGCAATGCCAGGCACTGGAGCGTTCACTGCAGCAGGAACGACAGGAGGAGGAGGAGGATTCTCATAGTAAAAAGGGATTTTCAAATTCAGCTTTCTACAGGGTTTACGAGCTGACCGGCGCAGTTCAAGTACGGTTATCTGTTTTCTTAATTTCCTGCAGAGAGAAAAAGAAACATTTTAGACATCTTTCATTTCCAAAATTTTATATCAGTTTCAAAAACTATAAAATTGCTAACTTTTAAATATTAGTGTACCTATGGTGAATATTTGATAAAACTTTCGATTTATTTCCTTAGCTTCCCAGTCCATCCACTATTTTTTAAATTTCAGCTGTACCATTATTAATGTATTCTATAATTCAATTTTTCATTCTATGATATTTTCGGATCACAAAAAATCAAAGGATGGTTGAGTCGCAATTCAGTTGAAATTGGGGGTTGGGGCTCTTATGTCAAACAAAGATTTTTCTGATATCTTATGTCCAGCCTTTGGAATAACGTTATTTACATTAACTTATTTCTTTGCTTTTATTTTTGTTAAATTTTTATTCGTTTCTTTTTTCTCAATACAGTAACAAAAATTTAGTTAAAAAGCTTTCTTTTTTCAAGACTTTTGCAGGCGATGTTCCTAAAATTTACACCAGATCCTGTAAAATGTACTATGCACAGTCAAACTTATATTGACTGATATTTACACAAAATTTAGAAAATCCAAGTTGTTTCAATTATTTTTCTGACTTAGTTATCATAAGCCCATATTATCTGTTGTAAACAAAACAAATTAATAAATTTATTTAACTACCCTAAACTATTTTGGCTCCATCGAACTGCACATACCATAATTTTTCTTGTTTCAATTTAAAAACAGCTTTCTTAAATTACTTGGAGGGGGGGGGGGGGATGAAGAGAATGAATACCTTGACTATTTTTCAAGTGTTCTTGATTTACAAGGCGAATGTATGAGAATATAAACGAGAGAATAAAAATAATAGAGGAGATATGTTAGACAAGGGTCAAATGGGGTGAAATACTAATGGGGTGACTTGTAGCTACTAAACAATATTGTTTCCCTCGTTTGAACTCCTAATAATTAAGACAACCAATAGGCTTCTGAATTTGTTCAAGGGATATAGAGGTCCATGTGGAGAATTTTTTTTATATATTATCTCTAGAAAGGCCTATGACGATTTGTAAATAATCATGTCCATTCATTTCAGGTAAAAAGTATTTACAAAGCTTTCATTCATTCGCTAAGAGTTTTTTTCTATTAATGAATTTTTTTATTTTAGATCAAAGTCATGAAATATCTCAAGAGCGAATGCTGAATATCATCATTTCATAAATGATGGAATTTCCTTTTAAATAAAAAAAGATCACATATTAAATATTCATTTTATATGCAACTGTTTTATATTAACTATTTTTCACAATTATTGAGAAACTATTAAGCTTCATGATCATTCAGTCATAACATCAGCACATTCCATTTTATACATAATTGTGCCAATTTTGTCCTCTGCTGCCATGTTAAGAAAATATAAATTTCGAAGTTTTCGCTCTAATTTAAAAAAATTCTATCTAGTTCTAGATGTTTTGTTAACAAAGCAGAATATACAGTTTCATGGAAATCCATTAATATTTGTATGAGTTATTTTGTACATAAGAAATTGTCCACAGACAGATGAGCATCACTCCAAAATTAGTCAAAACATGTTTAAGAGGTCCTAAACGCATTGGCATAAAAATCTCAACGAAAATTTTCGTGAAAACAATACCTTCTCAATACTATGTATTTAAAATTGATTGTCTTCACAACACAAAAAGTGTATTTATATATATATATATATATAATTTTTCAATTCATAGAAATTCTGACTATTCCTAGTGCACATTCCATTCAAAGCTCATTGGAAAGAGCATTCCTTAATCTTTCCAATGGTCTTAAGATGGAAACTCTGTTATTATATCTGAGCGTGAAGGAACCAGTTTGTGTGACAATTGCTCAAAATTATGCTTCATAAAAAAAAATAATTCAAATTTTTAAAAAATCACTTAAGACATTTTGGAACCTAACCTGAATTGTTACTGTATGGAATTTCATAGCTGTTGGTCATTTAGATTTTCCATTACGCTAGACGAACAGTCATCTTTTATTGAAACAAAAAACAGAACAAATTACGCAGGTCCTAAATAAGTGCTCACTTCATAAAAAATGCAGTAACACTTAATTTCTGAAATGCCTGATTTGAGCAAAAATCATTCTCATACTACAGAAATATCTCACTGTTCAGCAACGGATATTCCCAGTTGCGACATTATGAAAACAGGAAAACGTCATACTATGGCATGGCTAAACAGAAGCAATAGTAAATATAGACTTACTTTATGAAAGGTTTCTTTTGTTAAAGTATAAAATCATGAAAACTGGTTCTGCGGAATTAAGAATGTGAGAGAGATATATTGATTCAATAAATGATTATTATTCAAATTTGAATGCATTATCGAGTTAGACAATTTATGGACAGTCCGCAGGTGGATACCTTTCATTTAAAAATAAAATTAAGATAAATTGCCTGAGTAGATTGCAAGAATGTGTTAGGAATAGATACAGTACATATAATTTGCAATCATAATATTCAAATTTAAACATGCTCTCAATTGTTAAATGTGTTGCAAAAGTTTTGGCCCAATCTTCTAGCCGAAACCTTTCACCTAAAAGTAGAATCATGCAAATGGGTAGAGTAAAATTGAAAAACATATTGGAGATAGCTATTACATTCAAATCAATGGTCATTCATTCAAATTTGAATGCATTCTCAAATTAGTCAAACATATTTGGAAAATCTGCTGGTCGAAACCCTTTGTTTAAAAAAAAGGAAAGTCGGGCAAATGAATTCCGTGAACTTAATGAGGATGCAAAAATAAAAACTTTGTTATACACAGCATACAAGGTAATTAAAAGTATCCAACTAATTTCAGAGGCAAATAATAGCCTCCTTTATCCAGATAAAAAAAAAAAAAACAGAACACCAATACCAACAAAGACGCGATATATTTTTACAAAGTATTTATGCAGTCAGTGAAGAAAGAAAGGGTGGTAAAAAAGTCAGTCTTCATTTTTACTTTTAGGAAGTTGTAGGAAAAGTAATGAACAATTATGAAAAAATATCAGAGATACATCATGTAGAGCCTATATATACAAAAAACACAGATGCTGAAAGTTGGGGAAGGGGAAAATACAATACAATAAAAAATATTCAAGTGGTATATAAGAAAAATCAGGTGCATTAAGACAAAGAGGAAAATGCCAAATTTTTCATTTTTGTAGTCAAGTAGAAAGAAAAAAGAAAATAAGGTTTTCAACTTTTTGATAATTATTTTTAAAAGTCTAAGCTTTCGGAAAAATTACCAGAATTTGACTAAAAAGTGGAAGAGAAGTTGTAAAATGGATGAGTATTGCGAAAATTAAAAACCATAAAACTATTCTAATGGATAATATAAGGTGCATCAAAACTAGGACAAATATGGCAAATTTCATTTTTGTATCTATTGAAGGAGCGGTCTGATAAAAAACCAAAAATTGTTTTTCTCAATTTTGAAAAAGTAATGAACAAAAAAAAATCAGAAGGTACATATACTGTTCGACTACAATGAGAAGGCATTTGGGTCATGTGATTTTGGACGAGTCCATTAGTTAAATTCTATGACAGGTAGAAACATCCTAAGAACGGGTTTCCAGAATTGGCACCTTTAGTGCGAATTAATGCATAATTTGTGCAGTATGATAAAGAGCTTCATATGTATAAGTACATTCAGTGTAAGTGTTGGGATATGGTGGAATTGTTTTCTTCATAATGATTAAAATCATCTATTACAATAATGGTTATAAATGTTTTATTAAAATTGAAGAGTTCGTGTTGTAATACTTTTCTTGTAACTTAAACTCTCTTATTTAGTGAGAAATGCACAACGTAACATACACACATCTCTATATTTTTATCATTATATATTTTACTCTTTATATAATGCGTTTAACTTCTATCAAATACAGAGAAAAATTTTCGATGCCATTGAAAATCATTTCAGTAATATCTATGCATCACATTTTATACAGTTTCATATTATATAAAGTATTAATATTTGTTCATTTTAAAATAAATTTTAGTAATTTAATTAATTTTAAATATGTTATCTAACCATTATCCTTGTTTGTGTGTCCCTATTTGGACAGTTCTGCATTAGAGCTCAGATTGCAATTTTTAATCAGAACTGAGCACCGAAAAGTCAAGATGAGTGTGCTTCAGTTTCTTCAAGTTAAGAATGACTGTCATTCTTAGAATAAGTGGGTATTGCATGCAATTTGATATAAAGCTTAGATATTGAGAAAAACAAAATTAAAATAATAAATAATAATAAAATAAAACACAAAATTTTGAATGCATAATTTAATCCTGATGAGCCTCTATTTCTCTATTAAAATAATGCTAATTAGTACATTTTGCAACAAAAATGTAAAATAAAACAAATACTTTCAAAGGTTGTACAGAAAGCAATAATGAGCATGAATCTGATTATGATGATGAAGTCCCAATATTAACAGTTTTGGTAAAGCCGCAGGAAATGATCCTGGTCTCAATTTCTTACATGGATATAGTGTGATTGGTAGAGGGCCAAATGCATAAGAGGGTGCAGTGGCAAGGGTATCAATACAAATTGTCAAAAAGCAGGGATATGTCCCCCACATTTTGGAGGGGAAGGGGGAACCAAGAATTTTTCATAATAAATAAATAAAGGATGTCTTCTTAAATGATAAAATGGGCCAAGAAAAAAACTTATTTTGAATATCTAATGTTTCCCTTTTTAATACCATTTCATTTTATTCAAGTAGTTCAAAATTTGACAAACAAAATTAAATAAATTTCACTGAATGGAATTTTGATTTGTTGATTTTCATACCCCAAGTGGATTCGAGTTAATAAAAAGTACTTTTATCTTAAATTATTCAGTTTAACATTTTCAATTGTACTTTTCATCCATTCTAGGAACTTTTAACAAACTGAATTTTCCTCATGTTTCAATATTCATATTTTCTGGGATTCCATTGACAATTTATGTAAAATACATTTTAACCATTTCAATTATTCTTTAAAAGAATTTTTTTTCTTATTGAAATTTCCAACCATTTTGCATTTTTACATTTCTAAGATTAAAATGATATTTATAAAAACACTTTTCTAATTTATTAAGACATTTTACATAATTTATGTTTTTTATGAACTATTTAAGTTTTAATTAATCTTGAAATATTTGGATTATTTTAGCGATGATTCTAAAATTTTTTTAGTGTTTAAATAATTTATTCCATGATTTTTTGAGAAATTAAGAGTTATTTTCATATTTTTAATTGGAAATCATTTTTTAATTCATTTTTCTTATTTTACAATTTATTTGAGCTTTTACTTTATTAAATACCTTTCCCAGCAATAATTCAGGGAAAGCTTTTAATATTTTCATTGCTTTCTAATAAACTTATTCTGTGCTTTTATCGGCCATTTAAGATGTTCATATCAAACATAATTTATGAAATAAGCTTTGTTCTATTTTAAAGCAATAATGTGAATAAATTCTATGGGATTTTTTAAATTTATAATTCCCTTTTTACTTTCCTTATATGCATAATGTATAAGGAAAGTATTGTGACGGGGTCGAAAATTCGAATTCGAGTTTTTGACGGAAGAGCAACGTTTCAAGCATCCCTGATCACGAATCAAACATTTTTGAAGTGATGTCTGTGTGTGTGTCAGCGAGTCTGTAGAGACGATAACTGATGAACGAATGGACCGATTCGAACCAAATTTGGTACAAAAATCACAATCCGTAAACACTGGAAGCCTATTGTTTTTATACGCAATCAAATGTTCAGAACCCCCCTAAATTTTCGAATGAAATTTTGAAAAAATCGTCAAAAAATTAAAACCACTAATAAAGTTACGCAAATAGACATTTCTTATGTAATTTTTCATTAGAAAACGATTGACATAAATTTTAGAACGCTAACATGAACCGTTCTCGAGATATTGTACATTTTTCAAAAAAATTATCAAAAAGTCATACAAAAAAAAGAAAAATATTTCCTATTGAGAAACATGTTTACTTTTCATATGTAATACCATGCGATAAATTGGGTGACATCATTCTCGTGGATCTAGCTCGTTCCATTCATGAAAAAAGATACTTTGAGTAATACTTTTGTATTTGAACGCCAATAGTCATTTATCTGCTGTAAGAATAACTTATTTCTTAGTGCATAACGCTTGGCGAGATTTTGGCGGAATGTCGCCAGCTTGGCGACTTTTTGAAATGTTGCCAAATTAACGAAAATCTCTCCAAATGGATAAAAATGACGCTAAATCAATGAAAATGACGACTAATTTTTGAAAATTCAATATCTTGGAAAGAATATTAATATCTACTATAAGAAAAACCTATTTCTTTACTGTAAGAGTTGTAAATTCATTACATTATATAAGGAAAGCCATGTGTTGCCCACATCAGATTTTTTTTATGTGTGTTCGTACATAAATATATATATATATATATATATATATTGTAACAGGTTTGTGTAACAGCAAAAACCCATTGGATTGATTTTTCAAAATTTAATATATCGTATAGGGACAATTTTATCATGCCGTATTTGTTAACATAAGTTAAAACATAAAAGAAGGTAAAAGTAATTTTATATTTTTACTTCATGGATTTTTATGAGAGAAAAGGATATCGATCTTGAATTAAGTCAAACAAATTTTAATAAACATGTGTTACCTTTCAATGTTTTGATAAATGAAATATAGTTTGCCATTAATCAAATTATCAAATAATTAAATAACAGATCACATGACATATGTGTTAAAACTATCATTGTGATTTACTATCATCGTTGAGAGACAAACACATCAGTTACAAGACTTATGTACAACAATGCTCATTCTTAAAGGAAATCCATGTAATTATCGAGCATAATATGGCTATATTTGAAGAAGACACTTTCTTAAGACAATTTTGCACATTTTCCAACTTGCATTTGAAGCTTATAGCTATAATCAAATTACTGTCAAATTAAATTTTAATAAACCAGTGTTGCCATTAAATTTTTGATGTGAAATAATTAAAATGATTTTTAATAATTGAATAACATATATGGCATACATGCTAATTTTATTATTTACTATCACTGTTGAAAGAACATCCATGCATTAAAACCACCAAGCTTACTCAGTATGAATACATTTTAGAAATTAAATTTAAATTTAATATTATTAGAATTTAAATTTAATATTTTTTTATGTTATTTTATTCATATGGCAATGTTCCTCAAATAGCATTAGCATTTGTTAAAATTTGCAAAATTTCTGTCTCTTACTGTGCATTACCTTCTGGTAATACTATAATGTATTAAAATAATGTTAGAATTGATATTTAGGATTTATCTAAATTAATCTTTCTCATTTTATGATGCTACATGGAGTTTCTCATTTTATGATGCTACGTATTTTAGCTCTAATTTAGACTTAATACAACAGCATTTGTGGTCAATCTTTTAGAATGCTGCATGTTATTTAATAGAAGAGTTGTATATAAAAGTGTCCCATACGTACTAGATTCGCAATCTGTAACTTGAATTTGCTTTGCAAACAGTTAAGTAACATACTTGCATATATTGGAGTGAAATTGTGCAATTAATGGCAGGAAATGGAAATTAAAAGAAGCAATGTTAAAGTATAAAGTGAATGTAAGCAAACACATTGCTTTTTACTGGTTGTACATGCATTTCTATGCAAATAAAAATGGTACTTATGTGATTTACTATCCTCCAAAACTTAATTATAAAATAAATAATAATAAAAAAAAAAAAAACTAGTCAATTATGATTTAGTACTGATTATGTATATGACACTTTCTGCTTGTGACATTTATACATACAGCTCAAATTACAATCTTTGTGCATGCAACATTATGATTACTCTATGTATTTCAAAGATGACATTTTCCCTAATAAAGCTTATAAGAAACAAAGCCTTTAATATTCAAATCATTTAAAACCAAAAATATAAGCATTTGAAAATGCTTATACACTCATTGCCATAAAAATTTGCACACCAAGAAAGGGTTGTCAGAATCGAACAAAATTTTATATATGTGAGTGCAACATTAATATAAGCGATTACAAAATCAAAACAAAAGGATCATTTATTACAGGAAAAACTACAAATGAATTGAGGTTCTAGTACTCTGTTGGTCTACCTCTACCATGAATACACGTTGCGATACGGGTGGGTATCGAGGCATACAAGTCCCGTATGGTGTCCTGCGTCATCTCATTCTACAGTTGTTTTAAGAGCGTCTTTAATTCAACCAAACTCATAGGCTGTCCAACTTGCCGTCTCAAGTCAGGGGTGGTCAAACATCATACGCATGAAAGCCGCTTTTAGGGATGGGAGGAGTCTTGACTTTTTTGACGCCACAACGGGACAAGCGGAGAGGAAGATATGAGGATTCTATGGAAATTGTAGGCTTTATTTTTAAAATAATTCTGTTCTTTTTTAGTATTGCTTTAGTCTAAGAGTTCTGATTGAATATATAGCAATAATCTATATTAATATTTTTGAAAAATTAATTGAGCTGCAATTATTTTCAAGTAATTAATTAGTTTTTATAACAATTATAATATTGATGGAGCAATGATGAATTATGCGGTACTATTGTTATAGCTATACGAAGAAAAACAAAGTAGTGGATGTAAGCTTGAATGAGTTTTTTAAAGCTTCAAAGTTGCAAAATGAATGGCTAATTCTCTGTTGAAAGGGAAAATTACTTTTAATCGTACTACAATATGCTCAAGGCAATTTCCATTCCATGATTAATTTAGCTTTCAAAAATGAAATTCCAGTAGTAGAAAAAACGGTGATGTAGTCATCACTTTCCCTGTATACATAGTATAATGCATTGGGAAATATTGTGACAAGGTTGAAAATTCGAATTCGAATTTTCGACGAAAAAGCAAGTTTCAATTATTTCTGAATTGAACTCGGATCGAAGGTTTTTGATGTGATATCTGTCTGGATGTGTGTGTCCGTGAGTCTGTGCGATATTTCCCGAAAGAAAGGAGCGTTTTGAAAGAAATTTGGTACAAATATTAAAATTAGCGAATACCGGAACCTTATTGATTTTAAACGCAATTGTATGTTTAGAACACCTACAAATTTTAGAATGAAATTTTGAAAGAATCATTTAAAAATTAGAACTTTTAATAATATTACACAAAGGATCATTTCCTATATAATTTTTCATTAGAAAACGAATGACATTAACTTTAAAATTCTAGCAAGAATCGTTCTCAAGATATCGCACGTTTCAAATAAATTTATCAAAAAAATCCAATAAAATTACGAAGTATACATTATTGTGAAATTGTTCAATTTACACATGTAATAATATGCAATAAATTTGTTAACATCATTCTCTGGAATCTAGTTTGTTCCATTCACGAGAGAAAATACTCTGAGTTATAGTTTTGCATTTCGACGTATAACTATTCAACAGCGAAATATCACGATTTACGTAAAAATTACAAAAATGATGCAAAATTAATGGATTAATTCTTAAAATATTAAAATATATAGAATCCATTGCATATTGCTGATGCCATCAATATTGATAATTGTCAATTTAGAGTTGTGTGAAATATAAGTTAATTGGGTATTGTGAAATAGCTGTGATCCGGAAAAATGTCAAATGTACTATTCTGTATTAAAAACCCAGTGCCGTAAATCTTATACATCATTTTTTCACTGTAAAAAAAAGATAAATTAATTTATTATAGTTGTGCACTGCCACATCATACTTTTGATTCAAATAGTTACTGGGATCTTCAGTCTCAAAGAATTCCATTATTGGTTCTACAGAACTTTAAAGCACCCACAAATCAATGATATATGGGAATAATACAAATTTATTGCAGTTCGCTTTAGAATCTACATGAACAGTAGCAATATCTAAATATTTTCCCAGCGAAACAATTTTCATTTTAGTATATGTTCGTGTAACACATAACTCTTTTAAAAAGTTGTCTTTAAAAGTTGCAATATCTTGAGAACGGTGCAATATCTCGAAAAATGTGCAATATCTCGAGAACGGTAAATGCTAGGGTTCTAAAGTTTATGTCAATCGTTTTCTAAGGAAAAATCACTTAAGAAATGTCTATTTGCGTAACTTTATTTAAGGTTTCGATTTTTTTATGATTTTTTCAAAATTTCACTCGAAAATTTAGGGGGAGCTGAACATTCAATTGTGTTTAAAAACAATATGCTTCCAGTATTCATGGATTGCAATTTCTATACCAAATTTCATTCGAATCGCTTAATTTGTTTGTGAGATATCGTCTTCACAGACTCACTGACACACACACACACACAGACATCACCTCAAAAATGTTCAATTCGTGATCAGGGATGCTTGAAACGTGCTCTCCCGTCAAAAATTCGAATTCGAATTTTCGACACCATCACAATATTTTCCTTATACATTATACTATGTATATAAGGAAAGTAATAAAACTTTTATTGTAATGCAATATATGATGGGATTCATTGTACTAATTAATCACAAATTTTCTTGCTATTAAATCGAATGCTGGAAAATTTTGTTCTCATATTAGGTGTAATTTATAAAAATACTTTTACGAAGTCTCACCAGTGATTCGTATAACAGATTAGTTACAAAATTAATATTAGAGGAAAGTTAAAATTAGCCGTATAACAAAAGTTAAAATGAGTCGATACCCATATAGAGTCCTTTTCATTAAGCTAGTGGGATGATATTGTTATGTTCTAATAGAGTGTGAACCCTGTAAATTCAAAAAGTGACAGCAGAAATTTATATATTAAATACATTATTTTAGTATTAAACTCTGTACTTCATTGAAAATAAGAAATACACAGTAATAAATACAGTTTTCCTCTATTTTACAATTATTGTTCAATCAATTTCAATTACAGAGAAGGGATTTCTATTTAAGTTTCTTTTGAATTAATTATTAATTATTTTTGTTTTATCCTTTCCAAATAGGGATATCACGTTTATTATATTTTAAACATGCATGTTTATGATAATTCATTAAAACATAGGCTAAAATTATTCATAAATCTGTTATAATATAAAATCATTTTTTAAAAGTTCAATAACAATTGAAATTTGAAATCATTTGAAAAGCACACCAGAACTCAAAAACACATAGAAACTGCATGAAGAAATTCACTTCAGTCCCAATATGACGTCACGGAGCGGGAACGAATGGTATTCTCCTGTGGTGTTTGACCTACCTTCTTTCTAAATACCTTGGTCTCAAGTGATCCCAAACATGCTCGATTGATGACAAATCTGGGTATCGTGCAGGGCAGGGAAAGGTGGTAATAATGTGGTGGAGACATTCCTGTGACACCCTTGCTATGTGTGACCGAGCACTGTCCTGTTGAAAAATGCCCCGAGAGACCTATCATGAGTAGCAATACTTGTGACTGAAGGATGCCACGAACGTACCGCTGGGGTCATGGTTCCGTGGATCAATATTAGAGGTGACCGGGTGTCGTATGCCACGTGTATCCCATACTATCACACCAGCTGTGGGAGCGGTGTGCTGCTGTAAAGCGAAGGCAGGATTGAGGGGTTCACCTCAGGGCCTCCACACATGGACACGGTTGTTATCACTGCCCAAATTAAATTTCAATTCGGCGCCGAAGAAGACCTGGTTCCATTCGGTTGCAGTCCAATCCCATCAAGCTCAACACCACTCCAAATTAAGGCGACGGTGGGTGGGTGTCATTGGCAGCACACGTAATGGAAGCTGCAATACTAAATGTCCTTCAGCCAGGTGCCTTGCGATGGTATAGACAGACACAAGGGCCCATAGTGAAGGTACTGCCTGTGCCCGGATGGCGGACAATGATGCCGTTGGTGCTGTGCGTGCGTTTCGGGTGATGCAACGGTGTTCTCGGCTATTGGTCAGCTGAGGGCATCCTGAGCCTAGCCGTGTATGTGACCTCGCACCACTCCACTGGTTCCAACACCTCCTCACAGTAAAGTTAGAATGGCCTAGGTGGAGGACTATTGGCAGAGCTGACCATCTGACATCCATCATCCCGATGATTATTCCTATCTCGAACTCTGACAGCTGATCATATTGTCTTCAATGGCGGCATAACGGCATCCCTCTGCAACAGATTAAATACAGGCAAAAAGCCTCTGTGTACCTTTTTTCTGTACCAGGGAGAAAGAAGTTCAACATCCTCTGGTGGCATTATGCAATCACTGGGGTAACCACATCGCATTTTCATTTTCTTAAACTTTTCCTCAGCAATTTGCCATAAAATGTAATATTTCTTTCTCATCCTAAGTAGGAAGTCGCTTATTGGCAGTTTTAAAAACAATTTATAAATAATCCATAATATAGTTGGTAACTCTGGAAGTGGATCACTGATGACATCACAGGGATTGACTACAAAACATTAAAGCCCCAAATCAAAGAGGAGATAATGGAAAAGAAAGAGCCAAAAAGATTGATCCCAATCAAAGCAATAAATTAGACAGAGGGAGAGATGGCAGACTCCAGTGGGAGTTCAAGGGAAACATACACTGGAATGGACTGCAAAATGTTTCTGAACCAGGGAGGAATGTGGAAAATGTACACACTTTTTAAAATCTATTTGAAACGCAATAAATTTTTGGAAATTATAGAATTTTAATGTACATTTGTTTACAAAATAGTGTTCAAAAGAGTTTTCGGACACATTTTCAGTTTCCTTATTTTCCAGGATATTCAGCCTTGAGGAAAATAATCTGAAATTCAAGGACTGTACGCACCTTGAAAGTCATTTAGGTAAGGCAAGCAGTTAGTGACACATGAAGCTTACCGAGAAATCATCAATGTCGACTACAAAAATGGAATGAAAAAAATCTATAAACTCTACCCATGTCTGTCAGAAGGTAGTGATGTGTCCTTGCAAGGAAAAAATATAAAAAACAATCTTTTGTAATTATTGTACAAGTTAATTTTGCAAAAATAGTACAAAGTAGAAGGGTGTAATAATCATTATATTATACAATATACATCTTGAAACCATGTCTAGGAATAATATGCAAGTAAATAATGCACTTTTCAGGCAGATGATCAAATGACTGCTGTGGAAACTGTAGGAGGTGAATGGGTGAGAAATGAGTGAATGATAGTGTTAAGTTTATCTTTTAAGAATAAACAAACATATTTAAAACAATTTTTAGAGATATATCAACCCAACCCAAATGCTGGAAAAGTAACATAGATGCTTTTTATTCAGGGGTGTCATTTGGGGGGGGGAGGGGGGAATCTGGAAAACTCTTTTGATGACTGTAGAAAAAAAAATTCTAACATTTGTTGTGATTTATTAAATTGTAGTTTAATTTCTGCTACCAAAAAAAAAAAAAAAAAATCACCTCACCAGTGTTAATTTAGTGCCCTTTTTCAATGAAAATAAATAACTTTAACCCTTATCAACCAAAAATACTTTCAGCTAGCTACTTCAGAATATCATAATAGGTCCAACTTCAAGTATGTATTTCTCAACCCGTGCATAAAGTAATTATCTTGTCAAGAAATTGTATTGCTGCCTCTCGCCTTTGTGCGAAACAGTTGTATGGTATAGAGAAAGTTTGCTCTGTTTAAACACCATTCTCTGAGTGAAAGAAAAGTGACAATCATTCATTTTGTGGATTTCTAAGATGTTAGGATCTTATTGTAAGGATTTCATCAGTAATAACTAAAACCCTATTAATGTAGTCATTTTGTCTGTTAGTACTCCCATACCACTCCATCTAAAATTTGCATGTTCATCCAAGAGTCTTCAAATTTGACATGAAGATGCAGATCGGTGACTCAATTGCTAGAAAATTGTATAAATTAGTAAATTTGAAATTTCTGGAATGGTGGTATGAGAGATAAGTAATTGAAAAATAAAATGTATTCAAAACAATCGAGTGAGGAGGGTTAAAAGAAAGTTCACATAATGACTTAAAGGCAAATACCATTTCATTTTGATTTTGCATATATTGGCGGCAGGGGAGGTAAAAATCTTTAATTTTCATTTTTTGCTAATTTTGCAGAAAATAAACGAAAAAATCTTAAATAATTTTCCTAAATACATCAGCCTAACCCAAATATAAGAAAAATAACCCTACTATACTAAATTGATTAGAATTGAAGAAAGTAATTAAATGTGGAGTTGAAAATTAAAAATCTATCTGCATATCAAGTTGAGTATCAAAATATAAGCCGGCAAAAAAAGTAACGTGTACCAAAATTTTAAGGTTTACATTCATGGGAGGCTTGCTTATTTTATTTTTCTTCGTTTAAAAAAGTTAACAGATACAAAACCCTAAAACATTTTCCAGAGATACATCAACTCACTTTAGTATTTAGATATTTATTAACCAAAAATAAACAGGTATTTTAACCTCTTAGTATTCATGCATTCATTAAATTAAAATTAGGAAGAAATTTAATATCAAACATAATTTTTAGTGTGAGCAATTTACTCACATTATTATCGTTTTGCTAGATGATAGCAAGCATATGCACATGTTCAGCGATTTGGGTTTGTTTACGTTATTTACTCCTAATAAAGTAAAAAATTATATTATGTTAAAATACTATTTGCAATTATAACACTTTATACACAATATTTTTGTTTTATTTTATAACTTTATAAGCTGATTAATTAAATCTTAATCGCCTTTATTTTCAAGTCATTTGAAGAAGGGGATGTCAAAATAGATTTAATGAGATAATTTTGAGTCGCTTTACTAAGGTAATAAAATATCTCTATATAAAATGTATACTAAAATATTCTTCTTGAAGATATCTATCTACAAAAACTTATTTTATTAACTTAAACAAGCTTAAAGATCTTCTACATTTAATAACTTTTAGTGAATAAAAAATGTTTCCGTAATTTTTTGCAAATACTCACTAGTTATTTAAATAATTATAAGGTTATTTATTTATCAGTAAAGTTTGAGCACTATGCCCATCCAAGTACACCACAGCCATGCATGGGAAACAAGAACAGGACATCCACTGCTGCAAACCCTACCATTCGCTCCTAATATCCACAGACACATGCGAGTCATACACCTTCCCATTCAATATTACTATTTCTTATACGACTCCCTATCGAAACATACATACTATACCAACCCCTAACATAACACAATTAATTTATGCTCCCCTAGGCCTTCTAACAAACCAATTTATAAAGCTTAATACCTCAAACATTTTATCAAGTTTTCAATTTCTGGCCATACCATGGAAAAAAAGGGACTCTCTATAACTTTATAGGTCATGCAATTCAGCTCCAACCCATCTATTTTTAAACAAAGTTTGTATTAATTACATTGTTTAAAACTTGAATTTGAAGTTAAAACAGGAAGTAATGGAGGTCTAACAGGAACTCTCTTAATGCCATCGTTTAAATATTCATATTCTAGATTTTATTGGACAAACTATCGATATTCCTATTCAGCTGAATCATGGAGATGGAGGTGGTCTCATCTTTAACTCCATGAGCTGAACAGTGTTCCTTTGCATCATGTTGTGGCAATGCCTTCTGCCTCAGATTGTAAACACAAAAAAGGCCAAATATTGAGAAGATATTTTTCTAGATCCAAGGGTTAATTTAAAAACCTGATTTCAGAATTGGAATCAGCATGGCTGCATTAGTGTATAAGAGATTTTCTAGCCTTCGGGGTTGCATTTGGTACTTTGACACTGTGCTTTTAGATAAGTGATTCATTTTATTCTTCGCGTAAATCCTGAATTCATAATAAGTTAAAAAAAAAAAAAAAACATAAATCTAATATTCATTATTTATGTTTTTTAATTGAAGTAATTTTTATATATACTTGAATAATTAGGGAAAAAAACTGTATAATTTAAACAATTTTTTTTTTACTTTAACATAGGCTTTTAGGTACATAGTACAAAATATAACGTAGCACATAAAACTGATGTGTCAATGTGAAAATTGATTCATTATATCTGTGAAACAATTTAGTAGTTCAACAGCATTAAAAAAGGTTACGAGTGTTAAAAATAGTCATATCTACAAGTCACAACAAAAACTTACCAACGATGATTGGATCACCCCCCCCCCCCCCCCAGAATATGGTGAAATGATGTCCCTGTTCTTATTGATTAGTAAAAGACGGGGGAGGTAATAAGATGTATGTGGATTAAAAAAAATTCAAATTACTCTTGCAATACATAAAAAATAGGAAGAATTAACACTTGGAGAAAATAGCGATTTTTTATTTTACATTTATTGCAGAAAGTAAAAACATTCAGTTTTTTACTTTCTCATGCTATTGCATAAAGAATGCATTGTTTTCCAAAAACTTTTAGAATGTGAGATTTTGATGGATAAGATAAGTATGTTTTAAGACCTCCTCAACATATTTTGAACACTTTTAATTCTCATTAAAACTCTGATTATTCGAATTTTATTATTTTCATAGCACACACTATTCCATCCGGAAAACAATAAGCATTCCTGGAACAATAATAGTAGTACACAGAATAAAGAGGAAACTGATAACTTGAACAGTTATGGATGTCAATATGTGAAGGTTAAAATTAAAGAAATTTTAGTAATATCTAATTGAAGGTATGAGAAAAATGTAAACCGCATAATCTTGCATTCGGTGTATGGATTTTTACTATTGAACAGTGTGGATTTATATGCTAACCCCCCAAATATCTTAGGTTAATTTAGGAATTTGAAGATTTATATAAAAAAAATTTAATAAGAAAGAGAAAATAAAATTTGGCTGTGAAGTTAGCTAAAGTATCAAAATTCCAGAAAAATTTTCATCGTTTCCCCCCCCCCCTTTTTTTGCCATATTTGCTTATGGCAGGTTAAATGTGTTGTGTGTTATAAATGTCTGCATAATCACTCACAACTGAAACAAAATGCATTCTAATTAAAAATCCCCAGTTTTACTTTCTATTTTTTAACTGATCTATAATTAATTATAAAAGATGTCTGTCTGTCTGTCTGTATCATCTGCAGGGTAAAATTCAAGTGTCATACAGCCATGAAGTTTGGTATAACGATACCTAAGCTCCCGAGAAAAAACACCTCATCAAGATTTTTTCAAAATCCGAATTAATTTAAAAGTTACAAATTTGATAGTTGAAATTTGGCCAAAGTTGGATTGGTGGCACCAGCTATTGACACACAAACAATTTAACCATCTATTGACACACAAACAATTTTTTAAAAACAATTTTTTCGACTGCTTTTAATTTTGCTGTTTAAAATAAATTCACTACAGTTCTTTTGACTGGTGGCCCATCTACTACACATTGCTAAAATTAAATCACCATATATTTTGTTTCTGTAGAATTTGAAATGCCAGTATTTTTGTTCACTGACATTGTGTTGTAGTTTTCAAGAAAGGGGGCTAGCACCTGAATAAATAAATGTGTGTGTATGTGTGTGCGTGTGTGTATGTATATGTATATACATATATATATATATATATATGCACACTAAAAGTAGACCCATTCTTTGTACGGATTATATAATACAAAGAAACTTAAAATTCACAATTACGTGCAAATTCCTGCAGTATTCTAAATTACATCATTATTCAAAACATTTTATGAAAATATTTATTTTAATTCCCCTAAAATAGAGTATAAGAATCTCTGGTTTCACTATACAAAATTATCTTCATAGGCAAATCTCAAGAATAAAAATCCTGATCCCATTTGTAAACAAATTTACAAAAAATATGAGATTTGATCAATATATGCCAAAATGAAAAAGCTAAAATGGTATTAGAAAATATATACCCGCACCATTTTTATTCTGTTATAAAACAAGACAGATAAAAATTCTTCTAAAATAAAACAGATAAAAATTGAAAATATCAATAATTCTTGTAATCTTTCAAACATAATTGATATAATCTAGTCAAAAATACAATACCGTTCATTTCTAAAATGTATATTTATATATATTTCTTTATTATTTAATATTTAAATCAAAAAAACTAATAATAAAAATTTTGTGTTGTATAAACATATTTGATTTAATCACATTGCTAAGCAATATTATATAGCTTTCTTCAAATAAATTTGCAGAAAAAATATCTGCATAATGCTATTTTTATGAAAGGTTTAATTGTGCATTTTTTATTAATATCTTGATAACCCCTTGTCCTAGAAACTTGAAACATGGAGTAAATTTTAAATGGGGCTATTCAAAGGATACCCATAAAATTTCATGAAATTCAATGCAGCCTTCTCCCATAATGATGAGACAAACACACATACATAGAGATTTTCAATGTTATTTATAAAGATATATATATCTAATAAATTTTAAAAAGTCAAACTAAGAAAAAGATCAGCAGGTGTCAATACGTCCGACAAAAGTCTGATTGTTTAAATTTCACTTTTTAACCAGGATGCCTGGAATTAAAAGCAGGTATTCATTTCAGGGTGAGTACACTCTCTCATAAAAAAAATTTCAAGCACTTTTCAAGAACTTTCAAGTACCATATAATTTCTTTTGATGGATGTCAATCAACCCATCATTATGAAGTTATATGCACTTCTGCAAGGAAAAATTAATAGCAAACTAATTTTATTGTCTATTGTTGAAAAAAATTTTTTGGGGAAAAAAGATATTGCTTTAAAAAATTTTTGGGAACAGCGCAACCACTAGGGAAATTTCCAGGTGAAGCAGAATGTCTTGGGAAAAACACAATGCTAGGGATACACGGAACATTTTCATTACTCCCTTTTTAAAGAACATAACTAAGAAAATTAGAATATTCAAATACTTTCAAGGTCTTCACACAGTTATGCATTCCTAACATTGTCTTAGGAATTCACATTGACTAATCTACTGTAGCAATATACAATGTTTGTTCTTTCGTATTTAATTTATTTTAAATCACTTAAGTTATTTTTGTTTCATTTGGCAACATATTTAGGAATACCACTGAAATCCTGTTGCCAATCAGTGAAAGTACTGTGTAAAAATATTTCAAAATACTTCAAAAAGTCACTTGGTATCTAGTAGATTAAAAAAAAAAAGTATACAGATATGTAAGGATGTTGCAGCAATTCAGCTCGCCAAGTACAACTCCAAGCTTTATAATGTGCAGTTAATGCAAAAGCTGACAAGAGTATATTAACTTTATATCACTTATACTAATTTTGATGGACTTTCACGCATCTCGTTCTCAGTGTGATGACATCCTATATAAAAAAATATTTCCACAACTGCGATAGATATGGTATCCACAGGGTGCCACTCACCAAATCTCATGCCATGGATTATATTACCACATGACAAAAAATTATAAAAGTTCATTAATAATTATAAAAACTGAAATAATTTTTTGTTCTGGTTCACGTGGTCTGACCAATATGTTTTGAGGTCTAAAGCGCTAACTTAAAAAATGGGTCTTTTTCATATTAAAACTTTGTTAGTGATGGTACGAAATGGTATATTCACTGTATAAAAATTACACTGTAAAATTGTACATATTTATAAATCTATTTTTATAATTGAATAATTACATTTAATATTGAAACTGGAGAATTGTTAGGTATGGGGCAGATATGGTCATGCTGCCAAAAAACAGGACGTTTTCCTATGGAGTACTTCTACTGGAAAATGCATTGTATTTAAGTTGCATTCTAGAGAAAACTTGAAAAAATACAAATTGCCCGTTAAAACAGCCTGATTTAAGAATCGAATACTCAGCTAAGCTTCTCATGTGGCTAGGATTGTAATCATTACATTATGGAAAGGCCATTAATACTGGAATATTATGGATAATTATTGGCAAATAACACATATTAATGTGAGTTCCTTTCTGTACCCCATCATTTAGGCATATTACATCATGTAGTAGGTTTTTATTTACGGTGGCCTTAGAAACCTGTGTGCTTGCTAAGTGGCCAAAACATCTACATATTGAGTCAAGGAGGCTGAAAAGCACTTATTTAGAGTGTATCATGCCTGCTGTGGGGGTGTACCCAGACTGCATAAGTCGACTGAGCAGACACTTATTTAGGTGTGTACACATTTTTTGTCGATTTGTTTAAAAAAATGATTGCTAAAAAGCTGGTGGTGTGTGAATTCTCATTTTGACAAGTCACATGAATGAGTTTAATTAATCCCTGCTTTAAATCCAGAACAAGGCTGGGTACCTTTTCTAGTATAGCACAAAATGTACTATTAAAAGGGAAAGGACAAGAGCAGTGCATTTGTCTTACTTGTATGTAATAGACAAAAGATTTATACTATGAAAAGTGCCATAGAAACCAATTTTAAAAATTAGAGAAGTTGAGGCACTTACCATAATTTCTGGAAGGCATGATCACTGCAGAGAAGGAAATGGACAAGAGAAAACCAGAAAGCAGAGGTGACTGTGGTGACTTTCTAAAATTTCCTGAAAGCTGCTTGACACAAAATTTTTATCCGAAAAATGTGACAATATTGTATAAATACATATTAGTGATGGGTAAACTTATATGGTGTATTAATCAGAAATCACCACAAAAATATTTTTGAAAGAAGTTTTACTCTTTTCCTAAAATTTGAGGAGTAACAATTTTATGCTTTTATGAAGTTTTCTGTTTATCTAATCCCAAAGAATGCTTGCTTGCTTTGCATATTTGAAACTGGTTGTTATCCTTTTATTTTTATTTTATGGTATTTCACTAAGGGAAGTTTTTAATCCACAAATGCAGATATACTTTATTTATCATAGTTAATTTCTTATTTCAATATTCATCAATACATTTACAGTGTTTAAAAAAGTAGTAGGAATTAATTTTATCGCTGATAAGATCACATATGCATAAGTTTATTAAGGCATCAATGCAAATTTTATTATAGCAAACTTTTAATAAAGAAATAGCATGTGGTAGTGTGAAAATATGTGACAACATTGTACAAATACATATTAGTGATGGGTAAACTTATGTAATGTATTAATCAGAAATCGTCACAAAGGATTTTTTGAGCAGAAGTTAATTACTCTTTTCCAAAAATTTTAGGCATAATTTTACAAAGGATGGGGGATGATATTTTTATGCTTATATCAAGTTTTCTGTCCTGTTTCTATTATTTCAAGGAATACTCATTTTGTATATCTAAAACTGGTTGGTATCCTTTTATTTTTATTTTATAGTATTTATTTCCCTCATGCAGGTTTCTTATCCACAAATACAGGGTTTGAAATAGAATGCGTGACTGCATGAAACACGCTTTAAATTCAAAACTTCGCCGCTGCCCTTTCAATCTTCCTTCAATTTCAAAAATGCACATAGGGAATGTGGTTGGCTATGGGAGAAAGCGAATGAAAGGCAGGGATGAAAATGTTCAGGGTTTCCCGAAAACTTCCCAACAAACCAAAACCCTTCCCCGAAAACTTCCCTAATTCCCCTTTCTTGGAAAATTTCCTACGTGACACTCTTTTTTAAGAAAATTTCCCAAGCGGCCGTATCTGGGATGACTGCAGCACAGTACAAGATTTCATTCTTCACTAGTTGCGGCTACGAGCTTTTTGAATGATACTTCATTTTTCTTGAATGTATAGAGTAGAGCACACTCAACACAAACGTTTCAATTTTCCCAAATTTGTAACTTATTTTTTATTGCGCTTTGTTTCAGGACTGATTTTTTGCAAAAGATATTCCAAATATTTAGGTAAAAATATTACGCTTTCTCTAAAGAAATTGTAATTGGATTTGGTTATGCCCTTCAAATGTGATGTGCTGTACAGGATTCATGCTGTTATGCACAATTAAGAAACATTTCTTGGAAAAGATTGGGGGAGGGGGGGGGGGAAAGCATCATAACTGCATTTGTGGGATGAATATCCGGTCTACTAAAATTTTGTTACCAAATATTGTGATTTTTTTTAATGATTCCAGAAATTAATATGAGTTAACTTTTGCCGTAATATGAAGAAAAATATTATAGCAACTATAAAAAGTCATTTTAGACCTGATTGACATCTTTAAATACTTAATCTAAGCAATCAACTTTTCAGTCTCTTGAAAAATTCCATTTATTTTTCATCTCTGGGAAAATATACAAATCCTCAATTTTTTAAAGGAGTTTCATGCAATTCCTGCAAAGACATTTTTCAATAATCCTATACTTGGCAATTTTGGCCCGAAAATTAGTACTAGCAAAATATTCCCTTGTAGTATATTTATAGGGTTTTAATGTGTTTCATTTATTAGTTAGTAATTTATAAAAGACAGTTTAGCAATATTGAAGAAATTTTTATTTAAACACAATTGCTAGTATATTTCATTTATTATTATTATATTTTCTATTTTTCAATATGTTTGCATACACTAATATTTTCAGGGATGATAACTACCATTTAAGGATTTGGAGTACCTTTGGGAGCAGATCTACAAGGTTTAAAAGCAGCTCATTAGAAAACTTTTAACAAACTACATTCTGTTTTCCACCTTGTATTAATTAATTTTTTTCTAACATAAAATATACAAATCAAAAATAAAATACAAATTACATTTTCTAATGCAGGGATGGATTTATATGCCGAGGGTGGCTGTAAGCGGACTACTTCTCATCATGGGGCCCTATGACATATTTTGTGTCCTTATGATAGTGTTAAAATTAATTATTTCTACTTACATAAATCAAATAAATAAAAATATTCATTTGAAAAGGAAATACCAGCACTGTCTTTGATAGCAGCAATCTGCATTGGTTAAAGAGCACTTTTAATTTTTTGATATTTTCTAAAATTAATGGTAGGATCCCTGCTAACATTTTTTAGAAGTCCTGTAAGTCGAAATTACTTTTTTAGCTATCAGTATTTTAACATTTTATTTTTGAGAATACAGAGAATGATTATTCCCCTAATCGAGTAAAAATTGGTAATAATTTCAAATTAAAAATTGTGAAATTTGGGATCCTCATCTGAAGTGGGTACCCGAACGGCTATTTAGTTAAAACATTTGAATACTAAATACAATTACAATAAATTAATACTCCAGAATTAATTCTTATTCTTAAGAAGAAAGAAAAACAAAACATATTAATTCAAATATTGATCATAAAATATGTTATCTTGGAGAAATATTTAAAGCTGTGTAAAAAAAAATAAAAGTTCACCACTGAGGACCTCAAATTATAAATTTTATGTTTTGGAGCAGGATGGAAGCACATTTAGAAACCATGTTTGGGAGCAGTTTGGAGCAAGCATGGTGGTTTGGAGCAGAATTAACATCACTGTATTTTTATATTTATTGTGCTTTTTATATTGGAATATTAGCTTTTAAACACATTATTGATGAAATTGAGAATATATATGTTTAAAATAATGAAATTAAAACATTTTTATTTAGGCATTTAGAATTAAAGGGCGTATTAGAAATACAATTTGGAGAACATAAATTAGAATTTGATATATTTGAACCCAAAACTGCAACTCTAATTTTAATTAAAAATTATCATTCTCATCTTCATTTTTCTTTTAAAAATACTTAGAAAAACATTGAGTTTTTGAATAAAATTAGCATGGTGAGATGCAAATATAGACTATAAAATGTACTGTATCCTTAAATTACGAGAATTACAAAATAATTGAATATATTTTCCTCTTTTTTATAGCTTTCCATTTTTAAACCTAAAAAGCAGTTTTCAATTTATGTAAAAAACAAAATTGATCATTTTGAAATAAAGGCTGCAAAAACATTTAATAACATTGGTCGAAGATACAAAATGTCAATTTTATATGTCTCTTGTAATGTAATATAAAAACGTTTTACTAATAAAAATACTGTATTTCAAATTTTTTCCTTCAAAAATGACCCCAAAAATGTTTGTTAAAGGGGGAAATATCCCCCCCCCCCATTTCAAACCCTGTACAGATATATTTTATTAAACATCACCTATCTAAAAGCACAGTGCCAGTAGCACCAAATGCAGCCTTGAGAGCTGAAAAAACTTATGTATACTAATTCGGCCATGATGAATTCAAATTTGAAATCTGATTTTCAAATCAACCCTTGGATCTGGAGAAATAGCCTTTCATTCCCCCCCCCCCCCCATTTTCAATCTCCGGTCGAAGGTGTTGCCACAACATAATGCAATTGTATGGTTATAAGATTTTAATGCCTGAAGAAGTAAAAGGAAAAGTGTATTCAGCTCATGAAGTTAGAGATGAGACCACCTCCATGGTTCAGCTGAATAGGAAAGTTAATATTGAGAGGTCATCCCAATTTAAAAATTAAGAATATGAATATTTAAACCATGTAGTTAGAGAGACATCTTCAAATTTGTGTTTTAAACCATGTAATTAAATGCAAACTTTGTTTATAGATAGATTAGTTGGAGCTAAATTATATGACCCATAAAGTTAGACAGCATTAGTCATTTTTCCTTTCATCGTGACCAGAAATTGGAAATTTGAGATAAAACATTTGAGGCAATAAACTTGATAAATTAATTTGTTAGAGGGTCTAGGGGAGCATAAATTCATTGTGTTATGTTAGGGGTTAGTATAATAAGCATGTTTTAATGAATAGTCATAGAAGAAATAGTAATATTGAATGGGAGCGATATATGGATCGTATGTGTTTGTGGATATTAGGAGTGTATGGGAGGGTCGGCAGGAATTGATGTCTGTTGGTTCCTATTTTTCATGCATGACTGTGGTGTACGTGGGCGTAGCACATGAAGCATGCAGATTTTGCTGGTAATAATTAATTTTTATTACTATATCAATAAAATACATTTCATACCTGTCAACATTATAGAGTAAAAATCTAGTAAATTGTGCGGTGAGAATTTTTATGGCGTTCTACAAATCAGAGTTATTACCTGTTCAGATATCACTTAGCGAAAAATAGTGACTTTTTCTTTACATCACACAAAAAATGAATGTTTTTTCCCCCCAAAAAATAACATTGAAATGCCTACTGCATAAGAAAAATGTTTTTATATAGTCAATGAACAAAAAGCACATCAGTGACATGAACAGAAATTTTGTAGGGGTCTAGCTCACTGAAACGAAAGATGTTCAATTCTCAAATCATAATTTAGTACTTTTGGGACTGACTCTACTGCCTAGAAAATAGGGGGGGGGGGATTCCATTGCGCAGTCACTCATTTTGAGCATAAAGCATTGTTTAACTAATTTGAGATTTTATCAAAAATAAGATGAATAAAAAAGGATGTTTAAACATTACACGGGAATTTAATCTTTACATGTGAAATTGTACTTAATATTGCGCAGGAATGTAATCTATATATATATATATATATATACTCGCGAAATCACACTTATTTGAAAGAGTATCCATCAATAAAATGAAAATGATGCAACTTTGTACTGGCACTAGGTTCATGCAAGGAAGAAACAAAATAGCGGCAGCAATTTCGATCGAAATTCCCTAGAGTTGGGAATTTTTATTAAAAAAGTTTTCAACTGTAGGGAAGACTAAAAAAAATTAACAAAAACCAGGAGCTTCATATTAAAAATCAGGAAAAAGGAGAAATCATCAAAAACCGGGAGTTTCCCATAAAAACCAGTAGAGTTGGCAGCTATGACATTTATAGTGTCTGACAAAGTAGTAGGAATTAATTTTATTCCTGATAAGATCACATAAACATTATTAAGTTCATTAATGTACCAATGCAAATTTTATTATAGAAAACTTTTAATAAAGAAATAACATGTGGTAGTGTGAAAGTAAAGAAAATTATTTCTACAGCAATTAAGATAATATAAGAAAGTGAGGAGAAAAAAATCTATATAAATAAAATGAAAATCTGTATGTGGGTATGTATGTGTGTGTGTGTATGTTTGTCTCATCATCACGAAAGAATGACTGCACCAAATTTAATGATATTTTCGGTGTAGACTTGGAATAGCACCACTTACAATTTAGTCCACGTTTCTAATTTCTAGGACCAGACATTATCATGATGATAATAAAAAAATGCACTATTAAATTTTTCATTGAGAAAGCATTATGCAAATGATATTTGAAAAAAAGAAATATGTTGCTAAGCAATGGAATTAAACCCAGAGTCAATGTAGCAGATTTTTTTTTTTTTTTTTTTAAATGACATCATGTTGCTATGAAATGACATTATGTAACAATAAAATTAAACTCCATGAGTTTATACTGGTTTATTTGTGGGAAAAAAACCTCAGAAAATGTTGAAAATAATACTGAGTTGGTTTCAGAAGCATTAATATAAGAACTCTTCATCGGAAACAGGAAGTCACCAACTATTGCCGAAGTAGCAAGCCCATGTAAAAGGTGTCGAAAGGACAAGTATTTTTTCAGATTCGACAAAATTTCACATAGTGAAATACTTGAGATCAAAACAACGGACCAAAACTGAATCATCTATATCTGGTTTTATATTTAAAATATGAATTTGGTTTCATATAAGTAGAATTTAAAAAAATTAATCTGGTTCAGGGATCATAGCATATTTGAAAAAATTTTTAGGAAGGAATTTTAGGAAATTTTACAAAAATAGTTATAAACAAAATATGCAATACTAACACTTCATCATACTAATTTTCAGCATAAGTATTAGCATAATTTTCAGCATAAGTAATTTTTTCACTTTTTAAACAATATAGAATTCACTTACCTACATTTTAACTTAACCTTGAAAATCTGAACTTTGCTGATTTCGGATTTTAGAATTTTCCGGATTATAGAGTTTGGATAAAATTCAAACTTAATATCAACTAAATACACCAGAAAACATTATTTTTAGTAAAAAGAAGTCAAGTTAACCAATTAAAAAATATTATTTAATACATCTAGAACTAGATAGAATTGTTTGAAATTCGAGCGGAAACTTCGAAATGTAATTGAAATTTTATATTTTCCATGGCAGCATAAAACGAAAGTTTGCATAACCATACACAAGAGATATTATGTATGGCTCAATGATCACAATACTTAACAGCTTCAATCATTATAGTGAAAAATAGCCGCAATACAATTTTTGTGTTCGTGATGTCATTAGCTTGGGGGGGGGGGGGAAGTTATCAAAATAAGGACCATAACTATCAAAATAAGAACCTCAAAGCTGTTCTATTGTAACACTATCATTTGCAATGGACTGTAAAAAACCTCTCATTTTATGAGAAAATTTCAATTTCTAATAAGGTTGATATGGTAATTCCATATTTTTATTATATTATAAACTTTTTATCATGCACCTTTTGATATTTAGGGAGGGGGGGGGGGAATCTAATAAAATAATGGAACTCAGATCATATTCTTTAGTACTCACATACTGTGACTATAGTTAAAATTGCATAACACTATAATACTTTGTGGCATCATATACACTAAAATATACACTAAGTTATCAAAATAAGGACCATAACTATCAAAATAAGAACCTCAAAGCTGTTCTATTGTAACACTATCATTTTCAATGGACAGTAAAAAACTTCTAATTTTATGAGAAAATTTCAATTTCTAATAAGGTTGATATGGTAATTCTATATTTTTATTATATTATAAACTCTTTATCATGCACCTTTTGATACTTAGGGAGGGGGGGGGGGGGATCTAATAAAATAATGGAACTCAGATCGTATTCTTTAGTACTCACATACTGTGACTATAGTTAAAATTACATAATGCTATAATACTTTGTCGCATCATATATACTAAAATAAGACAGTTTGCTTTTACCAAAAAGAATAATGAGCAATATAAATATAGTCTGTTGTGACTTCTTTTTCATTAGCTGCAATACATAAACACCAAACACACACACACATACATTATACATATTTTTTTTTCTTTTTATATTTTACCAATTACCAAACATTTGAAAATTTTGATTACTAAAATTACTCAACGAAAAGAGAAAAATTATAGAGTCTGGATTTATCATCAGAAATTACACAATTCAAATAAGCATGCAAACCTCTTAAAGATAACATACTTTAAAGATAATATACTTGGCACAATCACAAATGACAGTGAACATAACAACCAAATATTAAAATACAAATTCCTTTTACTTCCATGACAGAAAAAGACATGATTATTAGGTAACAAAAGGTATATAACTTTCTAATATTTCCTTGAAAAAAGCAGGCATAGGAAAATTAGGCATGCACAAGCATTTAAAAGGACATTTTAAGTTATTTTCATCAGGTCAAAAACAGTGTGATATTAACAACAATTAAGAAATATCTGCCAAAGAGGTAGTTGTTTTTCAATGGTAGTTAAAATCACACTGATTTGACTTGATGAAAAGGGCTAAAAATGGCCTTGAAACAATTGTACTCACTTAATTTTCCTATGCCAGGCTTTTTTAAGGAAGTATTAGAAAGTTATATTCTTACAAGCAGCAGTTTTATTTATTGTAAAAAAAAAAAGGGTATTTTTATTGCCACCTAATTCTCACATGCCCCCGCCTGTAAAGAAAGTACAAAGAATTTGTACAGCTACAAATGTATTGAGAAATATTCAATATCAGTCTCAATAAAAAAGAAAATTTAAGTAGCATTAAAATAATGAAAACTTCAGCAACATATTTCAGCACAAAAATAACAATGCAGTTTACAGCTGTTTCATAAATACGTTGGATCACCTTCATCAGTTCTTGAGAACCCCAAACCTGAAGTCATTGTAACAGCTGTACGCTGTATTGGTATTCTATTTGTGACAAAATGTGTTGCTCAAGTTTTCACCATCCTTTCCACAAAGTATTTTCTATTTATTGATAACATTAAAAGATACTAAAGATACTAGAAGTTTTCTACAGAAAATAAGAAAGCAAAACCCCCTTCATGGGTTTTTCACCTTTTCTAGTCTGAATCTCTGCTTTGGATTTAAATTGTATCGCATCTATTATAGTGGTATTCCCCAACTGCCGCAAGCTTCAGTTTTCCCATGTTAACCTACAGGAAATTTGTTGCACTTCTGAATTATTTAGTTTCATAAATTCAATTTCTCTACCTTTTTTTTTTTATGAAAAGGGGAAGTTTTCTGAGTATTAGAAATGTTCATAAATATTTACTTATTGGAAATAGTTCTAATTATCTTATTAAATTTTTGAACACACTTGAGGAATTTTTTTTTCAGCATCTTTGGTAGTAAAAAGTATTTGTTATAAACAAAATAAGCTACACATTAAGTTGTGTTTTGTAGGAATTTTGTGAACACAAAGTCTAAATTATTGAAACCTACAGTTTAATTCTGATGCACTAGATGTTCAGCACAAATGAAGTTCCCTTTCATATCCAACTTTTATGAATAAAAGATATTTGTTAGAAGTAACATAAAGACCAGTTCGATCACCCCAAGATGGTTGACCTAATAAGGTTTACAACAGTATTAGCAAGGTGGCTCTTTAAAGTCAGTCTCGAAAATATTTCTCATTCAACAAAGCTCCAGTACAGTCAATATAGCCCCGTGGTTAAAGCATGAGAATTGCACACAGTAGATCCAGGTTCAATAGCCGACACTGACCAAAACTATCTCCGTGGTGTATGGTCATGCTAAATCTGTAGGTTCGAAAGTTCACCTGGTTAAGGGAAGGTTAGTACGGTCCCTGTGTTTGCCACCTCCATTGAATTCCAGTCTAAATTAGGTGGGATTGTCCCGGCCATCCAAATAGTCACCTTACACCTTCAGGTAGGTCAAACAGTCTGGGGGTAGGGAACAAAGTCCCAGTCAAGAGACCATGATCGACAGAATCATTCACCAGGTAGGTTCCAAAGCTTCACAGAGTAAGGACTCATTTGAAGGTGAACTGCAATCAATCTACAAAAACCTACCTAATCACTAACACCTCTGAAAAAGTCCCACTTTTTCAACAGGATTAATTTACAGGTTGTTCGTTCGTTATGTTTTGTTCGTTATTGGTTCCAATATCCGTATATGTACTGCCGAGGCTAGTACAATTTACAGGTTGTGAAAAATAACAAAACAAATCTATAGGGATATGTCCTTGTTCACTAGTTTAGGCAGAAATGATTATCAAAGTGAGCTTATCACTAATAAGCTCATATTATCAGGGTTTTTTTCTGCCTTTGCTAGTGCAACTCTTGTGTTTCTTACAATGAAGAAAACAGCTTGTTTTGCTTTCAAAACTGATTGATGCTGTTATATTTTTATATGATGTTGCTCACCAACAAGCCTTCTATTACTGATAGAAATTTTTGCAATAGTTTGATCTATCAACATCTATGAATCCAATGGCTAGAACTCTTCAGTCACAGGCAATTAACAGGCTGGATTTGATACTTTTCTTTATAAGTTAACAAGGGACAACTGAAGCATGCTGCAAGCAAGGAGATGTTACCTAAATACTCAAACATAAATCACCTTCTATACAAAATAGAAAGTGATTTCCTCAAAATTACATCAAATGGATTAAAGCAATTCAATAGAAGAAAAATCTAAGATTTCTTAAGGGTTGCCACTCTGTTCAAAAACTTTTAATGCATGAGAATGAAATTGTTAAAAAAAAAAAAAAAAAAAAAAAAAAAACGATACTAAATATGTATCCCAAAAAATGTTATTCAAAATTAAAAACCTAATTTGAATGACAAATCAAAACTTATCAAATGTTGAAATTTAAAGCTAGTAACAAATCAACTTTAAATTATTGCAGTTGAAATTAACTTTTACAATGCATCATAATCTCAGAGTATTCTAGCGCAATTTTTGTTCTTTTTTCAATTACATTTTCAACTATCCATTATATTAGAATAAACTACAGAATTACATTAACTGTGAGTGGCAACCATGAAAATTTTAGTATGAAGAGGGGTGGGTTAGTCACATCAAGAAGATACATAAGCGCAACAGCCCTTTATTCAAATAAGGGAGTGTTGCAACTAGTGTGCAAAAACTGGGCACACTTTAAATTAAAGGGGGGGCAAGACTTTTAACAGGACAATTTAGACAAACTATTTAATAAAAAATAAAACAGAAAACAAGAAAAAATAAGGCAACAAAATATAAACTTAAAAAAATACATGCTAAACATGCAATAGACAAACAAAGTATACAAAAGGATGGGATAACTAGGGTTGCCACTCAAAGAACATTATTCTGTTTCTCAAGCATGTAACGCTTATAACATTCTTAAATATATATATAAATGAGATGGCAACTTCAAGGCAAAAAGAGCGTAAAAATATTTCAGTCCCAAACATTTTAATATGGCAACTCATAATAAAAATACGAGTGACAACCCTAAACAATCATAAAAACCTAAAATAACCCCTTAATGAAAAAATGATTCAAAAAATAATTTGGAAAATTCATTTTTATATTTAAAAAAAATTTAAAGATATTTGAGGGTGTAAAAACTAAACAACTAGCCAAAAATTTAAGTACTACAATGATATAATTGCATCAATATAGCTTCATTCTACAATTGCAGTACATTGCTTCCCCTTAAAGAATATTTATTTCTCCTATGCAATTGCATTAAAAAGGATAAAGAAATATTTGTAAAATTTAATATTTAACAACGCTCAAATCTTTGTTCCATGAGAACATAATTAAATACTTTTAAAATATATTACTAAATTGCTGTGCCCATTACACAAGAAAAAATATTTTTGATAAAATATGGATTTTTTCTCCTACCTGATAGGTATCTAAAACATGATATTTTACTTCTTCAAATCATCTGATATATGATTTTTCATCAAATTACTGCAAATGTCTAACATACTGGAACAATTAAAAAGCAATGTGCTTTAAATATGCTAAGAGTAAAAGATCTAAATCAAAGGTCTGTTTAGAAGATATCCGAGTTCAATTTCAGTACCTTTTACAAAACTATACTATGAAAATGGACCATTCACAAAATTCAAATATATATTTAAAAAAAAAGCTCCTTCATAAAATTCTATAAGAAAAAGAGCATTCTGTAACCAAAGATCAGACTTTCTAATAATAGTTATTCAGATGAGTTCATCAAAATAATAATCCACAAAACATGAACACTAAAATATCCAGTTATAAAAAATTGCAATATGCAAAATGAAAGTAGTAAATTTACATGTTTTTTACCATGCTCTCATTAATTTTTAACAAAATTTTGCACAATGTGAGATATTGTGCAAGTACATCACGGCAATTTTCATCTGACTTTTCAGATATTTACACAATTTAATCCCCCCCCCTGAAGTTTCCTTCATAAGGTCATCTTTATTTATCATTAATCTGATAGTTAGACTAACAAAACTTTCGTTTTATAGAAATCAGAGTAGTTGTTACTGTGTTGCACAGCTTCTGCCAATGCCAGTGCTAATCATAGTATTTAATATTTAGCTCACTGATGTGCCAGTCATAGCTCTGTCCAATTTCTAAGCCAATCAGAAATGCTATTTTAGCAATTTTTTTTATTCAAATACATCACATAGATTTCAGTTCCAGCTACTTTTCCCTTTTGAAACCATAATCTTTATGATTTCTTTTCAAAATCAATAGTATAGCGGCAAAAATTCAGGAATTAAATTATATCAATTCATTTTATTACTGATTATAAAATGTTTGTAAAACTTTTGAAACATAACTTCTGTGGACGAAAAGAGTTTCAATTAAGCCTGTCCTAGCAATTAAACATTTAACATGCATTTTGCACATTTGATTAACATATTTATTTAATAATAATAAAAAAATTGAGTGAATTACTAATGCTAAAAAGGGTAGCACTGTACTTTTAACTTTAGTGTAGTAACTCTATTTCCTCTTAAGTATTTCCCAAAATTTAGCACAAAACAAGAACTCTGTGATTCTGAGCATTTCTATTAAGGGGTTAAAAACAAACTAAAAACATGCTAGGATATCTAAATTGCCCTTGGATGAATCAAATCAATTCATTCTTAATTTAAGGAACCTTGTATCTCAACACTCACTTAGTTGAATCAGTGGCTACAAAGTAAACGTCATCGGGGGCATCCACCCAACTGATCATTTGTTTGCGTCCACCCACTCGTGTGATAGTGGCCATCTTAGCCCGCCCATTCAGGGGGTTCACGTTCACAATGGAACTCCGAGCAAGGGAACTCACGTGGAAAATATCAGGAGTCTGCTTGATCACACCTCCACCAGACAAGGCTCTTCGCTTTGGTGGCACTGGCACTGCAAAGAGAAATGAATGCTCAAATTACATAATATGACAATATTAGTGTACTACTGCAAAAACTTAAGCCTCACACCTAAATGACTGGTTATAGGTGCTGTATTATATGACAAAATGTTAAGATACTATTAGATAGATTTTAAAGGAGACACACACTGCTATTTACCATAAAATCCAGAAAAAATAGGAAATTTACAAAAAATACATACAATGGACTCTTGTTAATCTGTAAATGCCTTTAATCGGCAATACAGTTTAGATGTAAGTAACATTTACGATAAATTACAATAGTGTATTAAATTCTGCAAAAGTTAATTCTGATAATGATTCTGGTGATAAAGGAGAAAAAGTTCTGGGATATGAATATCTTGACTGTATACAGAAACAGAGATTCTTAATTAAATAACTCAGGATGTACCAATGTCTCATTTTGACACATATTAGTTTATGCAGCAATGACCTATAATCCACACAACTTCTGGTTCATCCATCCACAGAGATGCCAACCTCTAAAAGGGGTCATCAGTAGAAAAATCAGGAGTTTTCAGTAAAACCCTATTGACCATCAGTAAGATTTTATGCATATTGAAAATATATATTGTAAAATCTTGGAATAAGTTGAAAATGTAGTTTTATTAACTTAACTGAGTTAATTAAAACTGAATTGCTCTATTTATGTGAAAATAATTAAGAAATTAACCCTTATAATTAACCAAAATATAAAGTAAGCTATTTCAGTCAAGCTAATGTGCAATAATAGTGAAATGGAATTGGATGGTAAAGGATAATTGTGTACTCTCAGCAATGCCCATGGAAAAAAAAAAAAACTAAATTGCGCAATCATACTATTTATGCGAAAATAATTAAAAAATTAACCTTTATAATCAACCAAAATATAAAAATACGCTAGTTTTGTCAAGCTAATGTGCAATAATTGGGAGATGGAGAGAAAAGGATAATTATGTATTCTAGGTAACGCCCGTGAAAAAAAATAAAAGCTGAATTACACAATCGTGCTATTTATGTGAAAATAATTAAAAAATTAACCTTTATAATCAACCAAAATATGAAAATATGCTAGTTTAGTTGAGTTAATGTTCAATAATAAGGGGATGGAGGTAGACAGGAAAAAGAAAATTATGTACTCTTGGCAAAGCCTGAAAGGAAAATCTGAATTGAGCAATCGCGTAATTTAAGCAAGATATATTTGTTTAGTAAAATATTTCTTTATTTTTACTCGCACTATAAAAATAAATTAGGTCTATCGTTCTAATATGAAATCCCTAGAAAAAAAAAAATGGATGCAAACTAATAATTTTGGACTAAGTAAGGAATATGAACTGAATGGTGGGTTGCATGGATTTCAAGGGAATTTCCGTAGTATTTGCAGTAATATCTGTAAAACCGTAAGATGAAGTAAAAATCCGTACAAACTACAGAAAATCCATAAAAGTTGGCATCTCTGCATCCATCCATCCACCCACCCGCCCACTCCTCATTCTCATTTTGTGATCAGGAGATTTTATTTGTATTGTGAGAATGATTTTAGTTCAAATCAGGCAATTTAGAAATTGAGCATGATGCTATCTGTGTCTGTATTATTTAAGTACCAGGCACTTATTTAGGACCTGGGCAATGCTGGGTGATTCGTTCTAGTTTATAAATGTAGACTAGAACGAATAAGTTTTGCATAAGATGGACACAGAATCTAATCTAGCTCTAGTAATTAATATAACTTAAATTATGTAATTGCTGGCTAGTAGATACAGTAATTAATAACTTGCTGACATCAATCCTAGTGATCGATGTCAAAAAGCAGTCAATAAATCAGTAAATTAGAACATGGTCAAATGAGTGAAATATAGAATAATAATATTGTCCAAATCTCAAAATGTAAAAGTAAATTTACTCAAGTGGAACAAATCTACTCTATTTGTAGTAACTGTATCAGATATTTTAATTTAGAATAGTTGCTGGATAATAATCACATAACTGCACACCTTTTATTTATATCTTGAGTCATAGATAAATTTCAATAATTACAGAAAGCAATAGAAAAATATCTTGTGACCCCCCCCCCCCCCATGCTTCAATCAATGTAATTTACCCTAAAAGCAGACACTCACTATAGAAAATTTAAATATTTCTTGTAGGAAAAAAAAAGATGATTGAATAGAATATGCGATCCATTATAACAAAAATTATTACAGTTTGTTCAAATTCCAGTATAAAGCATATAGAAACCTTCCTTATTGGCAAATGGATTTTACCAGAATGCTCCTTTTCTCCTATCTGCATTCAAGCACTCACCACAGTCAAATTGCCCAAGAAAGAGGAGAAACACACACTCCTGTCAATCCTCAGATATAGAAAGAATTCTATTTATTTTAAATACTTTCAGGGTGGTCTTATCAGGGTGGGTAGACTTTCATTTAAAAAAATTTCAAGCATTTTTCAAGGTACCATGCAATTCTTTTCAAGAATGTCAATCAATCCATCAAGAAGTTTTATGAATTTCTCAGAGAGAAGATTATTGTTTATTAAGCAAAATGAGTTAAAATTATCTATAATACCAAAACATGTTAAAAGCTAGCTTTATAAGCACTTATGAAACATCTAAACCAGATAAACCTTCTTATCAATGAATTATTAAAAGCAATCTGTAGACAGTTGTAAAACCAACGGGTTGACAGACCCTCCAATATTTCCCCGCAAACCTTACAGAAGGCATATAAATAAAAAAATATTGTCTGTCATGATTTAAAAATGACAGACTTTATTTTTTAGATAAATTGACCCTCCCCCTTCCCTACAAGTGCATATTATATTGTAGGTTCTAAGCACTTGTGACATGTCTATACATAGTTATCGCAGCAGTTCCACTGAGTAAATTTAAAAAAAAAAAAAAAAAAAAAAAAAAAAAAACTATGTCATAAGAGAAATTTTCAAGAAAAGCAGAACTTCTCAGAAAAAACAAACACTACAGATTAGATAAATATTTTCATCCCTACTTTATCGAGCACTTTCCAGATTTTCAAGCACCCGTACACACCCTTGTTTTATACAAGGACAATAGTAATTTTCTTAAATACAATAAAATAATTGCATGGTGGACGACAACTAGCCATATAACCTTGGCTAGATACTTAAAATGAAATAAATACAATCTATCCACAGATGAAATTTTTCATTCTAAGAAAGAAAAGAGACAACAATTTTAATCCCAGATATTTAGAAATTCTGATAAACTAGATTCAGATAATCACAAAAATATACTATTTTTAGTTTCTAAATTTTATAATAGCTTAAAATTAGTTAAGTTGGACTGGAGTGTAGAGACATGTGCTTTGAGCTGAGAAATCAGAGAAAAATCATTAATTAAAAATAACATGCCCTTGGTAATTTTCAGAAGGGAATTTTGCCACTGTTTCAATTGATTTCAGTTTTAGATTTACTAAAGCATAAAGTTAGTCTAAAATTTTATTTTTTACCAAAAGAGTAGTACCTGTTTTACCGTTGATATTTAAGTACAATTTGTATCTCAAATAACAATAAAATGAAAAATTAGTTAATCAGTAATATTCCAATCTAAGATGCTTAAAAATATCGATACTTGTACTACATTATACTTCTAATACATTATCAGATCTGCCCATGAAGATAATTTTGTATAGCGAGAACAGATTCTTAAACTTCTTTTTAGGAGCATTAAATTAAATATTTTAAACTTTCTGTTAAATATTTTAACAGAATATTTTGATTAAAAATGTCATTTAGTATACTACAGGAATTTGCACATGATTGTGAATTTTAAGTTTTTTTATATTATATACTCCGTATGAAGAAAGGGTATGCTGCTAGTGTATAATATATTTCTAATTCATTAATGTATTAGAAAGATTTGCTTCAGGAATATTACACAAAACCACAAAAAATAAATAAAATTCTTACCCTCAACACCATTTTGCTGTTCATATCCACGCTTTCTTAAAATGGTAGGTGATGCACTGGCGATACTTGGCGTCAGTCGAACATTATTTTCTTCCAAATCCATAGGATGTTTAGGGATGGAAAGGGAACCATCTAACAAGCAGAGAGAAAAATACATGTAATTACATGTGGTAATCCTGAAAAAATTCTAATATATTTGAAATCAATGTATAAAATTTACAGTTTTTTTGTTCATTTGTTCATTCAATATACAATTCCAGGTTCTCTTTAATGATCTTTCCCTAATTTGTATGTTTATAATATTTTCAATATGAGTAACTTTATTCATGCTTAAGTTTTCAGGCCGAAAAGTTAGAATAGAATATAAATGAGGGGGCAATACAGCACCACGACCAGAAGTCTTTTGTGCAATCCCAACCTTAGTTCTCCAAAAAAGATGGGTAGTAAAGACAAAATAAAGAATATCTCTGAGGGGAGTCCACTGTAGATCAGCCATCTCCATGATATGTGAGCTCAAAAGCTAAAGCTTACGAATAGCAAAGGAAACACATTCACACAGAATATGAGCGAAGCCCAAAAATTGCTAAGAAATTATTAATAATCAATGCCTTTTGTTGTATCAATAGAAATTAAACAAACAATTTTTATCCCTCAAAAGTTAATTTGGAAAAATGATATGATATTGCTAAACAAATGAAACAAGCTATTTTATTCTATAAAATAAATCAGACAACTGTGCTGAAATGATAAGTCCAGTGATTGCTATTTAATTTCTTACACTTTAAATGATAAAAATGTTAGATACATTAATCTAATGAATGCACAGTTGTACTTTATAACAGGTTGTTGCAACAGAATAACATACCACTACAACAATTTTTTACACATTTAATTGCTCACTCATCTATTTTATTTTGACATAAAATAGCCAAATTTCACATTTTTCAAATTGTGTGTATGAGCTTAATTAGTCATTAATAGAAAGTGATAAAATATTATTGCAGAAATTATCTATTCCTAATACTACTTATTTTAGCCGTTCTATATGACATAATACAGTCCAAATTTTATAATTTCTTTTATTTGTTAGTAATGGGAACTAATTTGTAAAGATGGACGAATAACATTTTTCTTGAATTTAAATAATTACCAGATCTCCAATATTCGAATGCCATGAAGTTATTCAAATTGTTAATAAATAATATTTATATTTATTAAATGTTATTTATTACTTATAAGTAAATAAATTAATAAGGTAAAAAACATAAAATGTATAATAAAAGCACATCAAATTAGAAATAATTTTTTTCATTTTAAAATTTTTACAATAGCTTTATAAATGCTTCTCACCTACTATAGATTTTTATTTAAGAAAACAAGTACTTGAACTTGTTCAGGAACTAGTCTGCTTTTTTTATTACAGTACTGAAGTGTCACTCTGAAAAATCTGTTGACAGAGCAGTAATTAAATACTTCAAAGATAATTCCTTCAAACGAGGATACAGACTTTTCTTTTCATACAGTCTAAAATATTTTCATTTGATAGAAGCAAGCTCTTGTCTATGTACTTTCATATTTCTTCTTCTAGAGTATCTGGGCTTTTTATTACCGAATCTGCTGTTAATCATAGTGCGATACTCTGTGTATTTGAATTTCTTCTATTGACATTATATTTGAGATCTTGAATACTTTATAGTATCTGAGTATTCGCACATCTTTACTATTTAGTTTTATAGCAAAAATTAAGCACACATCCACAACAGAAGGTCTTTATTTTACTTCCTATAAGACGTACAAAAATTTAAAAAAAAAAAAATTTCTTTCTTTTTTTAAATTTTTGTACGTCTTATAGGAAGTAAAATAAAGACCTTCTGTTGTGGATGTGTGCTTAATTTTTGCTATTATAACATCAGATGTTATGCCAAATTATTTATTTATTTATTTAGTTTTATTTTTGATTTTCTGATATGTTTATGATTATCTCATTTATGTTATTTTTTTAGGTAAATTTACAACCAGACGTAACTTAAACAAGTGTAACAAACCTTCATTGCGCGGAGGAGGGGGAAAAGCTTCTCTCTCTAGCTTTGGTATTTTATCGAGCGGCGTGGGAAGCAACCACTCAGGAGGTGGCATGTTAGGTGTGCCAAGCCGGTGAGAGACGTCTACAACACGACCCCTCTGTTGTGGTTCTAACTTGGGAAGATCTGGTTGGCCTTCCACCAGTCGTGTGTGAACTGGAATAAATGAAATTATTTTTAAAAAAACTCTTAAGTAAAAATTGATATATACATTAGTAATGCATGTAATGAATTAACCACATCACTTTAGCCCAGATACAGAGGTTGTCATAAGCAACTACTAGGCTGAGTCAACTGAATCTTAAAATGAAGCATAGGTGCTAAGCATACAGAAATAAATTATAAAATGTTTCTTTACTAAATAACATTTCACTGATTGCTTAATATTTGACAACAGGCTTACAAGAAAAATTTTAAGTCAGTGATTGCAGCATGTTAAATCAGCTTAATTTTTCCAAGATGTTGAATTTTCATAAATTTGGCAGTATTTTTGCCACTTTGGTGACATTTTACAAAACGTCGCCAACTATATTGCCAAGTGTTACCAACAGACAGACACAGAGAAAGGATTCTCATATATAGAATTATAGATACAAAAATAAAACACATTAAAATGATGGAAAACAAGAATACTAGTTTTAACAAATGTATAATACAGAGTTAGTTCCTTTTACCCAGAGATCACACTCACACTAGTCTGCTTCGTATCACCTTTTGTGTCAGGAAAAACAGAGATTCGTATCAGTTTCGTAGCAGGTAAAGTTAAGTTTGGTATCAGTTTCATAGCAAGTTTAGTATCAATTTCGTAGCAGACCAATGCCCAAATTGTATCATTTGTAGCAATGTAAAGTATTTCTTTTTGTCCTTAATTTATTTTACGTAAATTATAAATTATTTTTAACATACATTGGTCACATTTTAAAAATATGTAACCAATGTACATCAAGAGACTCAGCTGGGCTAGAGATATGTTTTAAATTGTCTCCATTCTTCGAGATCAGCAGAACACTCTACTGATCCATTCATCAGCTGGACTGAATATATCTTCTGATGAAATTATTTCAGGAAGCTCAGAAGCAATCAATTTTACTGAGATGAGAAATTCAGCTTGAATTTGCTATAAGGGGTGTAGACATTTTAAATTCTTGAGAATTCAGTTACATAAAGGTAAAACTTTTATTAAGTATTTGAATGCAGTTATGTAAAAATATCTGGCTCCCATACTAATAGACTTTTTTCTTAACTTGTTAGATGTTCCATTGCCTTTTCTGTATCTGGACCTATTTTTTTCCACATCCATTAACTTTAGATCTTTTCCTTTCTAGCTTTAGAAACATTCATCTTTCAGAAACTTACCCACGATAGTCTTTAAAAGTTGAACTAATATTATCCTGACCCATCAGATATTATGTAGGACAACTTAGAACTTTTGCATTTAAAATCACTGGCTATTTTACTGTCAGTAAACATCTTCAGGAATATACTAAACGAGTATGGTATATGATGAACTGCAATGGCCAAACACAGCATTGTTTCTGCAGATCTAACAAAATCTGCATGTGTAATTCCTTGGAAATTAAAGCAAGTAGTAATTTGCAATTGTGACCGCTTTTTAAGTATGCAATTTTGTACACGATTCTTTACACAATTATCTATATGGCATTTGTTTTTTAATGTCACTTGAGCCCCGTTCACATGCACAATTTAAAGCCGGTATCATGGCCGCATTTCGACTGTGTCACCGTTCTCATGTCCAAGCGGGGAAAATACCCGTTCGAAAGAGGGTTGAAAGGGGGTATGATTTCCTTCCTTCTTATTTGAGGGAACGAAGGGGGTAGATTGGGGATTTTTACCCACAATTTCATTTCTTGAAAAACATGGCGGATACTGAGATACACCTTGTTTACAAATTCTATCTGAAGATTGAACAATAGTGATGAATTTATAGCTCGTTATGTAGATTATTTTGCATTCATTACACGGACTTATTTACGAATTAAACGGATTGATCCTTATTATACATCAGAATTTAATGAACGGAGAATCCTACTGAAAAAGACTGGTGCGGGTATGTACATTTTGTTTATTTGAGCTAACTGTTATCTCATGAATTAGAAATATTTGTTCCTTGACTTCAGGATAATTTTTATAGAAATGTTTGTTTCTTAATTACAAAACGTATACAATTAAGTGTTAGTTAAAAGTCGTAAGCCAGCTGATTTTCCTTTGAAGCAGCAACTTTAAAATATAGTGTTCTGTTTCTTGGGCAAATTTTCTGGATTTTTCTAAGTAGTTTTTAACAAATGATAAAAAGATTTTCTTAGTTCTACATAAGGAGAATGTATATTAGATAAATCCATCTTAATACTCATTTATTTTATATTGTTAAAAAGGAGTATAATGTGTTTATATTTAAATGAATATATGTTGTTAATTATTGAAAATAAATTATTTATACATTATATTTCAAGTTTGATTATTTTAGTTCTGTATTCTAAGCTTTTACATATCAATGCGAAATGCTCCATAACTTGAGATGATGTGATTATGATGTCAATATTATGATTAGTAGAGAATTGCGTTTTATAATTATGTATATCAATATCAAAGTAAAATGTTTCAGGCATTCAAAATAACTTTACATACATCATACATTTTGCAATAAACTGAACTGTGTAAATTAGCTTACAAAATGCTCTCCCCCCCCTTAAAAAAAAAAAAGAAAGAATACTCCATGATTGCTAGTATCAGAAATATAAATTATTTTTATATATTTTAGCTACTAACTACATATAAAGACAATTTTATTTTATTAATATATTAAAAACATTATTTTTAATTGCGGTATTAGTGGTATATGAGATTTTTTGTATCTGGGCCATGCAGTAAGGTCTTATGTGTTTGTAATAAAAAATGAGTTATACCGATTTTGTAATAGTTAAAATGTATTCGGTATAAATATGCATATTTTTTTCTCTATGTCAACTTCTTATATCGATTTGTCTTGAATAAAGTTTCTTAAAATGGTGTTACACTTTTTCCACTAATTAAAGTTTATACGTCATAATTTAGCTTAAAAACGAAGATTAAATGAGAAAAACTTTCTTTTTTGACTTTTAAGAATGAATTCTTTAAACAGTTTCATGGAATAAAACTTTTATATATATTAGAATAAGCATATATTTACAGTTTTAAAAATATATTAAATTTAATTTTGGCATATTATTTTTAATTTGATGTTTAGTTTATAAAGATCTAAGTTTAATTTATATACATTATTTAGATTTAATTTATATATAAGATTATTTTGTTTCTCATTTCCGCACATTTGTTATATTAAATAGATAAAATAATAACATCGGATAATGAATTAAAAATAATACGCTTTTTAAAAAAGCAATTAAACAAAAAAAGAGATATATTGTTTACAAAAATTGAATGTCAAAAGCATTTAAGAAAAGTTGGTCCTAGCCCTTTAAGCGGGAGTAATGGGGGTTGCACATGTGAACGGGTCTAGAATGGAACCCGGAAAATACCCCCTTTTTCACCCCAATGTTTCATGGCCGGAAAATACCCGCTTGCATGTGAACGGGGCTTTGATAAGCGATTCCATGCTGGCTGCAATCAATACTGCTTCAAATAATACTCAATTTAATACTGCTGGCTGCAATAAAAAACTGCTGCTTCCTCTTTAGCACCAGCTTTGCACCATGTGCCAATTTTATCAGCATTTCCATCAATATCATTTTGCACATCAGTATTAAAATGACTGCATCTTCCTAGAAATAAGAAATGCACTATTTTATAACTAATATGAATAAAATATATGGTAAATTATGTACATAACTAGAAAAAGCAGGATTGCCAGGATTTAAAGCGGGTATTAATTCTAATTTATTTCAATGTTTCAAAAAGGGTATTCATACCCCTTTCGCTTTTAACAATTCCTTATTTTAAGCAAATGAATAAGAACTGTTTTTGAACAGTTGCGCGAGCACTCGATACTTTGGTCGAAGGAAAAAACAAAGCACATTATATGTATAAAATGTATCTATTAAAACAAGAAAGAGTGCAAAAAAAAAAAAAAAAAACCGAAAACAGCAAAAATCCAGCTTAAAGGTTTTATAAATAAATAATATTTGGAAATAGTTTATGTTGGAGTGCAAAATATAATTACCGTAGCTTGACCTTTTAATCTCTTTAATGCCTCAAAGGCCGAGAGCATCAATAGCAGACAGAACTCTCCCTCCCCTATTTGTTTTGACTAACTCGATGACGTAAACACTTAAAGGCAAAAACACTGTTCATTCAAATGAGAGGCAAAAGAATCCAAGTCCGAACGACTGCATTTGTAAATATTAGTTTTAAAGCAAAAATTCTGAAAGAGTTCAATCTTTCAGAACTTTTAACCACAAATCGATACCAAACAAAGAATAATCCTGAAAATTTTTAACTTTGTAAAGAAAACAAAACTGTAGTAATTTATCAAGTGGGGTAATGCCCTCACTATTTTAACAAACTTTCAGGCTATTTTCAGATTTAGAAGAGAGTGTTTTGCTCTATCTTTTTTACTTTTGATTCGGCTAATGAATTGGGGCGGGAGGAGACACCGCTATCTGTACTATTTTTATTGCAGTTTTGAACTACTAAGCCTACGGTCATTCCACAGTAATAGGCCAGGGTCGTCAACAGCAGTTGTGTATAATACAAGCATTTATCACGGGTCCCTTCCAATTTGATTCTTTCTTTTTTGTGAATTTTTCATGCTTAAAAAGAAAAAAAAAAAAAAAAAAAAAAATATCGGCAGTCCGTCACTCCCGTATGGGCACATATACATGAGTTGCTCACATGAAATTTTTGCGAAACAAATTCTTTTCTTTAAAGTTAAATCTGTATTTCCAATTTTATTCTTCCCAACACACAGAGAAAAACGAAACTGAATAAAAAGCGATTGCAATCGTTTAAGAATGCGTTCCGATCGGTTTCTGTTTTCCAGAAATTTTCAATCGTAATAACATTTATACTTCGGCAGTCTTATGAAATTAATTTTAACAAAATCCGTCTTTATATTTCTACTTATCTGAAGGTATTATTTGTAAATCATGTTAAATATACTTCAGAAATATTAAAAACGTAATTCATCTTATGGATAAATTCAAAACATATTTATAAAATAAATAAAATACTTACTTTTAGTTAGTCGTAACATTCTTCAGATTCTCTGTGTCTGACAAAGTATTATATTTCTTGGACATCAAATGTTGATAACTTTTTCAATCTCATTTCCCTGCCCCGGTGAAAGTCAAGGTCTTCCCAGACAAGCAATGATTATTTGCTGCTTGTATATCTCTTGCCGCTAATGGTTGCCGCAATACACATACATGATTTATACAAACACTAATAATAAAAGGTGCACGGAAAAGGGCGACAAAATGTGGGTTTAAATAGAAATTGTCACGATTGTACCAGAGTGAAAATGGCACAATTGATACGAGTGGCAGATTCGTAATTTGGTGCAGAAAATCGAAATTTTATGCATTTGTATCACAATGTATCAGCTTTTCCCGATTGGTGCACATTGGCGCAGGAGTGCGATCCCTGCTTTACCCCCATGGTTATGTTATAATCACAATCCACAAACATTGCCACAAGAACAAAATGGCATTTAAAAATGAAATGGAGTATGGTACAGTTCGACTTTTTCATGATATAATCCGTGTTGTAATAGAATTTTTTTTTTTCCCACCAAATTTTACAAGAAAAATTTTGAAAAATCAGTATCATTGGTTCAAATGATTACAATTATAGCATGTTACCCTTCACTTTAAAGGGGGGCTTGAAAAAAAAAATATTTTGATTGATATCATACTATGTACAATGTACCTGGGGAGAGGGGGGGGGGGACTTGCCTCAGAGGAAGGTTAATGGCATCATGAACAAAAAAAATTGTATTGCAGCTATTTTTCAAAACAATGATTGAAACTATTAAGTCTCGTGATCATTGAGCCATATATAAACCTTTTTATGCATGTTTATGTCAAATTTTGATCTATGCTGTCTTTGCTATTAATATAAAATAATATAAAGTTTATATTTGAATTTTAAAAAATTCTATCTAGTTCTAAATGTTTTGATAACAAAGCCAGATATACAGTTTCGTAAAAATCCATTAACATTTGTGGGCACTATCTTGTATACAAGAAATCGGCCACAGACATGCTCATCACGCCTAAAGTAGTCAAAATGTGTTCAGTCTTAAAATATATATACTGACATAAAAATCTTGAATTTGAAACTGTTTATCAAAACAATACTTCCTCTTTACTATATTATAGTATGAGAAAGTAAATTTTACAAAGGAAAACAAGAATACTAATTTCAACAAATATATAATATATGGAGTTAGAGAGTTCCCTTTACCTCCAATCACAACCAACAAACATTGCGAGAAGAATAAAATATTTAAAAAATATTAAAATTTATTGTTTCTTTATGAATCTTAAAACATGGCCATACCAAGTTCAGAAGTTTTAATAAACGGTTATCCAATAAAAAGCATTACTGGACATAGCCTTAAATAATAAGTTTTGCCACAGATCACATGATCATCTTTTTAAAGTAATTAAAATCATTTTAATTAATTGTATGGGAGCAGTGGTTTAACAATGGTTAGTGTGTGAAAGTTTCAACAACCATTTTCCTCATAAGCCTAACATGGGGACCCTTAGACTTTTATTATCTGAGTCCATGGATTGAATATTCAGGCTTCATTCAATGTTATAATTTGTTCCAAACTTCAAGCAAATTAGGCAAATAGTCGCTGAGAAATAGTGTCAGCAATAGGAACATATTTGAGTCGATGCCAATCATACCTTGATGCACTTTAAAAAATGTAACACAAGCCATAAATTTACACATTATGAAAAAAATATATTAACACTTTGTAGTATTATGAAAGCATAGAATATGAAAATACAGCATTTACAGAAAAATTCTACACTTGTGCAGGGTTGTTATGCCATATATCATTTTTTTTTTTTTTTTTAATTTTCCAGTTTTTCTAAATGATGAGATAAAATTATTTCTAAGCAGAATAATTAACAAATTTGGCATAAAACACAAGATGCAAGTATTTTTTTTTTTTATGAAATCTAATGCTATTACCAAGACAATACAAAGATTGCTAGCAATAACGAAGTCATTCTCTACTGGGTGCCCGGACATTCGGGCATTCCAGGAAATGAGTTGGCTGATGAATTAGCTAGAAAAGGCTTAAGTACTCCTTTTGTTGGCCCTGAGCCGGCTTTGGGTATTCCCAATGATCTTGCCAGAAGAATTGTTTATGACATCTTCAGGAAGCTTCAATGCAAGAACTGGAGTAATATTAAGGGTCAAAGACAAGCGAAAATTCTCAACCGCAATTGCCCTAGTATATGTCAAAAGGAACTTTTCAAGCTCAGCAGAACTGGCATCAGGAGGGCTGTTGGGCTCCTTACTGGGCACTGTACCCTCAAGAGACACCATAACATTATGGGAATCACTAAGGATTCGCTTTGCAGGGGCTGCAAATACAGTAAAGAAACTGCTGCTCACATTCTCTGTGAATGTGAGGTTTACTCTACTCACAGAATCGAACACATTGGTCGACATGTGATTGAACCCTGGGAGCTGAATGACATTCCTGTCAAGTGCCTGCTCATCTTTGCACCGGCTACTGGTCTCTTTTCGTAGAGATCTGTTGTCTGGGGTAGTACAATGTGTTGGGCTCTTCTTGAGCCAGTCGTCTCTCATTTCATTTCCAGACAATACAATACAATATTACGATAATTTTTATTAAACATTGTATAAATATGATTGCAACTTAACATTAAAGCAATTTTTCCAGAGTTTTGATTTCCTTAGCAGCTATTATAGTGATTTTCTCCTTATTTCAGGACAAGGCTCCAACCATAATTTTAATAGGGATTCATTTCCACCAATTTTAATGCATGATATAACCTACATTAAGGGTAACAAAATTTTACTTACACTCTTGCTTAATGGCTAACACATTAATGGGCTGAAATGGATTTCGGGCAGCATGCCGAGGTTTTACTAAATGGGTAGCATAACGACGAGCCTTCCTGGTTAAGGATGTAGTGTGTAGGTAAAAAGCTGCTCTGGTTTTCATGATAGGTCTGGGGCTGCCCGCTCTAATCACAAGACCGTGAGCAGTTGCACAATGGCGAGCAAGGTGAGCTTTAAGCTTGAATTCCTGAAAGTAAAAATAATATATTATTGAATAATAAACAATTTTGGAATTTTTTAATATTTTGAACAATGTCTCACTTTAAAAAATTATTTACATATGCAGAGAAAAAAATCTCTGAATAGTTTCCAACCAGGGTTTTTAAACTGGGTTTTTTTTTTTTAGCATTTTGCTAAAATATTTTCTACTATTTTAGTTAAAATACTAAAGCTAATAAACTCAACATCTGTTCAAGATTCTAGATAGCATGCAACTTTTGAACAAAAGGAATATAAATTTTACATGAAAGTAAAAATAACGCAAGAATAACACATACTATTTTCAGTTTCTAAATTTCATAATAGCTTAAAATTATTCACGATAGACTGGAGTGTGGAGACATGTAGTTGTTAAGTCAGTGAAAAAACAATAATAATATTAGAAATAATATGGACCCGGTAGATTTTCTGAAGGAAATCTTGCCACTGTTTTTATTGATTTTGGTTTTAGGTTTACTGGAGCACCACGTTAGTCCATGATTTTATCTGTTACTTCAGAACTAGTACCTGCTATTCATGGTTGAAACAATTTTACCGTATTAATATGATTTTACAGTTTATATTTATGTACAATTTGAATCTTAAATAACAACAGAATGAAAAATTAGTTAATTAGTAAAATAGTAAGCTTAAATCTCTTTTTCAGATGAACATCTTGCATTTATCTCACATCAATATTAAAAAGAATTCTAGGCTAAAAGAATTCACTTTGGCTAAATAAAATGTGAAAATGATAAAATAATTTCAGAGATTTTAACTAAAAGGCTAAAAATTTTCTTGAAGATTCTGCGAGACTACAGCCATACCGAAATATATAAAATTTAATTTAAAGAATACACTTATACCATCTTTCTAAAATTTTGCCCAGTCACTTTCTTATGTTGATAATTGGCAGACAGCAATAACCATCCCGCTACTTGATAAAGATTTTCTTGAAGATTCTGCGAGACTACAGCCATGACAAAATATATAATTTAATTTAAAAGATACACATATACCATCTTTATAAAACTATTGCTCAGTCACTTTCTTATGCTGATAGTTGGCAGACAGCAATAACCATCACACTAATTGCTAAAGATTTTTTTAAAGATTCTGTGAGACTACAACCATGCCAAAATATATATAATTTAATTTAAAGAATACACATATACCATTTTTCTAAAACTGTTGCCCAGTCACTTTCTTATGCTGATAGTTGACAGACAGCAATAACCATTCCACTAATTGTGTCCAGCTAGATTATTTCTGGACATATTAAGTATGTTGCTTTTAAAACCAAAGATATGAAATTTTGCAGTAACGTAGTATCTACTGAAAACTTGAGCAACATATAATTATAAGCACAAATAACACAACAGTGCTTATATTCATCCTTATCCTTCGCACAAAGTGTATTTCACCTGATGATTAAGTATTTCTTACGATGTCTCTAAATATCATTAAATTATTTTTATCTGATTATTTAAACATAATGTAAATTTCCTTTCACTCATTTTAATCTATAAATTTTAAATATATATAAAACAAAAAAAGGTCAATCATGCATAAAGCACTGATTATGAAACACTTTCCAACTGCAATGCAATTTTATTTAAACATCTCTAAAATGTGATACATTCAGCGGTAATATTCTTTAAATTATCACAATACTACAATAATTTATAATATTTGAAAATTTCATAGAAAAAAAATGAACTTTATTCAAAAGACGTGATTGAAATATAAATCGCGTGGCTATCTATGAAAAAGGAGTAAAAATTTCATTCATAAACTTTTATTCTATTCCTTTCATTCATCACAATACTACAATAATTTATTTTACTTAAAAACTTAAAACCATGGAGGAAAAAGTAATTTAACTCTGAGCTTAAAACTTCACCAAAAAAGTCTGCTATAAAATCGTCTGTTCTCTATATAAAATCAATGACTGTTTCATTCATATCAACTATATTGCAGACTCCAGCAGTAAATAATTTTGCATTAAAGAAATTCAGCAATTCTTATACAACTCATCTGACAGCTTGATGTGTTTACAATCTCCAAAAGTGAACATTAGGCTTCGTTGTAGACATAATCAAAGTTTGATGATCATTTAAACTCAAATATATTGTAATTGCATTGTTTCAGAACACTGATGTACAGAAATTAAGCAAAAACAAAGCGGTTTTAGGATGGACACAACACTAATTATAAATTAAAACGAACTTTAAAAATCACAATTTTGACACTAGATGCCATATTTTATTTTGAAGTGGGTCACATAATGTCTTCATATAATGGGTGTAATTATTATTTTAATTTTTATTTAAAAAACTACTGAATATATTTTTCTGAAATTTTTTTTTATATATTTTATGGGATAATTTGAATATTCCTTAAAACTTTCAAAGCAAATTTGTGAATTTTAAATTTACTTAAAAAATGTTTAAAAAATTAGGTCCCATAGGGTTCAATGTATTTCATTTTTTCAACCAGGGTTCAATCCAAAACTAATTGGGTGATGACATTCATTTATATTCCTATAGGTCACACAAACCGGCCGAACAACATACTAAAATTTCATTTTGATAAAGTCATTGTTACAGCAATTATCGTGCTAATGGAGGGACAGACAAAATGAACAAAGTCATAAACACTTTTCAACTATGTTGTAAAGTATTAAAAAACTAGTATTTAGACCTGCCAAAGACAAGGAAACTAAAACTCATTAAAAAATAAAGTTGAAAGTTAAATTTTTAACTATGGCATTTAGTATAAAAAACTAGCCAAATACCTGTTAAAAATCAACAGTCTCGCAATAAGCAACCTCCGAATAATGTAAATTTTTGAATAATTTACGTTTCATATTTATTCGGCAAATCAAATATTTTATAGTGCAGAACCCCCTAAAGAAGAAAATATTTGGAAACATAAGTTGCGCATTTCTTCCTTTCGAACTATTTACCCATGCCACATTAAAGTCTATCTGATCCCGAAGCATTGCTATTTTATCATTTCTCCCTTTGAACGTTTTTCTGTGAAGCACACCCATAAATGAACATTTTTGAAAAACTCTGTCTCAGGTTTTTTATTAGATGAATGGCCCATATAACAAATATCAAGTCTCTATCACATTTAAAAGGAAGCATGCCTCATTTATTCGGAAAATCAAACATACTAGTGTGCGGCACCCCTTAACGTAGCAAATATTGGAAATCTGAAATTTTACACTTTCTTCCTTTCAAACAAACTACCCATAGACCAAATTTGAAGCCTCCATCCTATCGAGAAGAATGTTTTTCTATCACTTTACCTTTCAAAAGCTTTTTTGACCCCTTAACCTTTTTGCGATGGCGGCATTCCGAAACTGCAGCGGCCCAAAGGATGGAGCGCTTCGCTTTCGAACTGTTTCCAGGGAACGACTATTTTTTTACGCTAAGCCTAACTCTCGAAAAAAATTCACTAAAAATCACCTATTCAACACAGAAATCTACTTTTTTCAGGAATAAAAGAAATATTTATTTTCTATTTGATATATATTTTTCATACAAATCTGAATACAAAATACTCGTTAGTTGCTCCCATTCTTTTATTCGAAATAAACGAATAATTTCACTGCCTCTAAACTACCCCCCCCCCCCTCCAAAAAAAAAATACTCTTATATTCCTATGATTCACCAACGAAATCATAAAGCTGAAATCAAAACAAGACCCGAAACTCAATTATAAAATCGTTGATGCTGCGGGAAGTGCTCTATTTGTTTATACTACAAAACCATGTTTCACCACTCCAAATGGAGAAATAATTCATAGGCTCCTCTTTATGCCAAGGTCACGTATCTGCAACATACATTGAAATTGTTTCCACGGACATTTAATGCCATCTAGTAGACAAATTAAAACGTTCCATGTAAAAACACACATGCGTGCCACTCGTCGTTTACAATAAAGTTTCCTCCGTCACGAGTGCGTGCCGTCCGTCCTTGAATGCAAGTTCGCAGCCAACGCGCGGGCATGCCAACCGTCGCGAAAGGGTTAATGAACATTTTTGTCAAACCGTATTCATCTTTGGTTTTTTTATCAAATGGTTAGTCCATATACTAAATTTCAAGCCTCTATCACATTGTAAAGGGGGCGTTTTTCATTTGCCCGGCAAATCAAATATTTTAGTGGGCGACACCCCCCCCCCCCCCCTACAATAACAAATGTTGGAAAACTGAAATTGTACACTTCCTTCCTTTCCAACTTTTTACCCGTACACCAAATTTGAAGTCTCTATCTTACCGCGAAGCATTCTTTTTCTATCATTTCACCTTTCGAATGTTTTTTGAGGAGTACCCACCTCCTTAAATATACATTTTCGAAAAACTCTTATTCTTCTTGTGTTCTATCAGATGATTTGCCCATATACCAAATATCAAGCCTCTATCACGTTTAAAAAGGGGCGCTCCTACTTTATTCCAAAAATCGAACATTTTGGTGTGCGACACCCCCTAAAGTAGAAAATATTGGTAAACTGAAATTGTACACTTTCTTCCTTCCAAATTATCTACCCTTAAACCAAATTTGACATCTTTATCTCATCTCGAAGCATTTTTTTTTTACCAATCCACCTTTTGAACGTTTTTCTCTGGAGCACCCCCATAAACAAACATTTTTGAAAAACTATATTTGTCTTGGGTATTTTCGTCAAATGATTAGCCTTTATACCAAATTTCAAGTCTCTATCAAATTTTAAAGGAGCCTTTTCTCATTTATTCAGTAAATCGAACATTTTGGTGTGCGGCACCCCCTTAAATAGAAAATATAGAAAATCTGAAATTGCACACTTTCTTCCTATTGAACAATTTACCCATACACCAAATTTAAAGCCTCGATCTTATCGCAAAGTATGCTTTCCTCTTATTTCACATTTCGAACGTTTTCGTATGGAGCACCCCCTCTAGAGATTGTTTTCGAAAAATTCAATTTTTCCCGGGGTTTTATCGAACGACCGAGCCGTGTACCAAATTGCAAGTCTTTATTTATTCGGAAAGTGCCTAAAAAAAGCATGACAGATGGACACTTAGCAATTAGTATATATAGATAGTTGTCTTAATCAAAAACTGGCTCAGTTAGGATCTATCACATGGTCAATATGATATGTGAGCAATGATTGTGTTTTTTAAGTCACCAAAGTACAGTCTGTAAGCTTCTGCAGTCGGGAAAGATCACCAGGGGCTTTTGGAGGGTCTGGATAAACAAAAACATGTTAGTTTATTATATAGATACAACACAGCAGATTTATTTTTTCCACCTCCTATCCAAATTAAAGAAAAAGTAGATGAAACTTCGAATATTTCATTTCAAAGTAGAATATTTCTTTTGTGTATTGTTTTAATCATATTTAGCATAAATTCAATTTTCACAAAATACAATGTGTAACTGCTTATAATTTTATCCATAGTTCCCATACTTTAGATAAGAGGTTTGAAAAGTGAAATATGATTTTTCAAATGAGCGGAGATCTATATAAAGTTACAGATCTCAACTTCTTGTAACCTTGTGTACAACAAAGTCAGTCATACCATACAATCAATGATATAAATAATTTGAAACTGGCCGTGTGGCATGACTGATTTTGTTTGTTACAACAAACCAAAGTTTATAAAATTGCGGCATATAACAAGTCTTTTTGCTACCATTGAAGTTAATGGCTATTTAGTGCCAAAGAGCACAAACAGGTGTGAGACCAGTGCAATGATACAGAAAACTACACCCAAACTGCACACCCTTCTAAGCTTTGAGAAAAAATCAAAAATATATATAAAGATAACATTAAATTTGAAGTTGTTTTTATCATTATCCTACAATATTATGTATCTCTTTTTATTAATAACCAAAACAATTTTAAATACTAAACTGAGTTTACTAAATTAGCCATACATACATGCACATGAATACTAAATACATTTACCTTCCCACATCCTGATATTGTACATCGGTGGGGTCGGTGTGATGCCACATGCTGCGGAATCCTATCAGAGCCAGAGCCCGATATCAAATCAACTTGTTCTAGAGAAAAACAGCTTAATTAAGCAATATTACCAAAATTGACTACAAACAACATAAAAATATTAATCTTATCATTAAATAGTAAAGGCATTGTGCTTTCAATTTCCAATTTTGCCATTGATAGGGGGAATTGCGTGTTTTTAAAGAGGCAAATCTTGAGGGATAAAAAATAGTTCTATTTTCAAGATGTACTTGTAGCATGTTGTTGTTGTTAAGACCCAGACCGTCCGACCTACCAGAAAGGTGTAAGGTAACTGTTTGGACGGCCGGGAAGTGCCACCCAATTTGGACCGGAACCCAGTGGGGGAGGCATCCACAGGGACCGTACCCTCCTTCCCCTACCACCAACCTCTCGGAAGGACTTTCGGACCCACATGTTTAACGTGATCGTACTCCGCATGAACACGGTGGCAGTTTTGGCAGTGGCTGGAATCGAACCCGGGCCTACCGAGTGCAACTCCAGCTCGTTAACCAATAGGCTACCGCACCCGTACTTGTAGCATGTGTGGTTGTTTGTCACTAATGACAAAATTTACATGAAGCTATCAAAATTCACAATGTTCAAAAATTTTGTATTCAATATTCCTAGACAAAGTACTCGATATACCTTAAAATGCAGCTTTTCAATCTTAGCAATGGACAATTCTGATTTCTTTTTTAAAAAACTCTTAAAACCAATTCATATTTAAAAAGAATTTTTTTCTGATTCCAAATATCCAAGCAAAAATCTTTTAAAACAATTATGTATAAATATCAAGAAAAGAAAAGCCGCAAAATCTGAGCAAACACAAAACACCCTGTGATTAGCTGTGACGTCATATTTTCTCGTTCGACTTGAGATGCAACATTCTATCACATTTTGCCTTGAGATATTTGCAGGACAGTTGGGGTTTAATTTTATGTACAACTGAATTTTTGCATTTATACTTGGTCTGTTTGAATTTAGATAATTTGCGGATTATTTAATTTTAATGAAAACATGGATCCTGGTTTTGTTCTAGTTTTTGAAGGGGAATCGGACAATTTGGCTAAGATCGATTTTACTGTGATGAAACTCTTATTTCAGAAACAATAAATATTTTGTGACAGCTGAAACTCGAGGTGTAAACTTGATGTCCTTTTTCTGAAGGTTTATTATTATTTTTATTTTTACTACTACTACTACTACTATAGTAGTAGTAGTAGTAGTAGTAGTAGTAGTAGTAGCAGCAGCAGTAGTACTAGTACTACTACTAGTAGTAGTAGTAGTAGTATAATGTCAATAAATAACATCTACATTTGGGGCATCTGTGGTGGAAATCGGAGCATTAAAAAAAATGCAAACACTTTGGATGCCAATTTTTCTGAATCTGATAGATAAAAATGAACATATTTTTTTCTTGTTCTGATGGTCCAAATTATAAATGTATAAAATAATTTTAATACTTTGGAACTTTTTAGAAACAACAGATACACACAGTTACAGTTTACAGTTTTTAGATTACAACATTGAAAAATATTTAAAAACAAAATGAAATATACAGACTGTCCTTACAATTTTCACAATGCTGTTAAAAAGTCTTTTAACAAATTGCTAACTAATAAATGAAGAATTCAATGGATGGTGACATATATGCCAAAGAATAGGAGTGGTATAAGATCGAAAACTTGTGGAAGAAAAATAAAAATGGGAGTGATTTTTGCAAAACATGTTTGAATTGCAGTTTTCAAATAGCATGTCAATCTAGTTAAAAAACGTGCTGACTGACACAGCAATTGCAAGTAAGCATGAGCCCTGGCCATACAATCCTTTCTACATACAATTAGTAAAAAAAAAAAAAAAATTAAATAGGCAACATATAAGATTTACCTAGACGAGTGGGATACTTCAGTCCACCATATCTTTTGAAGTAATTCCAACAGGACTGGCACAAACGACACTGTAAGTGAGCTGGCCCAAATGCATACCACTGACTAGAGGTGGGAGCTATAAAACAAACAAACATTGAATGTAAAAAAACACTGAATGACAAAAAAATAGGTAACAAAAAAGGCATTAAAATATTTTTAAAATTGGAAAAAAATATTCTATAGTTTTAAAACGCAAAACAGAAAGACTTTATGTAGGCAGCTCCTAGTAATTATTTAACAAGTCACATAATCACACAAAATCTTCTGCAAAAATAACGCTAAAAAATAAACCTGTCTACCAGTTTCAAAGGCAGTTTTGTGCCTTTGAAACCAGTAGAGCAGTTAATTTTTGTATGCATGTTGTATTTATGAAGTTTTTATTTTATTGCGTTATTTAACAATTCGACACCCACACGGCGTATTGAATACATTTAGTGTTGAAACTCCAATATTCATACAATAATGATGTACATGCACCAAGACTCCATCGAAGCTCTTGTTAGACAAAATGTAACCTGACAAATTAAAATTTAAAAAAAATGCACTCTATAGTTTATTCATTATCTAACATCAAACTTAAATATTATTCATAAGAAGTACATAACTAAATTTTAGAAGAGAAATACAATTAAGGAAAATTAGAAAAGCAAAAAATATGGGTAAGAAAAACTTATTGCTGTACGAGTATGCCGCATGACTGTACATGTAACAAAACTAAAGGAGTTAACATGTCTTTCACATAATCATCGTATGCAGAAATGAAAATTTCTGTTAATGTGTTTTAACTCATATTAATCAATCCTAAAATAATTCATTCCATTTAAATATTTTTTTTTTATATAAGTAATAAAATTTTAACAAATTATATGCTACATTGTATACTTACTATAACAACTTTCGCAAGGTCGGCCACTGGCTGATGGGCTTTCCCCTGCACTAGCACCATTTAAAACCCCAGGTTTATTATTGCTGAAAAATAAAATATACAAATGTTCATGGGGAAATATTAAAATGAAAAGCTAAGCTATTCTTGAAAAGGTACACAAAACGTAAGTATAATAAATATCCATTTAATAGCTAATCGAATGTTAAGTTTCGATTTACTCATTCTATATATTTACTCACCAGAAACCCTCTGGTAAATTTCACTGTTTAGGTTTAGCTATTACATAATTCTACTAGCAGTATACTGTTTTTCGTATGAAATATATAATATAAAGAAACTATGTGCAATTTTTTTCTATTCTATTAAAATACTTAATGAAATTCTCCTTAAAAATGTATAAGAATCTCGGTTCTCACTAAACAAAATTATCTTCACATGCAGATATGAAGAATAAAACATCCTGGTCTCGTCTGTAAAAAAAAAAAAAAAAAAATATATGCCAAAATGAAAGCACTAAATTGGTATTAGAAGATATACTCGTACTCCTTTTATTCTGCTTCAACAATTGGCTAAACACAATATTTGAGTTTGAAAAATCTTGGCCAAACTAAAACAATGTAAGAATCTCAAACTTTGAATCCAAAGGCCACAATTGATATAATCCAGTCAAAAACGCAATACCGTTCTTTTATAAAATTCATTTTTATATCCACAGGATAAGTACACATTCCTTTAAAGAAAATCCAAGGACAATTCACTTTTCAAGGACTTTCAAATACCATGTAATTTTTTTTTAAAGACATCAATCAACCCCTCATTATGTATGTGTTTCTAGGAGGAAAAATATATAGCAAACTAATGTTACTGTATATTGTTGAAGTCAATAAGGAAATTTTTGGGGAAAAAAATGCTGTTTAGGAAATTTTCGGGAACAGCGGAATCACTGGGGAAATTTCCAGGGAAAGCAAAACTTCTTGAAAAAAAACACAATACTGCGGATTTATGGAACTTTTCATCTCTACCTTTTTCAAACACTTTCAGATTTAACCAAGAAAATGGGAATTAAGAGTTTTAAGGGCCTTGTAAATGGTCAAATAATTCAAGTACTTTCCTGATTTTCAGCACTCTGATTGATTCCTGTATTATTTAAATCGGAAAAGATTTAATAAAAATCATCAATACATTGGATTTAACTGCATTGCTAGGCAACACGATATAATTTTTTTCAAATAATTTTGCAGAAACAATATTGTCTGCAAAATATTTCTATGGTAGGTTCATTTTTCATCAACATCTAGACAACCCCTGGTCCTACAATCTTGAAACATGGACTACATTTTAAGTAAGGCTAGTTATTCCAAGGCTAACCCCAAAATTTCATGAAATTCTGTAAATCTGTTCTTCTGTGATGATGACACACTGATTTTCAATTTTATTTATATAGATTTGTACATTGATGAATAAAATATTCTGACAAAAATTACTAACACTATGTGTATTATATTATAGTGGCAGAGTTATAATGGTGTCAGTTATTGTAGAAAGCCCAGACCACACGACCAACCCGAGGGTTTATGGTAGCTGTTTGTGTGGCCGGGGTGTCAGTTATTGTGTAACATTTAAAGGAGATCTGAATCAATAAACTCCAGCTCTATTAACAAAATTGAAAATGTTTAATCTGGGTGCACCTGTTCACCACATACCAGTTTGAAATTATTGCATTATAAACATAATTCGTACTGGCTTTTGACTATAGCAATTTAATTAATTTTAAAAAAACTGAAAACAAAAGATAATAGGTTAGTAAAATAGATTCATCAAAAAACACAGAGTTCTAGATCATTATTATCTTCCATATATATATATATATATATACATATATATATAATATATATATATATATATATATATATATATATATATATATATATATATATATATATATATATATATAGGAACGGTATTGTGATGGGATCAAAAATTCAAATGTTTTTGATGGAAGAGCACATCTCAAGCACACCTGAACACAAATAGAACATTTTGGAGGTAATGTCTGTGTGTTTGTTGATGCGATATCTCAAGAATGAATGAAACCTTTTGAACATAAATCTGGTACAATGGACAATTCCGATTTTTTTAAAAAGCTCTTAAAACCAATTGATATTTATAGAGAATTTTTTTCTGATTTCAAATATCAAAGCAAAAATCTCTTAAAATAATTTATTTAAATATCAAGAAATGAAAAACCGCAAAATACTCAAACACAAAACGGCCCATGATTGCCTGTGACGTCACATGGTCTGTTCAATCTGTGATGCAACATTCTATCGTGTTTTGCATTGAGATATTTGCAGGGTAAAAAGTGTTTAATTTTGTGTACAGTTGGAAATTTTACTTTTATATTTGGTCTGTTTGAATATAGATCATTTGCTAATTATTTTATTTTATTGAAAACATGAATCCTGGTTTTGATCCTAGTTTTTGAAGGGGAATCGGACAATTTGCCTAAGATCGATTTTACTGTGATGGCGCTCTATTTCAGAAATAATAAATATTTTGTAACAGCTGAAACTCGAGGTGTAAATTTGATACCCTTTTCTTGAAGGTTTATTATTATTATTATTATTATGGGAATTACATCTACGTTTAGGGTATCTGTGGTGGAAATCGGAGCATTACAAAAAATGCAAACACTTTGGACGCCAATTTCTCCGACTCTGATAGATAAAAATGTACATATTTTTTTCTTGTTCTGTTGGTCTAGATTATGAATATATAAAATGATTTTAATACTTTGGAACTTTTTAGAAAACACAAAGCATCTATCCGAGCGAATGATTTTTTAATTTTTCTTACTTTCACTCAAACTTCAAAAAATAGATATAAATAGTAAGCAACAAAAATATGTATTAGCAAATTTCGTTTCTGAATCAAATTTTTGAAAAAAAAAAAACTAATTTATTGAACCTTATTGACTTAGTTTTCGAGTAATCATCTAGTCAAATTGAAGAAGATAAAAAATTTTTCATTTTACAAGTTTGTAATGCTTATAAAAGCTAAAAGTGCTAGCTATGAACAATAAGCAATAATTTGTAGCGCTTTTAAAGTCTTGCAAGTGTATATAATTGGGTTTTGGATTGAATGGTTATAATTTCGATAGCTTAGTTTTTAACCTGGATTTTCCAATAGCTAGGAAAGCTGCTATATTTAAAATATCACGACTGTTGCAGCTCAGTGTTTTTACTTACTCCTTGGTGAAATATGGGTGCACAAGAACGAGATATTTTATTTTGTTTACAGAAATTATAGAAGGTTTAAATAAACTTGGGGATTCTAAAGATGTTTATAATGATTGGTGAGGTTTGAACATAATACGTGGACAAGTTTATAAGTACATAATACCAGACATGTTTATAAATTAACTTGAATGTAAAATCTCATCAGATATATTGTTAAGTTTAATACACTGCTGGCCATCCAAAATGCAACACCATGAAAGACAAGAGATATCAAAGCCAAATTTATTGGACAAAGAACATAAAGTAAAAGGATGAATTTATTAAAAATACAGCCCCGTTCGACTTGCGGAACATGAAGAAATCAGTATTTTGTGCAGCCGCCATGGCTGACAATAACTGCTGCTACACGCCTCGGAATTGAAAGAAAGAGACTTTGGATGTGTTCTTGGGGTATGTCAGTCCATACTGCTTCCACACGTTGCCAAACTTCATCTGTCGTAGCAGCTGGTGGTGTTTGCTGGGCCAGTCGTTTGCCAATCATCGACCAGACGTTTTCAATGGGCGACAGATCTGGAGAATGGGCGGGCCAAGGGAGCAGTGAAACTTGGTGGGCATTGAAGAAATGCTAAACGATATGTGCCACGTGTGGTCTCGCATTGTCCTGTTGAAACTTGGCCGCAGGCAAGCTTTGAAGATAAGGTAAGACAGCAGGCTTCAAAACTTCAGAAATGCAGTGTTGACTGTTGAGTGTACTGGCAATGCCTATTAGGGGGGTGCGGGAGTAAAATCCAATGCCACCCCAAACCATAACGCCAGGTGAAGGACCGGTATGGCGATGCATAATGCAAGAGTTATGCACTCTCTCGCCACGGTGCCGCCAAACCCGGATACGACCATCGTCGTGTTGTAGACAGAATCGTGATTCGTCTGAAAACACAATGCCGTGCCATTCGTTTGTCCATGTCCGGCGTTTAACGCACCATTGCAGCCGCATACGCCTATGGTCTGGAGTCAAAGGTAATCGCAGCAATGAACGCCTTGCTGAAATTGTCCGTTGCTGCAGACGATGTTGAATGATACGTGCTGACACAGATTGTTGTGAAACAGACCTTAATTCTTGCGCTAGGGTTGTTGATGTTGCAGTGCGATCCATCATTGCCATGCGCACAATATGCCTGTCCTCACGTTGGGTGGTGGGACGAGGCTGGTGCAATAGTTCCTGTCAGTTGGTCCGTCCCTCCTGCACCCAGTGATTCCATATTCGCATCACTGTGGCTTGATTTCGTCCAACACGAGCACAGGTTTCTCGAAAGGGTAATCCGCAATCTCTATAAGCTACAATTCTTCCTCTGTCAAACTCAGAAACGTGCTGACATGGCTGCCGTATTCTTCGACGAGGCATACTGAAGCTTCCCACATAAAAATACAGGGTGAAAACAACATTCCTGTACTTAAAAACAGCTTTCTCTTCTCCCCTTATATAATAGCTCTTGTAGGTGGCGCTACTGGCGCACATGATTTGCATATGAGCTAAAAGTCTAATCATTTGTATTCCCTATCGAGGTCTACATATGGTGCAAATTTCATGCTTATTGGATGCTTCCTTTATGGTGTTGCATTTTGGATGGCCAGCAGTGTATATATACCACAAAGCAAGTTAATAAAAAAATTTCATATTTTGAGAAAATTGCATATCTTGAGTCGGAGTATCCAGATGAAATCGGGACGAAAAGTAAAGGTGCTAGCTAACAATAAACAGTTAGCAAGTAATTTGTAGCACTTTGAAAACCTGTAAACGAAACAAATAATAAAAAAAAAATCTGAAGAAATTGAATCTTCTGAAATGTTTAGATTGAGCAGTATATTTTCCCTGGGAATTAAAAATAATATTTATGTTTATATGTATATATATTTTTATTATATTTATACGATTTGTGAGGATTCTAAATATAATATCTAATAATTTATTTTTAAATTAAAAGTAGTTTTAAATTGTTTCTTATAATATTATATTTTAAAACCTATAATCTTAAATAATAAAAGGCAATGTCTGTGTGTGTGTGTGTGTGTGTGTGTGTCTGTCTTATACACTATACGTTTCGCGACCGCGCGTCGGAGAGCTACGAAATTTGGCAATCGGAGACCTGGGGGGGAGGGAAGGGGACACGTGAAAACCGATTTTCAAAATTCTAATTATTTTTTTATTTATTTAATGTTTTATGCGATTTCGACCTTTTTTTGCCCTTTTTGCCCTTTTTTCTCCACGATCCAGACGTCGTAGAAAAAAACAACTCACACCATCGGAAAGAGCAGACAATTACGAGTAAAAATATATCAATTTCAAATCTCCATTTCGATTTCTAATATTTTTTAAAGATTTTAAAACAAAAGTCACTTTTGGCTCAAAAAAACGATTTTTGGTTTTTAAATTCTCGCATAGTAAAAAGTACTCATAATTTCGACTAATAATTTACATTTTTAGAAAGCTGAAATATCTGGCATTCTTACAAGTCTAATCTGGTCCAGAAATAATGAAAATTGCCTTCAGGATCGCAATTTTAAAGACGTCATGATTTTAAATTTCTCGGCGTTCCGTTCGTTTCTCCCCCGCTGAAGCAGGGAAGGTGGTGGGTGGGGACGTCACGGTTCTGAATAGAGCGCCTTTGCTCTATATAAATTATTATATTTATATTTTAAATGATGGGACGATCTGGATTTTTTAAATGTATATTTTAACTTTTGGATATTTTAAATGGATATTTTAATTTTATGGATATTTTAAATGATGGAACAATGAAACAATGGAATGAGGATGATGGAATTAAGCATATGGTCATTTTAAATTGCAAATTAGCGCGCGGGAAGTTAGCGGTAGGCCCAGGTTCGATTCCCGCCACTGCCAAAACTGCCGCCGTGTTTACGTGGAATACGATGACGTTAAATATGTGGGTCCGTAAGTCCTTCCGGGAGGTTGGTGGTAGGGGAAGGAGGATACGGCCCCTGTGGATGCCTCCCCCACTGGGTTCCCGTCTAAATTGGGTGAATATGCAGAAAGTTATGGAGATTGTCGCAGAGGGCGCGGCAGCCCAGTGGTTAGCGCGCGGGAATTGCACTCAGTAGGCCCGGGTTCGATTCCCGCCACTGCCAAAACTTACGCCACGTTCACGCAGAGTACGATCACGTTAAACATGTGGGTTTGTGAGTCCTTCCGAGAGGTTGGTGGTAGGGGAAGGAGGGTACGGTCTAAATTGGGTGAATAAAAAGAAAGTTATGGAGATTGTCGCGGAGGGCGAAGTAGCCCAGTGGTTAGTGCGCGGGAATTGCACGCGGTAGGCCCGGGTTCGATTTCCGCCACTGACATGGAGTACGATCACGTTAAACATATGGGTCCGTATGTTTTTCCGAGAGGTTGGTGGTAGGGGAAGGAGGGTACGTTCCCTGTGGATGCCTCCCCCACTGGGTTCCGGTCTAAATTGGGTGGCACATCCTGGCCGTCCAACCAGTTACCAGGCCCGGGTTCGATTCCCAAAATTGCCGCCGTGTTTACGCGGAGTACGAGCACGTTAAACATGTGGGTCCGTGAGTCCTTCCGAGAAGTTGGTGGTAGGGGAAGGAGGGTACGGTCTAAATTGGATGAATAAAAAGAAAGTTATGGAGATTGTCGCGTAGGGCAAAGTAGCCCAATGGTTAGCGCGCGGAAATTGCACTCGGTAGGCCCGGGTTCGATTCCCAAAATTGCCGCCGTGTTTACGCGGAGTACGATCACGTTAAACATGTGGGTCTGTAAGTCCTTCCGAGAGGTTGGTGGTAGGGGGAAGGGTACGGTCCCTGTGGATGCTTCTCCCACTTGGTTCCGGTCTAAATTGGGTGAATAAAAAGAAAGTTATGAAGAATATCGCGGAGGGTGAAGTACCCCAGTGGTTAGTGCGCGGGATTTGCACTTGGTAGGCCCGGGTTCGATTCCCAAAATTGCCGAATAAAAATAAAGTTATGGAGATTGTCGTGGATGGCACGGTAGCCCATTGGTTAGCGCGCTGGAGTTGCACTCGGTAGGCCCGGGTTCGATTCCAGCCACTGCCAAAACTGTCGCCGTGTTCATGCAGAGTACGATCACGTTAAACATGTGGGTCCGAAAGTCCTTCCGAGAGGTTTGTGGTAGGGGAAGGAGGGTACGGTCTCTTTGGATGCCTCCCCCATTGGGTTCCGGTCTAAATTGTGTGGCACTTCCTGGCCTTCCAAGCAGTTACCTTACACCTTTCTGGTAGGTCGCGCCAACGAGTTTGCCACGGTCAGAATTTTCAAGGGTAGCGAACAGGCTGGTCGCCAAAGGCGGCTAGTAAACAATAAATTATTTATGATTCTGAATAGGTGAAACAATTTAAAATTATTTTCCATTTAATTTCTATTCCTTTTGTGCAATTTTTCAAATTTGTGATTTATTTTTTTAGATAAAATATATTTTATAACTTTTCAAAAGCATATGTACTTAATGAAAATACTAAATTGCAACAGCTCACTGCAGTATACTGGTTTAAAAAATTTATATGCACAGAACTTTTTATATTCTCTAAATTAACTTTGAACAGCACACACTAAACCAGGTAAAGTCAATAATCCACTTTGAATCTGGCTTTAAATTCATCCATAATAGTAAAACTGAAAATAGAGTGCCGAACCAGTAGTGAACACCCATAAGAATTTTTAAAGTTTAATTAAATCATAAAGAAATAACTTCTCATAAAAAGGCTTTGAAAATTGGATTATACAGTCACTGATTTATTATCATAACATACGGAAAGAACACTCTTTAATGACAGTGGTGAATTTTGTTTACAATCTAGCTTCCTGTGCTTCAAACTATTTTTTACGAAAAACATTTTTACAATACTTATAACTATTCGTCAGTTTGGGACGAAAGAAACAATTATAATTATCGGAACTTTCAGAATGTAACTAAACTCTGAACCAATTCTCGAAGATGCGAGCAGCAGATGAACCTTGTGACGTCACATTCCGTGTGAGCCAAAAATGGGCAGTTTTCCTGCCACAGTCAGAAAGGCAAACTTTGACTGCTAATAAAACATGAAATACAGCTTGGAGAATAAATTTTTTTATACTTTTGTCTATTTTTCAACATTTCCAATTGAATAAAAAAAATAAAAATAGAGGTCGGAATTGTCCATTATTAGAATTGGTAAACACTTGAACCCTATGGATTTTAAATATAATAATGTTCAGAAGATCCCAAATTTTCAAATGAAATTTTGAAATATTATAAAAAAAAAAAAACAAGAAAACTTTTAACTACCTGTGTGTTATGTTTGTATCTTGATGCAATATGTTAAAGCATTTAAATATTTACATAATTTTAAATATTTTTGTAATAATAAGACTTTTAAAAACCAACTATATTTATCCCATTTTATCAATTTTAGCTTATTGATAATGCCGAACAGAAGTATTCCTAATATCATCAAAAATTTCATGTAATCTTATCGGTTAGGCCAAACTGACACTCACAGAATTCGCCATTAATAACCAAGCACTTAACAAAAAATAATGTAATTTTTTTTTTATCTATATAATAAAAGGCAATGTCTGTGTGTGTGTGTGTCTGTGTGTCTGTCTTATACACTATACGTTTCGCGACCGCGCGTCGGAGAGCTACGAAATTTGGCAATCGGAGACCTGGGGGGGAGGGAAGGGGACACGTGAAAACCGATTTTCAAAATTCTAATTATTTTTTTATTTATTTAATGTTTTATGCGATTTCGACCTTTTTTTGCCCTTTTTTCTCCACGATCCAGACGTCGTAGAAAAAAACAACTCACACCATCGGAAAGAGCAGACAATTGCGAGTAAAAATATATCAATTTCAAATCTCCATTTCGATTTCTAATATTTTTTAAAAATTTTAAAACAAAAGTCACTTTTGGCTCAAAAAAACGATTTTTGGTTTTTAAATTCTCGCATAGTAAAAAGTACTCATAATTTCGACTAATAATTTACATTTTTAGAAAGCTGAAATATCTGGCATTCTTACAAGTCTAATCTGGTCCAGAAATAATGAAAATTGCCTTCAGGATCGCAATTTTAAAGACGTCATGATTTTAAATTTCTCGGCGTTCCGTTCGTTTCTCCCCCGCTGAAGCAGGGAAGGTGGTGGGTGGGGACGTCAAGGTGGAGGTGACGTCACGGTTCTGAATAGAGCGCCTCTGCTCTATATAAATTATTATATTTATATTTTAAATGATGGGACGATCTGGATTTTTTAAATGTATATTTTAACTTTTGGATATTTTAAATGGATATTTTAATTTTATGGATATTTTAAATGATGGAACAATGAAACAATGGAATGAGGATGATGGAATTAAGCATATGGTCATTTTAAATTGCAAATTAGCGCGCGGGAAGTTAGCAGTAGGGCCGGGTTCGATTCCCGCCACTGCCAAAACTGCCGCCGTGTTTACGTGGAATACGATCACGTTAAATATGTGGGTCCGTAAGTCCTTCCGAGAGGTTGGTGGTAGGGGAAGGAGGATACGGCCCCTGTGGATGCCTCCCCCACTGGGTTCCCGTCTAAATTGGGTGAATATGTAGAAAGTTATGGAGATTGTCGCGGAGGGCGCGGCAGCCCAGTGGTTAGCGCACGGGAATTGCACTCAGTAGGCCCGGGTTCGATTCCCGCCACTGCCAAAACTTACGCCACGTTCACGCAGAGTACGATCACGTTAAACATGTGGGTTCGTGAGTCCTTCCAAGAGGTTGGTGGTAGGTAGGGGAAGGAGGGTACGGTCTAAATTGGGTGAATAAAAAGAAAGTTATGGAGATTGTCGCGGAGGGCGAAGTAGCCCAGTGGTTAGCGCGCGGGAATTGCACGCGGTAGGCCCGGGTTCGATTTCCGCCACTGACATGGAGTACGATCACGTTAAACATATGGGTCCGTATGTTTTTCCGAGAGGTTGGTGGTAGGGGAAGGAGGGTACGTTCCCTGTGGATGCCTCCCCCACTGGGTTCCGGTCTAAATTGGGTGGCACATCCTGGCCGTCCAACCAGTTACCAGGCCCGGGTTCGATTCCCAAAATTGCCGCCGTGTTTACGCGGAGTACGAGCACGTTAAACATGTGGGTCCGTGAGTCCTTCCGAGAAGTTGGTGGTAGGGGAAGGAGGGTACGGTCTAAATTGGATGAATAAAAAGAAAGTTATGGAGATTGTCGCGTAGGGCAAAGTAGCCCAATGGTTAACGCGCGGAAATTGCACTCGGTAGGCCCGGGTTCGATTCCCAAAATTGCCGCCGTGTTTACGCGGAGTACGATCACGTTAAACATGTGGGTCTGTAAGTCCTTCCGAGAGGTTGGTGGTAGGGGAAGAAGGGTACGGTCCCTGTGGATGCTTCTCCCACTTGGTTCCGGTCTAAATTGGGTGAATAAAAAGAAAGTTATGAAGAATATCGCGGAGGGTGAAGTACCCCAGTGGTTAGTGCGAGGAAATTGCACTTGGTAGGCCCGGGTTCGATTCCCAAAATTGCCGCCGTGTTTACGCGGAGTACGATCACGTTAAACATGTGGGTCTGTAAGTCCTTCCGAGAGGTTGGTGGTAGGGGAAGAAGGGTACGGTCCCTGTGGATGCTTCTCCCACTTGGTTCCGGTCTAAATTGGGTGAATAAAAAGAAAGTTATGAAGAATATCGCGGAGGGTGAAGTACCCCAGTGGTTAGTGCGCGGGATTTGCACTTGGTAGGCCCGGGTTCGATTCCCAAAATTGCCGAATAAAAATAAAGTTATGGAGATTGTCGCGGATGGCACGGTAGCCCAGTGGTTAGCGCGCGGGAATTTCACTCGGTAGGCCCGGGTTCGATTCCCGCCATTGCCAAAACTGCAGCCGTGTTCACGCGGAGTAAGATCACGTTAAACGTGTGGGACTGCAAGTCCTTCCGAGAGGTTTGTGGTAGGGGAAGGAGGGTACGGTCTCTTTGGATGCCTCCCCCATTGGGTTCCGGTCTAAATTGTGTGGCACTTCCTGGCCTTCCAAGCAGTTACCTTACACCTTTCTGGTAGGTCGCGCCAACGAGTTTGCCACGGTCAGAATTTTCAAGGGTAGCGAACAGGCTGGTCGCCAAAGGCGGCTAGTATATAATAGAAAATAAAAATATCACAACAAAGAATTGGACTTAATCTTGATATATCACTTTTGCTTGCAAAATCTAGCTCAAATAGATACGTCTATACAGCAAGTTGTGATATTTAAAGCTGTTTACAGCTTCATGAAGTCAATAAGTAACATTATTCTTGCAGAATTTGACATATTATGACGCTTAAATGCTAAATAATAAATGTATAGCCAAGGTTTTTACAAAAATAAACTGACTTTTGAATGAAAATATTATGGCAGCATGTTGTACATATCAAACCTCTGCTGATTTAGCATTGGCAGGTGCTATTATTGTACCGCCACCATATAACTGTGATGTCATGTGGTTGTTAGCCAGTCTGATTCTAAGAAGGTAGAGGGAGGGGAGTACTTAGTAACATGACATCTCTTATCAGTCAATGTTCAGAACCCAGAATAGCAGAGAATAGCTAAGTTGTAGTATGAGGGGAGGGAGGGAATAGTTAAAAGAAGACAAAAATTTTTGAATGCGAATTGGATATAGGGGCAGGAGTTGAAAAAAGTAACTACTATAATTAGGCCACTTACAGTTTAGTGAATTCAATAATTTATTTACTTGCAAAATGAAATATTTTATCGTGATTTAACACTATGGAGATCGACAGCATGAACCCTGACTATAAAATAAGAAATAACTTGAATATGTAATTTTTTTTTTAACATGATTTCAAACTTTTAATTTATGCTAAAAAAATAAAATCTCAGTGCAAAATAACATAAAACTACGTTATTTAAAATAAATAATAACAGCATTCAAAGAACTTACTAATTTGGAATGTAAACTTGCTTCAGCTTGCTTTCCGCTTCAACAGCTTTTACACGCTTTTGTTGCACATATCTGTCAGTCGTCTTCCACATATAATAATACTCTATGACATTCTTTAAACTTTTCCATGGAAGCTATAGATATAAAATATAACTAATTTATAATACAAACAAAATTAAGACAAATACTACTGATGCGAGTATAAATTAAAAATATGTAATATTTATAACTCTGTTCACAAAAAAAAATTTATACCACCACAGATTAGGTTCATATATACAATTTTTGTTCTTAATTTATACATGATAAATGAGCATTAATAGTTTAATAAAACATTTAAAAGTACTTTCATATTAACAACATACTAGCGACAAATGAACTGAAGTGAAGTGACCAATGACCTTCAGTTGTTCTGTAAAAATTTTTAGAACCACAGTTCAATGCGTAGTTGCATTAGATAGTGTTCTATTTTCCCTATTTTTACGTTGAAGGAAAATTTTACGTAATGCTTGATCGTTATGAATCTGTGGAACTTACCTCAAAATGAAATTGAGTCTACCCACTATATCCAGAAATACAGCATACTACTGGAAAATCGATATTGCAATTTTTTGCATCCAATAAAATTATATTTTAACGAAGAATGCAATTATTGGCAGTGCAACATTCACACATGTCGAAAAAGTGTTCATATATACAATTTTTGTTCTTAATTTATACATGATAAATGAGCATTAATAGTTTAATAAAACATTTAAAAGTACTTTCATATTAACAACATACTAGCAACAAATGAACTGAAGTGAAGTGACCAATGACCTTCAGTTGTTTTGTAAAAATTTTTAGAACCACAGTTCAATGCGTAGTTGCATTAGATACTCATGTTCTATTTTTCCTATTTTTATGTCGAAGGAAAATTTTACGTAATGCTTGATCGTTATGAATCTGTGGAACTTACCTCAAAATGAAATTGAGTCTACCCACTATATCCAGAAATACAGCATACTACTGGAAAATAGATATTGCAATTTTTTGCATCCAATAAAATTATATTTCAACGAAGAATGCATTTATTGGCAGTGCAACATTCACACATGTCGAAAAAGTGTTAGAATACGTGTAAAAAACTGGTTCGAAAGCAGCCGCATAACATATACAACATCTTTACAATTCATTTATTGCTGGTGTGATGAACTAACATCAGTCAAATTCTGCCAAAAGCAACTAACAACGGCAGACAAAACGGCTGTTGATTAGAATAATTATCTACGAGAGATATGCATCCTCGAAATGGCGAAAGCAGAAAAAGAAAAAATTTGCGGCGTGGATTGCATTGTGGAGATCGACGAAAGCATGTTCACAAGACGTAAAAATAATGCTGGAAGAATAGTCTCTCCCCAATGGATATTTGGGGGCATTTGTCGTGAAACAAGAGAAACATTTCTTGTCATGGTCCCCGATCGCAGTGCTACCACATTGATGAACGAAATAAAAAAACATATTAAAGATGGATCAACCATTTTTTCCGACTGTTGGAAGGGGTATAAGACGGAAGAACTAGAACAATCTGGTAATATTCACTGCCAAGTGAACCACAAATACAATTTCATTAATCCTGAAACTGGCACCCACACACAGAATATAGAATGCATCTGGGAAGTGCGAAATGGCAAAATAAAAAACATCGAGGAACATCTGGCCACCACCTTGAGTCCTATCTTGTGGAGTTTATGTGGAGGAAAAAACAAGCCTCAAATGATAATGATATGTTTGATGCCATCCTAAGGGCAATTGCAATACATTTTCCAAACGAAGCAAAACTTGGTTGATATTTGCCAATGGCATGCTGTTAATATTAAAGTACCCATTTAACATTACATTCAAGATAAAAGTTTATTTTAGTTCAACAATACACTCAATGCTCCTTACAAAATAGTAAAATTCAATATTCCTTGCAAAGTTACATGTCACGAAAACTGCAACAATTCTGAAAAATTGCCACTGTTCTATCTCATAGATGTTCTGCATATTCCTTTGTAAAAAAAAAAATGCAGTATGTGCTTTTTATTTGAATTTTGTTTTGGAGAAAATCCTAGTGTATACATCTAGAGAGAATTTATGGTTACAGGCAGAGAATATACAAAAAATTATTTATACACTACCATGGATATTATTTTGATTAAATTCATATGCCAGTATATTGTAGAAAAAATAAACTTGATTTTAACAGTAAGCTGCATAATTTGCACAAGAAAATTGATAATAACTGAAATATATATGCTAAATTTAGCATGAATCAAAGCTGTTTAAAATTAGTCTGCATAAAATACATATACTTTTAGAAAAAGGAGTTACAGGAGCATACATAAAACTTCCCTTAAAAATTTATTTCTAATAATGCATGCAAGCAGCTATAAACAGTTTTATATACAGTAGAACCTCTATTATCCAACCCTCGTATAACCGGAATGCTCCGTTAACCAACGCTGGTTTCCTGACTTTTTTTTTTCCCTGTCCTTCCTTTGTCCCTGTTCTAAACAAAAACACTCCCTGCTATTGCACCTGATAGAAAATTTAAAAATTTAAGTTTATAAGCAAGAACTTAATTACGTTGGCTACTAGTTTGTAAATAAAAATTTAGGCGTAGCTGTTGAGGCGACGCAGTTCTTGAATATTAAAAACAGAAGTATGCACAATCAAAGAATTACTTGTGAAGTGTTGGCTGGGCCATTAAGAATATACGAAGCCAGTTTTAGAGAAAAGCACTGTTCACTTTATTGCGTGAAGAACGTAGTTGGGCAATTTACAGAATCGAGGTAACTTCCATGCCGTAAAACCTTCAAATAATACTATGTACAAAGATATTTGTAGATCCAAATAGTTCGACAGAACTTTCATGAAGCATTTGTAGTAAATAATTATACTACCTATATAACTTGCGTGCATTTACAGCCACCGTTGATGGTATCACACTTGGCAAAACAAAATCCAATGGATGAAACACCGGCAAATTTTAATGTGACTTCTGAACATATCAACGTAAGTAAATTTAACTTTTAACGTTATTTAAATGTACGTGATATTAGTAAAAGCCATCATAAGAAAAAGTCAGTGTTTTAAACTAAACACATTCAACACGTACTGGTCTAAACTGACCACATCAAGGATCTAGACCGATCCAACAATCAGATTCAGAGAATGAGATCTCAAGAAGATTCAATTCGAGTCTAATGCTTCAAGAAACTTCTGTCTTATATATCTGAAAATGGACTGTTCTGGAAACGCCCCCGGATATGCAAATGAGATGTGTACGCATTGAGAACTGATTTGCATGAAACCTCATGTTGGAAAACGTCACGGTTCACGCCGTTGAACGGAAAGAGTTGTTCATATTAAATTTGCATAAACGTCCGTTCACAGGGAACGTGAATCGCGATGTATTGATTTTTTCCAACAGCACCCTCTGATTGTAAGCAAGCGCAGGGAACAAAACCTCTTTTGTCATCTTTTCACAAACAGAAATTTTCACAGCTGTAGAATTTTAAAAGGGGGATTATCAAAAGATGGTGTTACAGAATTTTCAAACATTTTTAGCATGATGCCAGGTTTTGAAAACTGTGGGATCAAAGAAATCACAGATTGGTTGATTTATGACATGGAAAATGCAGGCTTCCAGTTGCTTAATGATGAGGAAATTATCGCAGAAGTCTGAGATTCTCCAAAAGAAGATGAAGATGATGATGAAGGAGAGAATGATTCCCAAGTAAAGATTAGTAACAATGATGGTTTTGAGTGTTTTTCAAAAGGCCTTGCTTGGTTGGAACAACAAGAACAGTGTGATTCCTCTGAACCAATGCTTTTAAAAAAACTTCGTGACAGAGCTGCACGATAAAAGATGATCAATTTACGCCAGATGAAGCTTCCATTTAAATCATTGTTTTTTGTTTTAAAATAAATTTTTATGTACTACTATACTGTACTGTAATTTGAATTTAGATAATTATTTAGCAGTTTAAATAGTCATAATAGCAGCTTGACGACGATGTTACATATTAAACTAGATTATTGAAAAATTCTCTATTATCCGGAAATTTCGATTATCCGATGTAGGTTTGGTCCAAATTACGTCGGATAATCGAGGTTCTACTATAATATATTAAATTTCAAAAGATACCCACAAAATTTTTTTACTTTAAACCAAAATTATATTTTTATTGTGTGATTAAAGTTTTTTCAGTAAAACATTTGTTACTAAATGCCAAGAAACCAGCACTTACGAAGTCTTGCCTGACATCAATAAAGTCCTTGCCATACTTTTCAAGTGCTTCTTCAAATAAATTCGCTTCAGAAGCAGACCACTCTTCCATTTCATCACGACACAAAACAGGACCGCCCGATGGAACAAGAGATGAAAGTGCACTCGTGATGTCATAGTTGTGCTTGTGCAAAATGTCCATAGCATGAAACTATAGATATTAAAAAAATTTAAAACTTATTCACATTTAGAACATCAAAATGACCATAGCATGAAACTACAGCTATTATAATATTTTAAAACTTATTCATATTTAGAACATCAAAATGTCCATAGCATACAACTATAGATATTAAAATAACTTGAAGCTTATTTTCATTTAGAACATCAAAATGTCCATAGCACAAAGTTAGAAATATTAAAATAGCCTAAAACTTATTCACAGTTAGAACATTCAAAACATCAAAATGTCCATAGCATGAAACTATAGATATTAAAATAGCTTAAAGCTTATTCACATTTAGAATATCAAAACATCCATAACATGAAACTATAGATATTAAAATAGCTTAAAACATCAAACATTCATGTAAAAAAAAATGAAGTATTATACAGGGGTGATTGTGGTACTTGTTAAAATTTTCTCAGAAAATTTGCATTCTAAAAGATATCGACATGGCAGTACAAATCAGCAATAGAAGGAGAATACGAAATGCTCAATCACATGTTTGGGTAGAAAAATGATTTCATGAACAAATTTAAGTTCATAGGGAAAGCCATGAACTAGCCACATCAGATATGTGGTGAAACAAATACTTCTTTTAAACATATATCATAAAAATATCAATATAATAACAAGAAAATACATGGATGCTAACAGATTACAATCGGTAGAATTCATGATGAAATGAAATTAAGACTTCATTTTCCAATGAAAATTTTATATACTAGGGGGCTTTGTATTTTCTTTCAAGTTTGGGTTTTAGAAGAATGTACGGTAGTGAATTTATTAGGTTATTTCGGGTAAGAGAATTGATTGGGTCATGATGTTTTTGCGTATAGAAGAATATACTTGCATGGTAATCGAACAGGATAGTGATGAAAGTAATGTAGATAGTTGTTATTGAGACCCAGACCGTCCGACCTACCAGAAAGTTGTAACGTAACTGCTTGGACAGCCGGGAAGAGCCACCCAATTTAGACAGGAGCCCAGTGGGGGAGGCATCAACAGGGACAGATCTCCTTCCCCTACCATCAACCACTCAGAAGGACTTACGGATCCACAAGTTTAACGTGATCGTACTCCGCATGAACACGGTGGCAGTTTTGGCAGCGGAAGAAATCGAATCTGGGCTTACCAAGTGCAATTCCCGTGCACTAACCACTGGGCTACTGTGCCCTAGTAATGTAGATAGTGAAGATTCGTGGAACTTTGGTATTTCTGATGAGTGCATGGACAGTTTTTATGAATGCAAAGATTGCTATATTGGTCTGTGCGTGAATCCATGCTTTGAAATACATTATACGTAAAAGGCACATTAATTAGTAACAAAGCTATTTTCTTCTTAAAAATTGTATATAATCTCTATCAGCTATATAAGGTATTGAGTACAATCATTTGGATATTTTTCCTGCGTAACAACCATTTCAATCAAGTTAATTAATCATTTAAATTTTTAATATTTAAATAACCGTTAATTTGTGAGGAACATATACATCTAATGGAAAATAAGTATTTCCTTTATTCCAAAATAAAAGTAAAATGCTGTGTTGAATGGGTGATTTTTAGTGGATTTTTTTCTGGACTTGGGCTTAGTGCAAAAAATGCATCATACTTAGTGCAAAAAAATGCATCATCAGTTTGGAAGTGAAATGCTCCATCCTTTGGACCACAGCAGTTCCGGAATGCCGCCGTCCACAAAGGAATTATAAGAATTTGGACAACTAAAAATCACTATTAATAAACATTTTGGACCTTCAGACAGAAAAGTTCATGCATGAAAATTAAATGAATCCATTTTTCAACTAATGCAACATTTAAAATCAAAACAGAAATCAGCCATGAAAAATATAAATATAGTCAAAAATACAATTTTAAACAAATCAAATGACAATTGTTACATAATTTTAATAGAAAGCACATGCATTTATTTTGTGAGGATACAGCTTGAAATGCTCGAATAATGAGAAGTATTTTTTCATTTTCTGACAATATGAAAATATCACTAACACAAGTTGAGAAAGAATATATAGTGAGAATGAAGAAATATAAAGACAAACAAAGAGAAGGGTTGTGAAAATTTTAAAGATTGGTGCTTGTTCACTATTGATATACTACAAGTTTAAAAAAAAAGCGTTAAATGACAAATCGACTGCAATTAAAGCATATATAAAACATGTTGAGTAATTACCAATGTGATGTCACGGGATGCTGCTGCAGCACTCATGTGAAGACTGGGTTGCTTGACAGAGCTCGAGCAATCAAGAGCACGGGCAAAAGTTCCCACAGACCTAAAATTGTCATTATGCCAAAATATTAATACAATATTTAAATAACAGTTTCAACATTGACATAGCATCTATTAAATAAAACTGTGTTTTCCAGGAAAATATTTTAATTTTTTAGTTTGTTTAATTTTACCAGTGTGAATAATTGTAAAAATAATCACAGTCAGTGTAAAAATCAATTAGTGTAAATTTTTAATTTTTTCTACAACAGAGCTAAAATTATTTTACGGTCAAAGAAAGAATTTTTTGCAAGAATCATTGCTATAATACAATGAAGCATTTTTCAATAAATAGTTTATTTTATTTATATTTTGTGTTTTCCAAGTAGAGGATTACTTCAGATTTCTCTATAGACTAAATCACCCTATGCAATTTAATTAACAAATGCAATTATTGATTGCTAAATTTTAATTTTAATCTCAAATTCAAAATTAAATTTATTTCTAATGCCAAAGTTATCTCTTAATATCAGCCATTGACTCTGCTTTTCAACATTTTATTTTTTACTCACAAGCACCCTCAAAAATGTAGGCTAACTAACCACCCAATGAAATGTTTCTACGAAAGTTTCTTCCATTCAATATAGGTATGCAGGCATCCCTAGTATTACACAATTAATTGGTTCAACAAAATATCGAATAATACAAAAATGCATAAAGTGAGTTACTTTTAAGATGCGTGAAATAGGGATAAATTTACCTAAAACTTTAAAATATAGATATTAAATAAACTTTAAAAGCCCTTCATCAGTGGCAAAGTGAACACTGAGGAAGGACAGATGAAGGACATGGTGATGCCAGACAGCACTTTGGCTGTGTAATTTTTGTACGTCGAGGAAAGGAGATTTTATTAAAGGACTTTTAAACCTGTTTTTGGTTGTTTTTAATTTTAAAGTTTAATTAAAGTTAACGGGTATCCATTTTATTTATTTTATTAAATAAGTTATAATTTTAATTATTCAATAATTATTTATCTTGCTCTATCTTTTTTAAGAAATTGCCAAGAACGAGTTGATGGGCAGCATTTTTCCTCGTAATTCTTTGTAGCAAGTCAAAGAACTATGAATCTATCTGGCAACATTGACACTTATATCCATGTTAGGATCATTCTCTTCAATGATCCTAATTGTGCTGTCAGTGTGTTTAAACAATCCCGTCATTTGTTTTGTAGAAAGCTCCTTTCTTACAAAACAAATGACAGGATTGTTTTTACACACTGAGCTCTATATTGGCTCATAAATATAGAGCTCTTTGTCTATCAGTTGTTGTTTTCCATTTCAAGAAATTCTTAACTGGTGAGCTTAGTAGCATGAGAGTGGAGCGATTTATTGACATTAGCCTGGTCTACATCCTCAAATCTTATCAATAATGTCACGTCATGAACTGAAAAGCCTGTGTTATGTGCCCAGCATGTAAGTTCATTGCAAGCATGATGATTGCCAAAATTACAGTTAAGTATTATTAATTAAAAAAACGTTTTTAATTGCATTACAGCAAAATTGTGTAAAGTGAGATTGTGTAAAACAAGCGATACCTATAATGGGAATATCCTCCTAATATTGCACTGAAGTAACCCCTCTATGACAACAAAATGATTTCTACTGATGAGCGAATGACCACTATTAAGTATTTGGTTATTGGAAAGGGGGAAAAAACCTTAATAAAAACCTTACTAAAAAACACCTAATTAAATCAAATGCATATGCTCAGCTCTTTGATTCAGTTCGCTCAATCTGTCTGTTGGCAGAAAGATGCCTCTGTGCTAAAGTAGAATGTTACATATTTGCAGAGTTAGGAATTCAGTTGTTGGTCTTTTTATTATTTCATCTTTGTGATGTTTAAATAAAATGTAATTGCATTTGATAACTCCCTTTTCTGCATAAACTCTGTGCTTATTTTTAATAGATGATTTTCCACAATTTGAGTTAGTATAAATTACGAAAACCTGCAACTTCTCTAATATCGGTTCGAACAATAGAGAAAATAATTTTTTTATAAATATAAAAATTTAAGAAAATAATTTTTTATAAATATAAAAATTTAAAGTATTTTGTTCAAAAATAAAATTTAATTGCATTTGATAGTTCTCATTTCTGCATAAGCTCTGTGCTTACTTTTAAGCGATGATTTTCCACAATTTGAGTTAGTATGCATTACAAAAACCTGCAAGTTCGAACAATAGAGAAAATAAATTTTTTTTTATAAACATAAAAATTTAAAGTATTTTATTCAAAAATTAGAAAAAATGATATTTCAATATGCAAGATTTAGGTAAAATTTTATCATTAATTACCATAATGATTTTTTTTTTATCACAATTTGCAAAAAATGCAAGCGCCAGCACAATCCAGAGGCAGAATAGCAATCCCCAATTTACATGCTAAAAAAACAGATAACATCTTAAAAAGCAATTTAGTACAAAAAATAAATATAATACTGACCGACATATGATGAGAAACTGATCTATTTGTCTGTCATTAAGATTATGGCCAGGAGTATATATCAGTTCTTCTAACTCCTCTAATTTTCGTGGATCTTCAGTGCCTAGACAAATAGTTTAATAACATCAATTATGTTCTACCACACAATAAGCTAAATAAGCACCAGTAACAAAACTGAATTCTAAAATGCAAATATTTCCATGTATAATCGGCCTAAGATAACACTTCCTGATACATAAAACACTGAATAAAAGTTTAGGCACTAACTTTTGGTAAATATAAAGCCTAAATGGCTTTATACCAATATTATTATGGCTGAGAATTGAATGATTAGACAGGAAATAATCATATTTTTGGTACAATTGGTGCATCACTGCATGTACCTCGGTCCCTGCTCATTTTTCATTTGAAAAATTCACCTTTTAAAATCATTACAGAAATAAATTTAAGTACTTCACAAATTTTACAATTATAAAAAATATCAAGAAATTATAAAATAAAATAAGTAGGTTAAAGCATTATAATATAAATTCAAGTTGTTTTTATCAGCCACCTCATCTTAACCATTTTCTTGCAGAGCAATCCCATACAGCACATTTCCACAAAGAAATGCTTGAAAACTTGTAAAGGCAATTAAAGAAAATTGAACTATTGTTTAAATATAAGCTATGTTACCATAAAATTATAAACATTAAGTTACTTTGTTGTTTTAGAACTTAAGTTCTGCCAACTCGGTCTTTGATCATTCTATATCAATTACTGAACAGTAATATCATTAAACAAACATTATAGACACCAAAAACAAATCAGAGAGAGAGAGAGAGTTATCAAACTCTCAATCAGCCCTCACTCTCTTCAAAGTGTGAGATGCCATCGGAATATTTAAATTATGTGAAGCACTACCTATCCAAGTGTCAGATTTGTATGAAAAAAAAAAATGCAAAGTGACATGTTAAACTCCCATCCCCAAAAGGAAGAAAAAAACAGAAAATTGTGCAAAAAACATTTTAGGGACTAAACAACAATTTACCTTTTGCATAAAATCCAAATAATACATTTAAAAAAACTACTTAACTTCTATTCTCTATGTAAACATAAAATATAACTAATATACTTTTAAACAGCAAAAGGACAAACAAATTTAGTGAAAGCTGAAAGGAAAATTAAGAGTTCTTAATTCTAAGCACTTAAATAGTTTTAATAGTTTTTCAGAAAAAATCTCTTCATTTCATTAACATGTTTGAGAAGTAAGTTTTCCATATCAAATGTGAAATTAATACCAAAATCTTAGTCGATACAAACAGATCGCATAAATGGAAAATGTTTCTACAATAAAACAAAATACACCAAGGATCATATACAAATGCATATTTTTGAGATATTGTCAAAGATTTTAAATTACCAATGAAAAATGAAACAAAATGCTGAAATGAATTCCGAAATGCTATTTTCAATATTTGATTAAAGAGTATCAGCAAAATTGCATTGTAGTATTGCTGCATTTTACATTCTCTTCATGAAACTTTGATAAATTATGCACTATAGAGTGTAACATGAACAATATTACAAGTAATTTTTGATTTACAATTTTCTTTTGTCAGAGAAAATATCAGACACAGCTCTTGGATCTGGTTAGTAAGAAGTTGCTCCCTCTAAAATTAGAAGATACTGCACAGAAGTAACAACTGATGACTAATTTAGCAATTCATATCAAATTTGGAGACATTTTTTTTTAAGCATATTTATTACCTCCCCGAAAAAAATAATTTAATTGATGTCACATACAGCTATAAATTCTCGTTGTAACATTGATCCATGTAACACATGCCTGTGACCATTGGGTGATTGTACATTGGTTGGTGCAAATGTTAATGTTTTGTATAAAAAAAAAGTATTCTACTTCCGTAATCTGTAGCATAAAGAGGTTTTCATAGAAATTACAGAAAATCCATAGTAATTAGCATCTTCAACTAGCATCTGGTAAAATGAACTTCTGGGTGCACTAAAACAAGATACATTTGGCAATAAATCGCAAATTAGAACAATTTTTGGAAAAATTCTCTAAATAAGTAAAAATTCATAGAAAATGGATTCTGAGTGTAAAATTGCAAAAATTGAGTAATTTTCATAAACAAATATTGATAAGTCTGACACGTCCTCAATGCCTGTTGATATTAAAAGTTATGTTTAGGAAAATTACCACTGAAAAAATTACTGGGGGATGATTTTAAACGATGATAATCCAAAACTATGCTTTAAGGTTATTATAACACACAACTAGAAATTACAGAGTTTTAAATTCTGAAAAAAACCCGTGTACATAAAAGTCAAACATTTAAATCTGTTCTCCCTTCATTTCTTCATAAACAGGCACTTTAAATGAAAATTAATTAATGGTTTAAAATGCAAGGTTACAAAATGAACATACCTTCAGGTAATAAAGGTGGTATCTCAGCTTGATATCGAGGTCCAACTCTGATTTCACCTTTGTCAGCTAACAAGGTTTTTTGGTGAGGATCGAAAACAAGGGAATAAAAAAAACAGTCCTACAATACAGAGGTATATTGTACAAATTATTAGTATACCAAAGTTGACTATATATAAATTTATACAATAAAACTACTATACAATACAACTATCATAGCTGTCCAAATATGAAAAACCAGAAGATTTTACATTAAAAAAAAGGTGGATTTTGCACAACAATGTATACTGCCTAACTGTTATACTTATTACAATTATAATAAGCACAACTTTTTAACAAATAAGACTGAAATCTGCAATGATTGCATCATTCAGCAGGTATCGCAGTATTACTTTCAATAGCAAAGAGTTTGATGTCTGCATTTCCTTTAATCAAAAAATTATTGTTCATATGCCTATCGCTTTTGGCATGGCCAATAATATATCACCTCTTCAAAATTTCACCATTTGAAATTTTGAAGTCTGTTGAACAGATCGAGCAAAAAGCATATTCACTACCTTCAATTCCAAAACAATTTCAAAATCAATTCAAATTTTTTAGAATATGAGTCCTTTAAAAGCTAATGGTAATTCTTATTAGAAATTACAACTCTGAAGTAATCATAGTACGCAATAACAAGTGTAAACAATGAATGAATAGTTATTAGTTACTGGCACAATTGTGGATAAAGTGAAATAATTTATGAATTTTACATGGTACTTCAACTAAAATCTTATATTGAGAAAAAAAAATTATCATATAGAACACAAAATAATACAAACTTCTAATTGATTTCTTCAAATAAACTCTAAGAAGTGTCATCCTAATGAGAAAGTCATGCAAATTATTTTTGCTAAAATAGTTATTGAACATTGAAGAGCATTTTGTTACTGATTCACAAAATGAACTTTAGCTACCTTTCATCAAAATGCTGAGAAATAAAATTTGCAGCTATTAAATGCAATCTAAAATGACTTCTGATTCAGAAACAGATTTCTGATGCTATGCCCACATCCACATATAATGCTGTAGAATTGTAGTAGTACAGGAAATAGGGTAATCTTCCATTAGCTGGGTACCAGACCAAAACCGCCGAGCTTTAAAGTTGACATAGTCATCGACAAGCCTAAATGTTCACTCTGGTGAACCTTTATTTTTATATGTAATAAAAAAAAAGATCAATTTATATAGCAGCCATAAAATTGTAAATTTCGTTTACAATTGCTGAAAATAAATTTGTTTTAGCATGCAAACGTCGCCACATAAATTCAATTAAATAAGATTCTAAATGGTTTCTTGCCGTTCCACGTTGACATTTATTCTGCCATTTGGCAGAACCCCACAACAGCTCTATTGTTTGGGTGTGGCATCCAGTTGTTGGGTCCACAAAATTATACGAGTGATTGACAGTAAAATGTTCAAATCCGGAATTTTTCAATTCTCCAGTTTTGTATCCTTTCCAACAGTCAGAAAATATGATACTACCATCAGCTATATGTTCTTCGATCGCAACCATTAAAGTGATTGCTGTTCAATCTGGGACTGCAACAAGGAAACATTCTTTAGTTTCACGACATAATCCGCCGAAAACCAAACCCACTGAGGCGGAAGAATGCATCTAACATTGTTTTTTCGTCGAGTAAAAAGTCTTTTGTCTATTTGAACTACTCTGTTAGCGCCTTCGATTTTCTTTTTTTCGTTAACAACAAAGCATTGGCACAAACATATAGGCACAACATATAGGCACAAACATATTGGCACAAACAAACATTGGCCTCATATAGTTATTCCAATCGACAGTTGTGTTGTGGTTCATTTGAAGCTGAAGTTCGCAAAATTCAACCGACGTTAACTCTTGATACCACCGGTATATGAATCATAAAGCAGTGAGAAAAGGGATGTGATCCATCAAACCAGGTTTGTGTGAGCATTCCTTTCTTTTCTCGGCATGATCGTAGACTGCATAACCATTTTGGTAATGAATCATTTGTGCATAACCTCATCGGATGATCATTTGAACATTGTTTTTCTTTATGAAGAATTCCATTTTTTTTTTGAAAAATTGAATGCTTGCCTCTTCATTTTCAGGCAATTGCCAAATTGTGTAGTCCATTTTAGCGTTTTAAAAAGTGGCTAGTTTATTTTAAAAAGAAACTTATTTTTTAAAAAATGGTTTGTTTTAGGGTTGCTATACATGTTAAAAGATAAACTCTTTAAAAGTTGATAGTTTGGATTAGTTATAACTGTAATTTGGCGATTTTTATCTGTTACCCAGCTAACAGAAGAGTACCGGAAATAGTGCTATTGATCCCCAAAATTAACTTAGGCTATCTTTTGCCAAAATACCAAGGAAGAAAATAAGCAGCTATAAAAAGTGTTTTAAAGCATCATCTATGAGATGCTTATCTATACTGCTAAAATTTTGTTAGAAATACAAAAAATCTAATGTGGGCAGCACATGACTTTCCCTATAGACTTAAATTTATTTCCTCTTTATTTCTTTAATAATTCATTGAATTGAGTTTTATTGCACAAAATAACATGCACATTTATTTAAAATTACACTTTTAATTAAATTTTCGTTTTTATTTTGTAACTGCACGTATATTCGAAGATGGCGCAGCAAAAATATCTAGAGAGCAGCTAATGCTAGAGTAATGGGGTTGGTCTTATTCTTTTTAGCATAAAAAATTATGTACAAAACAAGCATTTAATTGATACATTTGAGCATATGTAGTCTCTTATTTTAGATTTTAATGATTTTTGCAGACAATTTTGAAAAAAAAAAGCTCCATATCGTACCAAAATCTAACCAGCACCATTGTAACCTACAAGTAACTTACCTACCAAATTTTATGAAATTTGGTCAATTACTTTTTCAGTTAGAGTGGATACATACATTGATATCATGCTAAAAATCGTTTGTGTTCTAAAGGTCTCAAAATGTGTAGATCCGTCAAAAACTCTAGTTGTGATTTTCAAAATGATTCCAATACTCTCCCTATACATTACCATGTATTGCAGGGAAAGTAAAAATAAATTAACATTGTGTTTCTAATTGAGATCAAATTAATTTGATTCTCCTTTTCTAAAATTCCCCCTAAAAAGTTAGCAACTATAAAACACAATTTAAGGTTACTTTCTGATTTTTTTAAAATACTGAAAACTAGTTGCCAATGCTTTGTATTTTCTGAGAGAACAACATCTTTTGCATTTGTTATCGATCTCCAGGCAAATAGGGAAGTTCTGAATTTTAAGGATTTTTTTTATAAACTATAATCCTATATTTAGAGAAAAATTCAAATTGACAACAAAATTCCTGCTCTTTAGTATATTTATTGTTTCATTTATTCACAAAAAGTTAGAAAATAAATATATACCATACCAAATTCTTGAAGATGTTATTGCTTACTTAAGTTTAGAAAAACACACACACATATTAGATGCCTGCAAAAGTTAGACTTACCTCTTTGTTCAAATAATACAGTAAAGACTCTGTTTCATTTAGGAGGGTGACAGAGCATTTGCCTCGGATATGAGTGGCTGGAAGAGTTTCCACTTGTCTAGATAGAAAAAGCTCCCGATGTTTCAACTGGTGACGCTCTTTTTCAGCTAGTTGTTCAGCCTCTCTATCTTGCTCTTCTTCTAAGGCACCTATCAAAGTTACGAAAAAAGGGCATTTTTCTATAAATAATTTTGAACATTCATACAAATTTGTGATGTAACTTTTATTTTTGAAAAGAACACGTAAGTTCTCTTTTATACAAATTATTGCCTGAAAATACTGTGAAAATTTATTTTATCAAATTAAAATTATCAATTTTTACGGCTAACAGGGTGAGTACACTTTCCCTTCTCCCCTACAAGTGCTTATTTTTTGGTTCTAATTCTTCAGCTGTTGGTTCTAATATGGGGACTCTATTATAATAGTTCTAAATGTTCCTTATTCTAAAGGGACTTCTAGTAAAGAAATATAAGAACTTTTAGAGATGGAGGATGCATTTTCCTATCTAAATGTTTTAAGCAGTGATTGTTGATCCCATGCTGCCGGGACCTGGCGAAGCAAGGCATTCAGTGGGGTTGGTGAGGGATAGCGAGCAGAGGACGGTAATCCCCTAGTATAATATTATTGTGTTCATGCTCATGTAATTTGAAATACATGTTAATATTTGTTATTCTTTAATTATTTTCTTATTTTTTTCTTTCAATATAAAACTTGTTTTATGTTAAAAGAAAATACAAAAGAAAATATGAAAGTTTCTTGCCATACTCCCAAGTATCAAACTGAGCATTCCGTTTTACAGACTACATATCTAAACTGTGAGAACTCAATATGCTATCACTATAAAAAAGAAATGTACTTCCTAAAAACATTTTTTTCCTATATTGTGTTAAGAAGTTCTTTGAAAACCACAAACATTAGCTAAATTTTGAACATTCAATTTAGATTTTAGTCGTATTAACTTAAAACTAATAAAAGTTACTTATAATAACATAAAACCTCAGAAATGCAACTTTATCCAATTTTTTACGTCACATCAAAACATCAGCCACTGTTAGCAACACAATAACCACACAACTTCTGTAATTCCAATTGCCAACTTTTTTTACAAACTTATAGTATAAACATGTTGACTTAACCATTGAGTTTAATTTATACTGTTACATTCAGCCATGCTATAAAGGAATGTCTTCGATCACAATAATTAAATACAGTTTATAATTCTAAAGTACACAGTCTGTAAGATGGAAGCAATTTTCTTTTCCGTTTTAGACATCAATGATTCAAATTTTATTAACTACTATCATTATTGTTATCTTCATTGCCGTCAACATTTCGGACCCATATCAGTGGACCAGAATTAAGTCTGGTATAAGTAACCGTTAAGTCTGTTCAGGTAACCATCATATAACAACAAAATCACCTACTGAATATTTGTATGCACAATACTGTTGAGCATCATAGTTTGATTTCATTTTATCTCATGCATGGGCAATATTTCTCTAGTCGTTTCATGTAACTCAGTTGGTATGGCATAATCATCAAATGTTGGCAACCGTTCCAGAGGGAAATATCCCAAATTGACTGGTTTATTTCCTGACATTTCAAATAGATTCATAGTCGCAGTATTGATATATTCTATTTCATTTGGTTTCATAGCAATACATAATCGAAATTCATTTAGTAAGTCACATAATTGTTGATGTTGGGCCTAAGTGATAATAGAACTTATATTTATTTGATCACATCGAATAGGGTCTCTATTTGGAGCATTAGCCGCAAAAAATTTTGAACTTGTGTTTTTAGTATCCAGATGAATATTACCGTCTTGTACAAAATCAGATGACCACATGCCTCGTATAATGTCTTCATCCTTTATCAATCATAAATTTTCACTAGTGGAATTAGCAATAGGTACTTGTGATCCTCCATCTCTGACCAAATACATATCATGTTGCTTTTCATCGAAACTGTTACATGAAATTAAACCACTCTGATGTTCATCCTTGGGAATCAAGGTTACTACGAAGCAAAATGGAAACTAGTTCACCCATTTTAAGAACTACATGTTGAGGTATGTCATCTACTTGAAAATCATGCAAAAAACCAAATTCATCTACATGTATCAATTCGGACTTTACTTGTTTTCTAACCATTTATTAAGTTAGGCAAATCAATGAATCAATAATATTGTTCTCAATCAAAATGTTGGGACCTTCAAATGTACCATCAAACACCATGTAAAACTGTACATTCTTTAATTGCCCTTTATCGATTCCTATACATGCGGTAGCTCTTCCAACTGGTTCTTGTAATCCGCGGATCAATGTGAATTCATCATTACTGAAACTAATATTAATTTTCTTAGCAAAGTTGTGTTTCATCATTGAAACATCAACAACAATATCTTTAAGGGCATTTATATTGCTTCCATTAACACGAATAACTTTGCTTGTAGTTGTATTCACTAATGGATGAGATTTCTTTTGACATTCTTTTGTACCATGTCCTTCTTTCTTGCATGAAGTGCAAAATTTCAATCTTTTAGGTTTTGTACAATCTCGAACAAAATGACCTTGTACATAGCAGTTATAACACACATTTTGGCCCGCAAGTTTACTTTGATCACCATATTTCTTATTTGTATCTTGTTCATTCTTAATAAAATGCTCTCTTGTAATCCAATGTATATTTTTACTTTCTTTAGATACAAATCCAATCTGCTTTTTGAATGTATTTCTGATATCTATGTATACATCTATTTTCTCAACTAATAAAATAGGCACATTCAATTTTTTCCCTGATTAAAGTAATGTTCTCTAATTTCATCTGGACCTCTTTGTTTTATTTGATTTGCTATAATCAGATCTTTTAGCTGTTCAAATGTATTCACTTCCAATCCTGCAATCCATTCACTATAATATGTCTCTGAAAAACTAATATTAATTTTCTTAGCAAAGTTGTGTTTCATCATTGAAACATCAACAACAATATCTTTAAGGGCATTTATATTGCTTCCATTAACATGAATAACTTTGCTTGTAGTTGTATTCACTAATGGATGAGATTTCTTTTGACATTCTTTTGTACCATGTCCTTCTTTCTTGCATGAAGTGCAAAATTTCAATCTTTTAGGTTTTGTACAATCTCGAACAAAATGACCTTCTACATAGCAGTTATAACACACATTTTGGCCCGCAAGTTTACTTTGATCACCATATTTCTTATTTGTATCTTGTTCATTCTTAATAAAATGCTCTCTTGTAATACAATGTATATTTTTACTTTCTTTAGATACAAATCCAATCTGCTTTTTGAATGTATTTCTGATATCTATGTATACATCTATTTTCTCAACTAATAAAATAGGCACATTCAATTTTTTCCCTGATTAAAGTAATGTTCTCTAATTTCATCTGGACCTCTTTGTTTTATTTGATTTGCTATAATCAGATCTTTTAGCTGTTCAAATGTATTCACTTCCAATCCTGCAATCCATTCACTAAAATATGTCTCTGAAATTCATAATAAAATTTACTCCAAGATTTGTTTCCTACTTTTAAATGAGAATAAAGCAGTTGCCTTAATTTCTCTGGACTTAATTTATACCTTTTGAGTAGTAATATTTTAACAATTATATTTTTCTGCCTTTTCTTCTGGTTTCCTCATAATCATCTTTACATTTTCACCAGGCAACTGACTAACTAAACAATCTACCCATAATGAATCTGGCATCTGCACTTATTTCATTATCCATTCAAAATGGACTAAATACAAACTAATATTTTCACTTCTCTGATCAAACTTACGAATCTGTGATTTCCAATCAGTTAATGGTTTGGGAAAATTTCCATTTAATACTCCTGTTTCAAAATTAGAAGCATTCATCGGCCATCAAGCTTTTTGAGTTCTAATTCATGTTTGTGATTTTTCTCAGCCAATTGTTTTTCAGTTTCCTGTTATCAATTAAATTTTCTAACATGCCTTGGACCATATCTTCTTCATAAGTTTCATTATTTAAAATCAATTTCCTGAGTGCAGGAATTTTTAACTCTTCAGTTTTACTTTTGCCAAGTTCCTCAGCAATACTGTGCAATTCTTCTTTGCAGGCTTAGGATAAATATGACACATTTCCAAAAATACACTAGAATATCATTTAACTATCCCACTACTGATATCATTAAGTTAACTAATAAAAGTTACAATAATAACAAAAAACATCGGAAACACAAATTTATTCAATCTTTTACATCGCATCCAAACATCAGCCACTGTTAGCAAACAACACAATTGCCAAACGACTTCTGTATTTCTCATTGCAAACTTTTTTTTTACTAACTTATGATATAAACATGTTGACTTGACCATTAAGTTTCATTTATACTGTTACAGTTCATTAAAATTTAGAGCATGTAAACTATCAGTTCTTACTATGTAAAATAAATATAGCAATTATAAGAAGTGATTCAATTATAAATGTAATATTTTTAATAGCATAAAAAAAAAGGAAGAGGAATTAACAAATAGGTTTACTTACTTATTAATGTAGCATCCATATTTTCATGCCCTAAAATAGATATAATTTAAAATATATAAACAAATCATACAAATACATAATTTGACATTTAAAAGAAAATCAGATTTAAGAGCACAAAAGAAAACTTTTATTAATTAAATTAAACTATCAGACTCAACTAAATCATAACTACTTTTTTTATACAAATTGAAATGGTCAGAGTTTTTGTATAATATGAAAAATGCAAAGCGGCAGTTTCACAAAGATGCAACGAGCCACAAAAAAGAAAAATATATTGAATATGTTAAATTTAGTACTAGAATAAAAATTCGGAGGCCCTGGGCAGTCAATATTTTAGAGCAACATTTGTTTCTGGTATAAATAAAGAATTTTGTTGAAACAGAAAGTACAGTCCTGTTTGTATCATTCATTTTTGGGACTAATTTTACATCTTGAATGTTTTTAGATACATTAAGAATCCACATTTTACACAAAGTCCTGAAACTTCTCAAAACTGAATGACAAGTTCAGCAAGAGTCTTTTTGGATATTTTTCACATAGTCCCATTTAAAATGTGTGGTCTGGGCCTTCGACTTCGACATAGTCCCATTTAAAATTCAATTTTGTTAAAAAATAAAGTTTCCAAAGAACAAGCATGTCGAAAATCCACCAGTTTCATATCAGATTTTAACCCTTTAAATGGACTTAGATGAATCTGATGACTGATTGAACATGTACTCAGAAGATTGCAGTTTTAGAAGCTTTTTTTTTTTATTATTTATTCAGAAGTATAAAATTTTAAAATTCAGTATTTTGTAATGAGATTTTGGCCCAAAAAAGAAATTTACAACAAAGAAAAGAACATTTTCTTTTTGCCTGAATTCGGGATGCAATAAATACAACATACAGGAATGTGTATTAATAAAATTTATTTGAGGGGGAGAATAAGTAAGGGGTTTTTAATCATAAAAATTTTCATGCTGTTTATTCAAATTATATTAACTCACAATATATGAATTATGAAATGAATTATGCTTCATCATCTAATGAAAACATATTCTGCATAATATGAGAAAAATATTTTTATTAAGGAGTGGCTTATCAATCTTTGTGTGGGCAGAATCTGGCCTAATACAGTCATTACTCCCTTAATCACAAACTAAAAAAAAAGAAAGAAATTGTGTGCTTTGATAGCTCTAGCTTCTTGAAACCCTCTTGCATATGCCACTGCACAATAGATACTTCCATCTAATTCATACATAAAATATTAATTAATATAAGAGTATGTCAGTACTTAAAAGTACTTCAAAATTTTTAATAGTAGCATACAGAAAAAACAATCAGTTGCAACATGTTTGTTCCGTTTAGAATTTAAGACTATAAGAAGTAATATAAAAGACTTTTTAAAAGTTCAATTATTTTAATATATTGTAAGATACTGATAAAGAGAATAATAGAATAAAACTAAATTGTGCAACCTCACACTCTAACATTTTCAAGAAAATAATCATTCAGTTTTACGTAAACAGTAAAAACATGCAATCAATGTTTTATGAAAATATGATTTGAATTATTGAAACATAATAAAATATAACCTTTAAATTAAAAAAAAATTTAAACTAAATATGGATGACATGGGTGCTTTTGAATGTCACGGGAATGTTATCTATACCTGTGAAATCATACATACAAAAAAAAAAAATGTGCATCATTTAATTGAAATAATTTGAAACTAAACATGGATGAAAGTGGATGCTTTAGGATTAATAACAATACAGAGTCCTGAAAAATCCAGCAGAGTTAGTGCAACTTCATAGCTTTGGCACAATTGATAATTTCCAAAATAGTCCATTTTTGAAATTCAGAATTTTAATGAATGGTACAGTTTTAAAGCTTTTAATTTAAACAAGGACTCCTTGCATTCTACAATAAATTCACAATTTATTCCTCTAAAGATTAATTTATCGAACATATACTTACGTTGCTTATCAGCCATCATCACTAAAGATGTGGCTATATCCCTCCTGCGAAAGAAACACATAACCTTGGCTTCAACATTGCCATTTGGAGTCTGAAAAGAAACATTTAACATATTAAGCATTTTTAGAATAACATGTACAATATAAGTATTTTTTAGAATATGTACAAGAGAACTGTACAAGTACACTAAGCAGTAAAGCTTTAACAGATCCAAATAAACATTTTCTCTGCAACTAATGCTTTTTGGATACATACCATAGCTGGGCTGGGCAGGGACGTTTTGACCATAGGAAAAGTAGACACATACTGGAAGCCCATCTTCTGTGCTCAATGTACTTTTTATCTTTTACTAAAACAGTTTATGGGAGAGCTATAAAATTTTATTTTTGCATAAGGTCTTTGATAAGTATTATAGTGGATATGTAACTGGGAAATAAAAATCAGTAATTTTTGCCTTCAGGTGTAATTTCTTGTTTCAATTTTGAATGGATGGCAAATACTGAAAGAAAAAACAAAGCAATAAACTTTGAATTCCTTTTTTATGTGGAAAGAATTCTAAAGTTCCTGATATATGGTGCAACTAGTAATATTGACTTTTTCCTTTTAAATTTTTGTGAAAAAATTAATACTGTTTTGATAACAATTTTTTTTTTTTTTTTTTTAAATTTTTCTCCTTTTTCCACCTGAATTAATTTGAAAAGTCCTTAAATATATTGTGAATTTTGTATGCATGCTATAACAAGTGACTACAGTAGAAGAAAGCATAGTACAGAATAAATTACCTTTAAAAGCTCTTCTATCCTTCTAATTTGATATGGAGACGTTGAAGACGTCTCAAAATAGACATAATCTGAAAACAAAAATATTTAAAATTGGCAAAATAAGAATTACACTACTAAAGCATATAAAATACAAAAAGAATTTAGAAATACCATAAATAACTTTTATTGAAAATATTCATTATCAATCTAAGGCAATAATATACATGAATAAGATATTTAAGGATACACTCAATTATTTTAAGAGCTAGTTTAAACAACCATATTAATATCAGAATGAAACAAAAGATCTATACATTTTGATATCATTTCTGACCCCAGCGAGTTCTTGGAATTCACTTAAGTAGATTCCAATTTTCATGATCTTATACTTAAATGAGAGTTATTGCCCTGCAGATTAATAATTTTGCCTAAATGGAGAACACAATCAAATTTGTAGTATGGCCATTTACTGAATCTATCTGTTCAAATTTTCATGATACTTTTTTTATAAGGAAGATCATGCCTAGCAGATTAGCCACATTTTTTGCATAAATCACGAATGGATTCAAATTTGAATCAAGAATATTTACTGAATCTATTACATTAAACCCCAACTTATTCTCAATCTATTCTGTTCATGATTTTATTTTCCAACTTAATGTCTCAACCTGCAAATTATCTCAAAACTATTGCCCCTAACTTGAGAATCCACAGTGTTAAAACTTGTCTGACTATTTAAGAAACATGCAAATGTATGTTTCAATTTAAAATGCTAATTCTTGGTCTAGAAATTCACCATTTTTCTCTTAATGGAAGCTAAGAATCTTAATATGGCATGAAACATTCAAAATCTGAAAATTTGAATTAGTTTTAAAGGTATTTAATATCAAAGTGGAATTTTGAGATATTTTCATGCTAATTGGTTCCTTACTGGTATTTTTTTCTGAAATCCTTATAACTTTATTGAGCTTTGTGTAAAATTTCAAAGAGATCTGATCATTTGTTATGGAGTAAAAAAATAAAATGTAAGCAAGGATATCTTGTGCCGAGTGTCTCAAGGGTGACAGACAACACAGATTTAATGAAATTTTGAAGTGCTATAAAATTAAAACCGTTTGAGATAGAATGAAAAAATTTAAGGGGGTGGGTTTCTTTCAACCATAAGGGAAGGGTGTACACCAAGTTTCATCAAAATCCGAGTCAGTGGGTGACATGACCTCGTTGAAATGACATGGAATGACCCTTTAGCAGGAGCAAAACTGAATATTACCCACTGCTCCAAAACAAAAAATTATACATCTGAGAACATTCATAAATTGCACTTTTTATAAAGCATCAATGCACGTAAATTTTGAACAACAGTGAATAGCAAAGTGAATTCCCTGCTATTTTGTGAAAGTATGTAAATGATGGTCTGTTTCTATGATAAAAATGAAATATTTGAAGATTAATTGTCAACCGGTATTTTATTTATCAATGTTATGATTTTTTTGCTTTACTTTAATAACTTAGGTATGGAGTGTGTATGACTTTCATCTGCATAAATATTAAGAAATACAATTCATATATCACCTACTATACAGGTGCTGATTTAGGACATATGAGGTCAAGGCAATGTATTTTTAGTTTGCATAGGCTGTGCTTTAGTTTTTTACTGCAGCTAGTGCATTAAAATTTGAATTGTGACCATTTATTGAACTCATCTGCCCCTGCATATCCTTGGAATTTGCCTGTGCCTCATGTTAGAAAAAGCTTTAAAATAAGGGGGGGGGGGGGGTGATATAGAAAAAAATTGTCTCCTAAAAACATCCATATCAGTACCTAAATTCAAGCTATGGCTTCCTTAGGAGGAAGCATTAAATCTAAATTTATTTCCAATTTCCTTTCTAGACAACTCTTAGCAATTTGGTGCTCAATTGAAAGAAACCATTTAAAAATGTATTTGTATTATTCAAGTATATTCCTACTTATTTAAAAAGCTCATTTCAATTGACAATGCAATTTTGAACGACTTATCAACTTTTATATCTAGAGCAATAAAATATTCCAATTGCAGTATCCCTGTGAAATGATACTTGAAGTGTGGTTACCTTGTTGCACAATGCTTTCGAAGGAGATTAAAAATTACTAGTAAAATTTAATAGAAACATTTTTATTTGATAAGATATTGGTGACAACATGCATATATCTTCTCATTTTCAGTACCTACTAAAATTTAAAAAAAAAATTATTTTTTTTTTCTTCCAATTTTGAAGTCATTTATAGTTAAAATTATACATACAAACATCCCTATTTAAACTTTTTAACACTCACAGATATTTTCCGATTTATTTTTAATTATTTTCATTCATAATTTGACTTGCTTGTCATTTTAATGGCTTCAAAGTGTTGAGTTTTGTTTCTCAAGATATACTAAAAATTTTGCTTTCTATTAAATTATACATTTTTTTTTTTATTTTTAAAATTGATTTACCATAAATTTTTCCAATTTAATGTTATTTATTACTGTCATTACCATTTATTTCTCTTCCTTTTTTGTATTCAACTTTTCTGACAATGCTCATGCTTAAAAAATTTGGGTGATCGATAGAATAGCCCCCACAGCTCCTTTGGTGCGAAGCGCCCGGTTGGCGTGATGCATATAGTTACAATTTCATTCCGTTTACTTCGCCAATCTGGTAGCCCACGACTTTCCGGACATCCAATCAGCACATAACTTTTTTGAATTCTACATTTTAATAGGAAATAGGTATTTAATCAGATCTTTATCGATCAAATTTGCTGAGCCTTGTTGCTGCAAACTTTTAATAAATAATAAAGATTTAATACTTTCCACGTAATTAATGTACATCAACATTTTTTAAAGACTTTTAGTAGATATTTTGGTATTGCAGATTAAGTTTCTAAACGACATCTGGTAAGTGGCAAATGGATTCAAACGAATGTTCCAGAAAACGTGTTCAAGGGGATGTTGGTGAAAATGAGTCCAGCATAAAATTTTATTATATACTGCAAATGAAAGGTAAGCAAGCAGTGATTGATTGGTGTGTTATGAAAAGTATAATGAGTGATAGATATGAATATCCTCAGTGTGAAGATGAGATTGTTTGAAAACGAGACAGTGATTGATGGTTTTGAATGGAGGTGCAGAAAGGGATCGGGTGATGATAAGCATGATGTATGTAGAAGTGTGAAAAAGGGTACATGGTTTGATAAAAGTAAGTTGAGTATAATTGATATTTTAATTTTAACTTTAATGTGGTTTGGAAGTACTTAATGCAAATGTGTAATGAATCATTTGAATGTTGCGAAAAAAACTGTGACAGATTGGAAACAGTTTTGCCATGACATTTGTGCGAGTGCTTTTTTGAATGATAGGAGTAAGATTGCATGGTATGATTGTGAAGACAGATGAAAGTAAGTTTGGGAAAAATAAGTATGGAAGAGGAAAGCCTGTGGATGAACAAGAGGTGTTTGGAGAGTTTGAAAGAGGGACGAATAAATGTTTTTTTTGCTAAGGTTGCTAATAGGTCGAGTGAATGTTTGCTGAATGTGATAGAAAAATATGTTGAGAAGGGAACATTGATTATATTGGACTGTTAGAAGGCGTATGATTGTCTTGAACATAAAGCACTTTCAAGTAAATCACAGTTACCATTTCAAAGATCCCGAGACAAGAGAGCATACTAATTCCATTGAAGGAACTTTGTCTGCAATTAAAAGAAAAGTAAAAGCAAGAAAGGCAAAGAAACATTTTAACTTGTACCTTTACGAATATATGTAGAAGAGGAAGCAGGACCATTCTATTAGGGAGAAGCTTGGAATGAATATCTGAAAGCTATGGTTTCCATCTTCCCTCCCCATAGAAGTGATAAAGATGACGCAAAAAATAAAAATTGCTTTGAATACCACTCTGATTCGGATGAAGAGGAATAAGGTTACTTCTTTTATTTGTTCATCCCATGTTTTGAAATTGTCTCTTGTATTTTTCAGTGTTTTTAAAATGGGTTTCTTAATTTAAGTATCGTTAACTATCGTTCGTTTTTACTTAAAATTTGTTAAATACAATCTTCTTTCTAAGTATTGTTTTCCCTTAAATTTCATTAAAGTATAATCTGTTTTCTAAGTATTGTTTTTTCTTGAATTTTGTTAAAGTACAATCTTTTTTCTAAGAATTGTATTTCGTTAAAATCCTTTTAAATTTTCGAAGTTTTAAGTTATAAGTTTTTGAAATTGATTTAAAATCACAAAATCTTTTAAGTATCGCGTGTTTCAATATGTTTTCTAAAATTCTAAAAGCTTTTTATTCTACAATTACACGCACAAGTTAAGCAATATTTTTAAATGCAAAAACATCTTATTTTGTAACATTTTTATTAGTATTATTCACCTTTATTCAAATTGAATTTTACTTTCATTTACATTCAAAATTCCAGTTCATAAAACTGTTGAATATGACGTCACTTTGGTAGGAGGAGCCTATTATAAAACACTGTAATATAAACGCCCCACGTCACTTTAGTGGAGAGGAGTCAATTTCAAAACACAGAAAAGCGGGCCAAATTGGCACACTTTTGTATTTATAAATATAAAAAAACGAATGTGAGGGGGGCTATTCTACCAATTTTTTTTTTAAATTGGTGCTTATTTGAAGTGCAGAAAGTTAATGCAAGCAACTAATTTTTCCAAAATTGTAAAGACTTTTTACTAAAAATTCTTTTTTTAAATTTTTAATTATTTCTACTTTCATTTTTATTTTATCGGAGCAGCTGTATAAAAGAATATTATAATAAGATATCGATGACTTTAACTGACTTACTCTAATTTTTTTATTTAATAGTAAGAGGTATTTCACTTCTTGGCTATAGTTAAATTGTAAGTAAAACTAATTTAACTTTCAGCAAAAAACATTTTTTTAATTGACAGACAGAGTAAAGTAAGTGATGCATTTCAAGGATAAAGATTTTTTTTCTTTACATAGTTAACAACAAATTAATATCTAGAATTAAAGGTTGCTTGTTGTTCTGTAAAAGGGAAATTTGAAAACATATGGATGTAAAGAATTCATGAGTTTTTATTTTTTCTAATGCTCGATTTTAGTGCTCAACACTGATAGGAAATATACTTGTAATCGCCCATAAGAACTTTATTTTAGACATAAGTCAATTCCAATTGTATAATTTTGATATAGTAATTTAAACAAGCAAGGCAATACATAATATCCTAATTTCTGCTTAAAGAAGCATGCTTCTTCATGCTTCACATGCATGTGAAGTTCCACACATCCTCCTCTTCCTTTGTGACACAGACAATTCACATTGGCAATGGCAGAGCTATTCTATGCATGAGATGGCATCAGAAGCAAATTTAAATTGATTATTTTTTTAATTTATTAAGAAGTAAAATGTTATGAACAAAACACTCAATACAACATGTCTGATCAATTATATAATTTGTACACCAAGAGAAAGTGGGGAAGAGGGCAAATTTTGATCATAATTAGTTTTATGTACAATTTAAATTCTTGCATAAAACATATACTATGAGGAACTCTGGTAATAGTCGATAGTCTAGTTCGATTGATGCGCTGGTGGCAGATGAGGCTATTACCAATGGAAATAAAAAATACAACAGATAGATTTAGTCTCTATATTTAGTGTTTGAAAATTGTTGCTGTTACATATGGCTTTATTGGAAATCAATCCATTACATAACTGGCATCTGGGAATGATGCAAAAGTAGAAAAGAAATTAACTAAACACAAAACAAGAACATTACAAATTAATGAGAGATACCATAACCATTAGCAGAAAGTTACTCATTTAGTACCACCCAGGAGGCACATGTAACTTAAGGTTTGTCATAGATGCGAGTAACATTTCCAGTGTTTGAAAATTTTAAAAGTAATTATTACAAATCGCGTTGTGACATTACACCACAAAACATTTAATAATAAAAAATTCATTATTTTAAGTTAATACAAAACGTATAACCTCGTAAAGGTGATGGAAAATATACACATGAATATATTAAGTAAATAGTACATGATAAGTACTCATCAAAAATACACAAGAACTAACTAGATTGCGAAAAAAAATCAAAAAAAAAAAATCAGATCAGTGAAATAAAAGTATATTCCTTAGAGAAAGAGACGTAAGGACTTTATGATTCCGCAAAAAGACAGAAAAGAAACAGACAATACAAGTTTTATAATATTTATGCAATATCGGCTTTCGGTGTAACTGAAGCGTTGTTAGTAAACACGCTAAAGCATATTAAGTACACACAAAATGTATCGCAAGAAAATGTTGATACTATTAAATAAGGATACATATAATGAAGATTAAAGACAAAAAAATGGTAAGTTTAACTAGAAATATATTTATATTCAAGAAATATAGTTAGCGGCATTGGGCTAAAAATGCGCATAACAAGGTAAACTCATACCTCCGACTCTATACATATTTGCCGTCATTGTTGCTTATCAATAAACAACAGGCATAAAAACGGAAAATTTCTAATGTTCTTTCATCATTCTATCAAGATATTTAATAATATCACAGGAAAAGAATTAAGATTCATGATTCCGCCATCTTTATTTTCCAACAACCAACGCAAATGCCAGACATTCTCATTTCACTTCACATCAAATTTGGTGAGTTTGCAATCCTTTCCTTTCACTCAGGCCGTTGCCTACGTAATATAGAAGGCCGGGAAATTTCGCGTATTTTCGTCCAAAAACGGGCGACAGCTTAGTTCACTCCAGTGTCCGGTAGGATCGCTTTTATTTCCTGTCCTTTCGCAGTTTTTCAATGTAAATAATGATGCACTCGTAAGGGTTTGGGTGCATTTTTGTTTATGGTAAAGCTTTTTTCCATAATTTTATATTTGTTATTTTTTATTAAATTATACTGATTTTTTTGTGCAAAAATAATTCGGTAAAAATAGTACATTGTTGTGTACCATATTGCAATTCTGATTGTAACGTAACGTAAGCAAAAGGTTAAAACTATTTTCTTTAACAAATTTTAATATATTAAATACATATGCTTGGGATAAAAATCCCAAGCATATGTATTTTTATAATCCTTTTATCCCAAATAACTCAATTCCCCTTCATTATTGATGGGCAAACCATTAATATGTAATAATTTAATAAGCATTATTATTTTATATAACCCAAACTTATAAATGTGAAATAAATTAATGCATGTTCATGTTGTTTAAAATCAATTAATTTAGAAAAGTCATTGATTTTAATGAATAATTTTTAAAAAAAATAAGTGATTTAAATCAATAATTTTTTTTTAAACCAAGTAATTAAAATCTTGATTTAAATCAATCTATTCTGTCGACCCCCTCCTTCCAATTTTTTTTAATTATACACTCCCCAGTTTATAAATCCTGAAGAACTCCCGGCGGGGGGGGGGGGGGGGGGGGGTACTTTATGGCATGTTAATAAAAAATTGGATTTCAAAAAATTAAAAATATTTTAATTTTTATTTAATATAATTTATAAAACCTAATTTTTATTTCATAATAACTAAAATAAAAATTGAATATTTTAAAATTATTAAAAAAACTCGTTAATAAAAAAGTTTCGCTTTTAAATTGAAAAAGAAAATTCGCTTCTGTGACATCCCCTCTATGGAAATTTCTGGTTTCGCGCATGTTTACAGTTGTATTTCCTTCTTCCTGTAAAAATTATTTTAACATTATAAATGTTGATTTAAATCAATCTATCTTGTCGACACCCCCCCCCCTTCCATTTTTCTTTTAAATTATATACTCCCCAGTTTATGAATCCTGAAGAACTTCCGGCGGGGGGGGGGGTACTTTATGGCATGTTAATGAAAAATTGGATTTAAAAAAATTAAAAATATTTTAATTTTTATTTAATATAATTTATAAAGCTTCATTTATATTTCATAATAACTAAAATAAAAAATTGAAAATTTTAAAATTATTAAAAAAACTTGCTAATAAAAAATTTCCCTTTTAAATTGAAAAAAAAAAAATTCACTTCTGACATCTCCCTATGGTAATTTCTGGCTTCGCGCATGTTTACAGGTATATTTCCTTCTTCCTGTAAAAATTATTTTAACATTTTAAATGTTGATTTAAATCAATCTATCCTGTCGAACCTCCCCCTTCCATTTTTTTTAAAATTATACACTCCCCAGTTTATGAATCCTGAAGAACTCCCGGCGGGGGGGGGGGGGGGGGGGGGGGGTACTTTATGGCGAATTAAAAAAAATTAAAAATGTTTTAATTTTTATTTAATATAATTTATAAAACTTCATTTGTATTTCATAATAACTAAAATAAAAAATTGAAAATTTTAAAATTATTAAAAAAACTTGTTAATAAAAAAAAATTTCGCTTTTAAATTGAAAAAAAATTCGCTTCTGACATCCCCCTATGGAAATTTTTGTCTTCGTGCATGTTTACAGGTATATTTCCTTCTTCCTGTAAAAATTATTTTAACATTTTAATAATTGATAACGTTTGCCTTTTTTAATTTACTAAATGATAAAACATATTAAAGACGTTAATTTTGTACCTTTTTTTTATTTACAAAACTAAAAATGTTCTATGTTAAATAAAAAATAACTACATTTATTAAACAAATAATACACAAACAGATGCGGATTTTAATTTGTTAGATAATGTAAAGAAATCTAAAAATACAAGGATTATAAGAACTTTGACAGTAATAAATCAGCTCCGACAGGAAATAACAGCGCCCTCTACCAACTGTTCTGGAACTACACATTCCCCACTTTCTAAATCGAAATTTCCCGGCCTTTATTATCACGTAGGCCACAGAATACTATAGTAGTCTGTGACGTAGGCAACGCTCAGGCCAGGGTTAACCGTTGCCTACGTGATAATCATTAAATGCATCATTATTTACATTGAAAAACTGCGAAAGGACAGGAAATAAAAGCGATCCTACCGGACACTGGAGTGAACTAAGCTGTCGCCCGTGTTTGGACGAAAATACGCGAAATTTCCCGGCCTTCTATATTACGTAGGCAACGGGTTAACCGATTTCTTTCGCCAATAGATGACGCTGTAGTAAAATTATTAAAAGGCTAATTAGAAGCACTTTCTAGTTAGCTTTAAAATTTTTAGGTCTATTCACTGATCACTAAGGTGCCAGTCAATTTCAAAAGCATCGCCAGTTGAATAAGTTGAAGTGGTGATGTTATCACTTCTGGCTGAGGGGGGGGGGGAGGAGAGTCACTGGTGTTTATTGAATGAATAGGGATAAATTGAATTCATTCATTCAATTTTTAAAAATCATTCGCTGCGTGGTTGGTCCCCGCCCTCTAAGCGGACGTAATACGCCCTAAATAGGCACCTACACAAACTTTAGCCTGCTGTGTGGCCGGAAACGTGGCTATGCCATTCCTTCTTTACTGAGAGAGTAATACTCCGGCGCTGTACATCAACACCCTAATACGGCTGTGCCCTAAGTACACCTTTCATCCTCTGCAATGGACTTATTATGCTATAAATGAACTCTTTTGATACTCTCTAATTAAACTAATTTGATCCATCTTAATAATGTCCTTTGATACGACCTAAATCAGGGTCCGGCTGGCGAATGCAAATGAAAGAAGATAAACTTGTTTAAGGTCAAGGCAATGTTCTCAATAAATAAACATACTTGCAATCCTAAAATATCCCTGGACACATTATTTTTTACTTTTATCATCTAGTATATGTGACACGCTAACTTTCGTGATTGTGAGTGGCATCACGTCTTGGCAATTGCTCGCCCTTAGCCAAATGCACATGCGTTGAAGGGGGGTGGGGCTTTTCTACAATCACAGAATACTATAGTCTGTGCCTACAGTGATCCCGTTCTTTATCCCACCCCGCTTCATCTTACGAAAATTTTCATAAAAATTCAGAAATTTACAATATTGATTTATATTTATACCAAAAGCTAGAATTGTGTAAATCTTCAATTAGCCAACTCAAAATCATTAAAATTAGATTTTATAAACTATACATATTTCAATTAATTACATTTTTTCTTGTTTTAATTGACGGAAATTTATTATGGAGATCCTTCTTCTATCTTTTTCGTGTGAAGATGAAAACTCTGGGATAACATTTCTATCGCTACGGAATCTATTTGTGCAAAAATAGCTCAAAATGACCTCTAAACACTTACTAAAAAACTCATTTCTATTAAAAAAAAATCTTCATGATGTGTTTCTTGCAAACTCATATAATATATACATCTTCCTTTACTATCAAGACTAAGTCTTTCTAGTTAGCCTTGCTTTATGTACTAGAAAAAGTACCTGGCATTGCCTGGGAGTTATATGAATTAACAAAATAAATTTAAATGGGAGTGATATACACTCCCCCCCCCCCTCCTCGAATCTTAAAATCGAAGTTAAGAAGCTACTACTTATAAATAATAAAATAAGTGATCGATATTTGTTTATGCACATCCCTCAATATCTCAGCGCCAATAGATGGCAGTTCTGGTCTCATCCTGGTAGGAGAAAAATTTCCCCCCATGTGCATGGCCTCCTATCGAAATCAGTGAATAGCCAAAATCATTAAAAAAATTCATACATGGGTCGGATAAAGATAATTCAATGGATAGGTTTATGAAATTTTTTTCTGGAGTAATTTATATTTTAAGCAGCTGCCGAAAAAAAAATGAATGATGGATGGCAAGTCAAATTCTGTATAGGGTAATATAAAGATCAAAGAGGTTTAAAATGCCTAAAAAGTATATATCTTTTAAAAATTCCCGAAAAACCGTCTATTAATCATATGGATTCTATTCTTTGTTTAAGAGAATTTTTCGATCTTTCCAATAGTGTCAAGATGGAAACCCTGTGATAATATTTTAGGTCTTTAAGGAATTGCTTTATGTGAATTCCACAATCATTGCAAATCAGGTTAAAATATAAAATAACTAAAAAAAAATTCGAAATTAATAAAAAAAATAACACTGAGGTGCACTTATACAGGTACTGAAGCACCTGTGTACCAAATTTCATGATCGTACGACACTTAGATTTCCCACTACACACACACAGAGAGAGAGACATCTGCCTTTATTAAGTAAGATGGACGGTGTGGCAATTTTGACCACTTCGACCTTCACTGGTCTATGGAAGCTGTTATCTACTATGGGATCCTCTTAAGAGTACTCCTTAACTGTCTATTTCCATAAATTTCTAAAACATTTTTTATGATGCAATAATTACAATGGAAAACAGTACTTTTCCATAATTAGAACCTCATGTGTAACTCATACGACTCATTTTGTTGAAGTAGCTCATAGGTTTCCAATCTGTGCACTGCCTATCTATGTGGCAATTTCATTTTCGAAAGAGGTAGTCAGGTTGTTGCCTCTTACCAAAGATTTTCAAGTTATTATATATTGTATATAATTTTCCTTGATAAATCATATTTCCATCTCTAAAAAATTCTTGAAAGTGTGTCAGTATACTCTATGTATTGGATCTATTTATCACAACGATTTAAATTAGGAAGTCTTGTTATCATTGAGCCATAAATAATTCCTTTTATGCATGATTATGCAAAATTTTGTCTTATGCCGGTACGTTAAGGAAATATAAAATTTCAAAGTTTTCACTCGAATTTTAGTTTTCACTAGTTTCAGATTTTTCGATAGTCGGATATAAAGTTTCGTGAAACTCTATTAATATTTGTGGCAGCTATTGTGTACACAAGATATATATAGACAGACGGACATCACTTCAAAGATAGTCAAAATGTGTTCCAGAGGTCTTAAAACATATATTGGCATCAAAATCTCGAAAATTTTTGTGAAAACAATACTTTCTCTGTATTATATTACATAGTATAAGAAAGTAAAAATAGTGGATTCATGTTTTAGAGTACTTAAAATGTATAGATCCATCGGAAACACCAGTTTTGATTTTCAGCTCTATTCCAATACTTTATACATTACTGGGTATAGTAGGAAAATAAAAACATCATTTAAATCTACATTACTAGGTATGGTAGGAAAAGAAAAAACCTCCTTCAACTCTTTGAACAACACCATTCCATAACAGCCAAGGTCTGAACGATACAGTGTTTGCCCCGCAAACTGTTAGCAATGGATGGTGTATTTCCTGACATAAGCTTAACATACCCTCATAACATAAGCACTTTTTGTTTCATAACGTATTGTTGGTATCACAGTAGAACACATGACTGTAATTGTTTTATTGTTTTAGCCTGACATAACCCTCATAACACAAGCATTTTTTGTGAAGTATTGTTGGAGTCACATTAGATCACCTGACTATAATTGTTTTATTACCAGTGCCCTGGCAAAACAAAATTACCACTTATATGCAATTAAGTCATAAATAAAATAAATTTGTACCAGTATTTTATAATAAAATATAAGCTATAAATATTCAGCAAAATGTATCAATCACTAGTAACACCCGTGGTATTCAGATGGTTCAAGTTATATTATTAATTTGTTGATTACAAATGTAACTGGATGAAACATTGTCTCCCTAGAAGTCACTAGGAACCGCATGGTATTAAGATGATTATAGTATAAACTTGTTGATTACACGTGTAATTGGGTGAAATATTATATCCCTAGCAGTCACCCCATGGTATTACGATGGTTAAAGTTATAGTGTTAATTTGTTGATTACGTATGCAATTGGGTGAAATATTAACCCCATAGCAGTCACTAGTAATCCTATGGTATTAAGATAGTTAAAATTACAGTGTTAACTTGTTTACTAGTGTAATTGGGTGAAATATTGTCTCCACTGAGTTTGGCATGTTCCTTTTATACAAGTTCCTTGTACTTTCTTGCAAAATAAGGTTGAATAAAGATATGAAATTAAAAAAAGGAACCGAAAGAAAAGTATTAATAAGGATTGAAAAATAGTTAAAATACAGATAAAATAAGAAAATGATGATTGATTAGAAAAAATTGACAAACAATTGGAGGAAGAAATTGACAAACTCTTGCAAAAAGAGAAAGTAAGACAGTAAACGAGATAAAAGATAGCAAAATATGGAAAATAGAAGGTAAATAGGAATAAAATATGATGAAAGCATAAGATAGTTAGAAATCGGAGTAATCATATACAAAAACAGACATCTCTGCTAGTTTTATGCAATACCGAATTTATATTCTTTCCCCAAATATACTTCAATATGGCACTAAAGACAAGTACACACCAAGGTGCAAAATAAGTGGTATTGCATCACAAACTGCGATGGAAAAATTAATTTCCATCGCATTTTGCTATGTAATTTTAAATATAACGACAAATGTTCTACGAGTGAAAAAAAAACTTTTTATAAATGCGCATAGCTCTCCTTACTACAAAGTTCCCTCCCGAGCTTGCATATTTCTCATTTTTTTAACAAACCGGTTAAGAAACACAGAAAGTGAACAAAATAAGTTTCTTTGTCAGATTCTATATACGAATATTATTTCTCTGATGGTAATCTTATTGCACATAAATAAATAAATAAATAAAAAAAAAAAAGGTCATATGCTGATTTTTTTTTTTTTTTTCAAACCCGACATCTCAATATACTTATAGGTATATTTTTTATGAAATTGTGAAATAATAGTTGTGAACTGCTACGCAAATAAAATTCTGATTAGAAGTTTGCTACTAAATAATATTCCCTTATTTTGCATCCTGGTACACACTCATAATATAACTTGTAGATGGTATGTGACGCGAGATCACCAGCTATGAGTTAACCCATTTGATTGCAACAAATATGTTTCAGGTGGAAAAATGAGTTACAAATATTGTATAGGACAAATATTACTAATAGTTTATTTTACAGATACATATCAAGTGTTAACTATTGTACATTCTACATTATGAAAAATATATACACTACATTGTATATTTAATATGTGACTTTATTCTGCATCTATAAAAATAACATTCAGATTATGACTGGTGCAGTACTGTATGATTTCCTTGTTCTTAGAACAATTTTAATTATATAATACATGATGCATTCATTTGGGAACTAGTCTACTTGCTTGTTTTGTTCTTCAGAAGCTGATACAGCATGCCTCGTTCAACAGCTTCTGCTAGAAAAATAATGAAATTCAAGAAACAAATCTTTAAGAAACACAACATTAGAAGACAAAAGCTTACAATTCCTCATTATATAAACCTTCTTTTGAAGAATGCAAATTGGGATATGCTTGTGTGTCCAACATATCTAACACAGCTGGCTCTTGGTTTGAAAAATAGTGAGTCAGATTGACTTTTACAACACAAAAGTATAAGTCAGAATTTCAAATTTGCTAGTCATTTTTTGCTACTTTTATATATTTGTAATTTTAATTTAAAAATAAGGAAAAGGCTGATGTCTCATACAAATATAGCACACAATTTATACTGATAACATTGCAATAAATTTAAATTTCTGAAATGATGAACAATGAACTCAATGGATGGCAACATTTCTATAAAATGATAGGAGCAATGTAATATAGAAAATTCACAAGAGATAAAAATAGACAGGGGAGGGATTGAATTTTTTTAGTTCTACTTGCAGTTTTTAAATAATGAGTCGATTTAGTAAGATAAGTACCAATTGACGTGGCAATAGCAAGTAACTGTAAATCTAAGGAATTTTAGGAACCAAGCACAAACACCTTATAAAATTATTTATGAGATTGTATGTTCAGCAATTAAGATTATGAACTTTAGCGTAAATAAACCTTTCCTCCATATACATTAGTATTATCATGTTATCTTATAGAAAATGCTTTAGTTTGTTTAATTTTATGCTTTTCTTTTTAAACCAAGAATAGGTGACACAAATAGGGAGGTTTGAGCTTTTATCAAAAAATTCATTAATTAATTATAACTACAGCAGAGTCTCAATTACCATAGGTTCCATTATTATTTGAGTTAGATCTTTTTTACAACAAATGAGACAAATCTTTTATACAACAAACTGTTGTGATGAGTTTAGAAATTCAAACTCACCATAACACTTTTCATAAAATAGTGCATAGATCTATTTTTTTTTTGCAATGAGGATATTTTTCCCAACTTTCAGGTGGTTGAGGAGAAAGAAATCTTCCCAGGATTTTGTGGCAAAAGATGTAAGCAATAAATGGTCATAATAAATACATTTGGTGGCCACTCCCTCAAACCCTTAATATTTATTTTATGATTCTTTGAATAGAATACATTCAAACTGAAAGTGAGACCTCCCATGTTATAATCAGGGAATCCTTTACTGTTGGGAAAGCCATTTTAGTTGTCAAGACACAGTGATAGGGCATCTCAATGGGATTTATGTCATGGGCAATTCATTGCTCTATTTTCTACTGTTTTGCAGGGTCATTTTATTGTTTTTGTTTGTTGTTGTTGTTCAAACAGCTTTGAGTGAAATCACTTCAGGGCAGAGGAGTAAAACCTTTCACCCTTCTCATTTAGATTGGTTTTGGTGAATATGACATCATATGTCTGCACCAATCACACGCATCTGGTTCGTGTTTCTCCCAGCATCCTTAGCGTAAAGTGATCATTATGTATTTATTTTTTTCTATTATTTTATTTAGTTGCATGGATATTGGGATGTATTTTGGTTTTAAGAAGTTTGAAATGTCTCCCCCCACCCCCTTCACCAGGAAAGGGGAGCAATGATTTTTGCTGTGTATTTATTATACAAAATGTTCAGTTAAAAATATATAAAGGTTGGAAGAAGTCAAGAAAAATTTAGCTTGTGTTGTATGAAAGAATTTTTTAGTTGTCTGTGTGCTTCTTTTGAGAAAAATGTTTGTTTGGGGTTAGATTTATTGGTGTGGCTTCAATATATAGAAGCATTAATTTCTATAATATTTTGCTACTCTAAAAATTTGAGTGGAATTTAGTAGTGTTCTTGTATGACGTGCTTTGCTTCTTATACAATGGAAATTTCTTGATAGAGTTGTGTGTGCAGTAATTGAAGAATGGTATGTTTCATTTTCTATTCTTTTTAAAAAAAGAAATAGAAGTTTGCCTTTAACGACAGTATTTGTAATGGAAATGTCTTTGATATGCAAAGCATAAATTACTTATTGATAGTGTTCATGATAAACATTTAATCTACTATTATAAAGATCATAATAGATCTTTACAAGCAGATATAATTCTGTAAAATACTCACATGAATCTGCAATAAAATCTACTTTCTACGCTCAAGAAAAATATTTCTTCAAAGTGTATAAAAAAATATTGTGAACATTTTGTTCTTGAAGTCAGGTTCACAATCAAGAAAAATCTAAAATAAATTTGATGCAATATTTAGCTATAAAAATCATGATAGATTTTTACAAGCAGATAGAATTCTGTAAATGATTCACAGGAATTTGCAATAAAATTTACTTTCTATGCTCAAGAAAAAATGTTTTTCAAAGTGTATAAAAAGTATTGTGAACATTTTGTCCTTGAAGTCAGGTTCACAAGAAAGAAAAACTAAATTTGATGCAATAATCAGCAGCTGTGAATCTAAATAGAGATCTGACAAGAAGCAGTTTCTTTTGGCAATTTATAGAATGCAAAAAAAAAAAAAAAAAAAGTTATGCTCTTTAATTTCATGAAATTTTCAAAACTTTATGGATTAAGTGGGAAATTATAAAAAATACAATTAATTTTAGATAGATTACCCTTGGAAGTTGAGAAAGAAGTTATTCTTTTTATAATTTAAGATGCTACATTGCAAAACTATGAATTTAGACAAAACTTAATTTTTTCTATTATGAATTAGCAAATTAGCTGATGATGATATGAAGATTGTAAGTAATCTAATTCTTTTATATTGCATCACATGATTTATTTTACTCAGTTATTTTATATTTGGTAAGAAAAATTTACTAAAATAAGAATTTGGTAATACAGTCGAGCCCACTTATTGCGAGCTCTGATACAGCGAAGTGTCAGTTATTACAAATTTTTTTCTGTCCCCTTGGAACTGCAATATTAAACAGTGTTAAAAATATTGCATATAGCAAAGTATTGGAATGTGAATATCGGATACTGCAAAGTTTTTGTGCTGGCAAGGAACCAAAAATCCCTTTCTTCCTCAATTGTGGATGACAAAAACGAGAGGGGAGAGAGGCAAGGAAGAAAAATTTCCGAAAAATGTGGGGGAAGAGGTTTTGCACATTGGTTGTTTATTGGTTACTAAGGTCATGTGTTTTAACCTTGAGTTGTAAACAGGATATAGGGTGATAGTTGTGATTTTGTCTGGTTACAAGTCGAAGATAAGTTCTTTGGGAAGTTTTAGTAAGTGTTTTTATAATGTCTGGTGAAAAAAGAAAGTGTTTGTCTCTTGAAACTAAAACTAAAGCAATAAAATTAGTAGATGAAGGTTGTATGAAAAAATGTGAGGTAGAGAAAAAATTTGGAATCCCTGCAAATTCTTTGTCTACAATCTTAAAAAGTAAAATTCAATTGTTAAAAATGTATCATCAAAGCTCGACTGATTCTGACAGGAAACGATTTCATGGATCGATGTATGAAGATATCGATAGTTCTTTATTTGAATGGTTTAAAACTGTGCGATGCAAAAATGTGCCGATTAATGGATCCATTCTAAAAGAAAAAGCGATTCATTTTGCACAGATTTTGATAAAGCCAGATTTTGTTCCAGGGAATGGATGGCTACAGCGGTTTAAGAATCAACGTGGGAATGTTTTTAAAACAATGAGTGGAGAAAGTGCACAAGTCGACAATGCTACTGTACCAGTCTGGTTGAAAAGTAATTGAACAGTTTAAACCATCAGATGTTTTTAATGTTAGACGAAACTGGTCTTTTATTACCAACTTTTGCCTCAAAAATCATTTGCATTGAAAAAAGAGCCTTGTAAAGGGGGAAAACATTCCAAAGTCAGGCTAACGGCACTTCTTTACTGCAATATGGATGGGTCAGGAAAAAAAAAAGATTTTAGTTATAGGAAAATCAAAAAACCTAGGATGTTTCAGGAATTGCAAAAATCTACCAGTAATATACCGAAACAATAAAAAGGTTTGGATGACTTCCATAATTTTTGAAGAATGAATGAAAGGGTTTGATGATGAAATGTCAAAAAAGGGTAGACACATTTTGCTTTTGCTTGATAACTGTACTGCTCATACTATGAATATCAAACTAAAAATATTACAGTGTGTCGCTTTCCACCGAATGTTACATAAAAACTGCAGCCTTTAGATATGGACATAATAAAACACATGAAAGTGTATTACAGATCTCAGATTATTCGACGTGTTCATTTGAATCTAAAAACTAATCCGTATTTTGTTGCGGATATTAAAATTGCTTGCCAATTTGTAGATGATGCCTGGCATTTGTTTCAACCGAAACCCCCCAAAACTGTTGGAAACATGCAGGATTTTTAGGAGGACTTGGGGATTCAGATTTTATTTCTGAGCCTGATCCTGAAGAAAGTTCGCTGTGGAAAAATTTACAGGAAAAGGAAATTTTGGGCGGAGATGTTACTTTTGCTGATTATGTTGCTAGAGATTGCAATGTAGAAATTGAAGCACAATGAGATTACTGCAGCAGTGTTACAAAATACTTCTGATGATTCCGAAGAGAAAGACATTGAAATTGAAGTAAATAGACAATTAGTGACATCAAAATTTGCCGTGGACAGTCTTCAAAATTTGTGTGCATTCTTCGAATCCCGTAACATTGACTGCCGTGATAATTTAAGTGCACTGGAAAAAAAATTATGCAAATGATTGTAAATTCAACTGTTCAAAAGACAGTTACAGACTCTTCCCCTCTTATGTAATAAAGTTTTAGCCTTAGTGTGAAAATTCTTTTGCTTTAGAACATGCCTGTAAATCCATTTTTTTTTATCATATCGGATATAACGAATAATTTCCAGTGTTCCATGCAACCTCGCTATATGCGGACAACTGGATATATATATATATATATATATTCATTTATAAATTACATAAACAAGATTCATAAGAATTCTTCTAAGTTTTATTTATTTTTATGATTATTTAAAATTGAGGATTTATTTTGTATTTTCTATGATTCATTTTATATATATTTAATTTAGGTTTTCATGTCAATACCTGATGATACTATACCAATTACTTTAATTATTTTATATAGAATTTTTAGCCACTATTTAATGAAAAGTATTATGGTGAGTTTGAATTTCTAAACTCATCACAACACAAACACACAAAATCAAAGAGGGGGGAAAAAAGAAAACATGATGGTTCTTTCATCTGTAGTTTTGTGTGTTTGTTGTTTCCTGCCAGTCGGTTTGGTTTATTCCCCTTTCAGTTTTTTTGTGGTGTTGGTAATTTCTTTTCTCCTATCCTCTACTACATGTGCCATCCTCAGTTGCCAACTTTACTTATGTGAGGTTGCAATTCTAGTCGGCCCTGAAGAAGGCTGTTATTTGATTTTGAAAATAGTAGACCAGTTTTTTATAGGTATGCTGTATTTAAGTTTTAATTATGTTTGTATCTTTAATGTTTGCTTATTGTCTATTTTCAAATTAAACATTCATAGTATTGGAATCTACAATCAATTGCAATCATTTTAAAATCTGCTATTTCCTGTGCTTATTTAAAAAAAAAAAAATATATATATATATCTACACCCCATTTTGAGGGTCTACCGATCTAGTCTAGTTGTTATTAAATTAGAATGGTACCACTGGTTTTCAGTAAGTCCACATAGTAGTCTACATGCTCACCATACAGATGCATACAATGCCATTTGTGTAGCAGCTGTGTAATAGAGCATAGGATGCCACTGACTGCACTCCTCGCAGTGCTTCTATACCTGCACAATCTATATTTAAAAATAACCCTCTTTTCTAATATATTTAAAAATCTAAAGTATCATTCCATATGCTATCTATATTTTAAAAATTTTAAAATCATCCCTCTTCTCTCCCTAAATAAAGCAGAAAGGAGTAAAGCCACGTGATGTGAGCCAAGCAGAACATGACTTTCATTCACACTTATGGGTAGAAGTTTGAGGCAGGTGTTTGGGATTCCCTTAGTAACGAGTGAAAATTGTTTCATAACTTAATACATTTGTGAATTTTGAATATTGCAATTAATAAACCAATAAGGTCAGAGACATAATATTTTTTTAACAGAGTGAAATAATGCATTTTGCTTTTGTTAAAATATGAAGAACGGATGGCGAGTGGCTCTCTTAGTGTTAGAATTTTAAAATCAACAGTCCAACCCTGAAAATATGAATTTTATTTTATTTTTTATAAATTAACTAAAAATAAGTAAATTGTGTTACAGATTCCTCTCAGGTCTCATTTTAAAGAATATTTCATAATGATGTTAAGATTGAATTTGTGTGATAATCTTTCTTGATTGTAACAAATAGATTGGTGTGAAATTGTTCAAAATTCTGTTTTAACACTAAATAACTAAAAACCTTAATTTGAAATTAAGAAAAAATAATCACTTTGAGATATAATAGGCTAAATGAATTTATTGGCTAAACACAATATATAAGTTTGAAAACTCTTTGCCAAAATAAATGAAAGTGATGTATGCAGTCTGCAATTAATATAATTAAAAGAAAAATCAAACCGTTTATTTATAAGATATATTTTTATATCCATTTATTTATTATTCAAATCGAAAAAATAATAATAAACATTAACAAACACATTTAATTTAACTGTGTTGCCGAGCAACATGATATATCCTCATAAAATGCTAAAAATTAATTAACCATTTTAATTTCTTAATACATTTTATTGTTGAGTAAAAGCTTATGAAAAATAAACCATTGTGACAGATTTTCCATTTAAATTCATGTTTTCAAACAATTCATGATTTCAGAAAGTTACTATTTACAGCAAAAATCTGCCACCAAACTCAGAGATAAAGTTTTAATTCATTTTCACGTTTGAAACAAACAATTTTCAACTTTTTCGTTTGGAGGAACCAGGGAGTTAGAGAGTAGAACTCCTAGGAAAAAGTTTCGATTTTCATAAATATCTTGACAACTTCTGGTCATAGAAGCTCGAAACTTGGACTAAATTTATGGGGGTCTATTTGAAGCCTACTCACAAAATTTCATCAAATTCGGTTCAGCCATTCTCCCGTGATAACAGGACAGACAGATAGGCAGATTTTCAATTTCATTTATACAGATTACTTAAGTAAAGAAACTATATGCACATAGTTTCTTAAATATGAATTATATTAATTATAGTTATTAATTATAATTAATTATAATTATTATTAATATTATGATATATAGTTTCTTACATATGAATTATTAGTGTTTAAATAACAGAGCATTCTATGTTATTTAAACATTAATAATTCAGACTTTAAATAAATAGTACCTGAATTATTCTGTGGTACATCATTTACATCTTCAGGAATTTTTTCAGGTACAGAAGCTTTATCTTTCAAGTTTTCACTTGCAGATAAATCTAATGGCACTTCTGCAAAGAATGAAAGTTTTGAGAACATACAGAATGCACACTAATAAAAATGTTACCTTTATTCACACATTTCACAATATAATTAATTTTACCATGAACGTATAAAAGTAAAATGTATCAATCTGTAACATCCCAAGAAAAACAACCCAAAGTGATTATGACAAAAAAAAAATGTACAGGATTTAATACTTATACCTATAAGCTATAAGCCTCAATCATGATGGACAAACAAAAGATTTTAAATGTGCAAATTGAAAGTCAGATATTTTAGCACCATATCTTTACTTTCTTATAAAGTACAGAAAAAGAAAATTATTATTTTAAATAAAAGATTGTTTTGCTAATTTTTGCACAGACTTGAACACATTTTGAAAAGAGGTTCATACATGGTGATACATGTGCAAGGTATAAATATAATAACTCAAAAATGAATGCACACATCACCATAAAAGGCTATGTGCAGATCAGGATGTAAGTTATCAAATGTTTAGCATTTTAGCTAAAAACTCAAAAATTATTTTAATCTCTGCAGACTTTCTTTAGATAAGTGTCAACTTTAATTTTTTTTTTTTTTTAATATCCATGTAAAATAAATATAAGACGGTTGCCGGGAAAAAACATTTTTATTTAAAAACGCCTATCACTAGTATATTAGTTAATTAGTACTTTATAGCAGGTATTTTATAATATTTATAATAAAATTTTGAGACATTTTATGAAAATCTAATGTTTTAGGTTCATAACACTTAAATTTTATCTTTTGAACTGTTTTCAATTAACGCATGTTTAATAAAAAAAAGTCAACTTTTCAATTAAAGGAATTTCCATAATAAATTAGATTTAATATAAATAAATTTCACTAAGTTACCCCATCCTTAAAAATTCGACTTTGAACTGCTTAGTGCAGTTCATGTCTGTGTAGAATTCAATAAGTAGAATTCAATTTTCGAATGCTTCTTACAATGGGCAGTCTTATTTTATCTTATTTTATATTATGGGCAGTGTTATTATCCCTTTTGAAAGAGGATGAGTCAGGGAAAGGAGAGTATGGGTAATATGGTTGACACCCCCCACTGGGTTTCGGTCTAAATTAGGTGGCTTAACCCTTTCGCGACGATCGGCACGCCCACGTGCCAGCTGCGAACTTGCATTCAAGGACGAACGACACTCCCTCGGGCCAGAGGAAATTTTACCGCAAGCGGAGAGTGGCACCTATAAGTGCCACTACGCGGAACGTTTTAATTTGTGTACTAGATGGCGTTACTTGTCCATGGAACTAACTTCAATGTATTTTGCAGAGGCATGACCTTGGCAGAAGAGGATCGAATGAATTATTTCTCCATTTGGAGCGGTGAAAATCATTTTGTAATATAAACAAACAGAGTAATTCTCGTAGCATCAACAATTTTATAATTGAGTTTCGGTTTTTATTTTTATTTCAGTGTTATGATTTCGTTTGTGAATCATAGGAATATAAGAGAGTATTTTTTTTTGTTTGGGTTTTAGAGGCAGTGAAATTATTCGTTTATTTCGGATAAAAGAATGGGAGCAACTAACGAGTATTTTGTATTCAGATTTGTATGAAAATTATACATCAAACAGAACATAAATATTTCTTTTATTCCTGAAAAAAGTAGATTTCTGTGTTGAATAGGTGATTTTTAGTGAATTTTTTTCGAGAGTTAGGCTTAGCGCAAAAAATGCGCCGTCCTTTTCGACCAGTTCGGAAGCGAAGTGCTTCGTCTTTTGGGCCGCGACAGCTCCGGAATGCCGCAGTCCCGAAAGGGTTAACGGCATGTGACGTATCCCTCGTGGTGCACTGGAAGATATTATGGGGGAACAGAGCCTCTGTCACTTTTGTAGATTAATGACTCAATTGTTAAGTGTCTAGCCTTGGAAAAGAAAACTTTTTTTTCTATGTAATATGTTTGATCCTTGTTATGAGCACAGAAAATTGGTTAACAAGACAATAATACTTATTTATATTTATAATAAATTTAAAACAAAATTTATAATTTTTATACTTTGTTTTAATTAGGGAGGTAACAAAATAAAAATATAATTTTACTGATACTCAATAAAAATATGAGATACAGTGTTCACTAAAAAATTTAGGAAATCTACCAGACCAAGACATATTTTACATTGAGAACTGCAGCGTTAGATAATTTATTAATTTTAATTGCAGCATTTTAAAATATGCACCTATACCTACAGCACAAGGACACTTTAATACACTATGCACTAATATCCTTCAAGATGAAAACTAGGCATTATATACATGAAGTACGGGGGAAAATAAGAAAATACTACACTATTCTGCAGACATAGGATTAGCGCTGTTCAAAAAAGTTACTTTTTACATTAATTTTTAACTTATTTCATTATTTTTATGTTTATTAATTTTTAATTTCATTCATTACTTCTACTTTTTTAAAGGAAACAAAAATTCATTTAAATAAAAAGTTATCTTTTGTGTTTTACCCACTATTTTCTTTTGGATTATTAGGCTATGATGTCATCACTTGGCCTAAGATTTGGTGTCAGAAGTGCTGCTCATGTTACTAGGACAACCCTAAAGACTGCCCCAACAATCCACCATTAATTTGTTTGTAAAAATTGCTTTGAAATCTGAATTGCAAAAGTAATATTTTAATTTAATTTAGATTATTTTTTGAATAATTTAATTAAGTCCATCTTCCCCTTATATTCAATTTTCGGAGGAATTTTGTGGTATAACTTATAATACTTCTTTGAAGAAAGCAGGCATATGTCAGTTAGGTGACTACAATGGACAATTCCAATTTTTTTTAAAAGCTCTTAAAACCAATTGATATTTATAAAGTATTGTTTTTTATTTCAAATATCCAAGTAAAAATATCTTAAAATAATTATTTATTTAAATTTCAAAAAATGAAAAAATGAAAAATCTACTCAAACATAAAACGGCCCGTGATTGGCTGTGACATTACATGGCCTGTTCAACCTATGATGCAACATTCTATATGTGCTGTTTGTATTGAGATATTTGCAAGTAGTTGGCATTTAATTTTGTTTGAAATTTGTTTATAATTATTTTACCCATTTGTTCATGGTCTGAATAATTTGAATCGAGTTTAAATTATTTGTTCCTTATTTTATTTTATTTTAGATTATGAATCCTGGTTTTGATCGTAGTTTTTGAAGGAGAATCAGACAATTTGGCTAAGATCGATTTTACTGTGATGGTGCTCTATTCAGAAACAATAAATATTTTGTGACAGCTGAAACTCAAGGTGTGAACTTGATACCCTTTTCTTGAAGGTTTATTATTATTATTATTATGTGAATTACATCTACGTTTAGGGTATCTGTGGTGGTAATTGGAGCATTACAAGAAATGCAAACACTTTGGACGCCAATTTCTCTGAATCTGATAGATAAAAATTTACATATTTTTTTCTTGTTTTGTTGGTCCAGATTATGAATATATAAAATAATTTTAATACTTTGGAGCTTTTTTAAAAAACACTTAAAGCATCTGTCTGAGCGAGAAATTTTTTAATTTTTCTTACTTTCACACAAACTTCAAAAGAAAGATATAAATAGTAAACGACAAAAATATGCATTAGCAAATTTCATTTCTAAATCTAATTTTTGAAGAAAAAAAAAATCTAATTTATTAAACCATACTGACTTAGTTTTCGAGTAATCATCTTGTCAGGTTGAAGAATATTGAAAATTTTTCGTTTTAAAGTTTGTAATGCTTATATCTCAAAAACTAAAAGTGCTAGCTATGAACAATAAGCAAGAATTTATAGTTCTTTTAAAGTCTTGCAAGTGTATATAATTGGGTATTGGATCAAGTGGTTATAATCTCGATAACTTAGGTTTTAAATTGGATTTTCCAATAACTGGGAAAGCTGCAATATCTAAAATATCACGATTGTTGCAGCCCAGTGTCTTTACTTACTCCTTGGTGAAATATGGGTGCATAAGAACGAGATATTTTATTTTGTTTAAAAAAATTAGAAGATTAAATAAACTTGGGGATTCTAAAGATGTTTAATGATTGGTGAGGTTTGAACATAATACATGGAAATATACATAATCAAGTACGTAATTATGTGCCGCCAGACAAGTTTATAAATTAACTTGAATGTAAAATCTCATCAGATATATTGTTAAGTTTAATATATATACCGCAAAGCACGTTAATAAAAAAAAATTATATATTTTGAGAAAATTGCATATCTAGAGTCGGAGTATCCAGATGAAATCGGGACGAAAACTAAAAGTGCGAGCTAGCTATAAACAGTTTGCAAGTAATTTGCAGCACTTTGAAAGCCTGTAAATGAAACAAATGAGTCTGAAAAAAAAATCGAACAAATTGATTCTTACTGAAGTTTTATTTTACAATATATTATTTATGCAAAACCATTTCGGCTCCATCGGACTGGACGAACCACCGCTGATATATATATTTTTTTTCTCTCTAATGTAATGTGCTTCGTCATTTTTTGATTGCAAATAGTCTTTTTTAGTTAAGTTTGTTATACAGTAATTTATTTAAACCGAAAGTCTAGATTGAGTGGTGTATTTTTTCTAGGAATTAAAAATAATATTTATGTTTATATGTATATATATTTTTATGCATATATTTTTTATTATATTTATATGATTTATGAGGATTCTAAATATAATATTTAATAATTTATTTTTAAATTAAAAGCAGTTTTAAATTGTTTCTTATTATTCTATTTTAAAAATAATAAACAGCAAATCATTTATAATTCTGAATAGGTGAAGCAATTTTAAATTATTTTCTATTTAATTTCTGTTTCTTTTGTGCAATATTTCAAATTTGTGATTTATTCTTTTTAGATAAAATCTATTTTATAACTTTTCAAAAGCACATGGACTTAATGACAATACTAAACTGCAACTGCTCACTGCAGTATACTGGTATAAAAATTCTTTATGCACAGAATTTTTTATATTCTCTAAATTAACTGCAAACATCACACACTAAACCGGGTACAAAGTCAATAATCCACTTTGGATCTGGCTTTAAATTCATCCGTAATAGCAAAACTAAAAAAAAGGGCCGAATCAGTAATGGACACCCTTAAGGATTTTTAAAGTTTATTAAGTCATAAAGAAATAACTTCTCATAAAAAGGTTTTAAAAATTGGATTATACAGTCACTGATTTATTATCATAACATACGTAACTAACACTCTTTAATGACAGTGGTGAATTTTGTTTACAATCTGGCTTCCTGCACTTCACACTATTTTTAACGAAAAACAATTTTTGGCACAGATATAAATATTTTATCGGATGATGTAAAACCAATAGTCGGGCACATTGGAGCGATACAATACTTATAACTATTCGGTAGTTTGGGACAGAAGAAACGATTATAATTATCAAAAGTTTTCGAATGTAACCAAACTTATTCACAAATTTCTTATTCAAAAAAACTTATTCAACAAAAACTTATTCACGAAGACACGAGCTGCGGACGAGCCTTGTGATGTCACATTGCTTTCACAGCAAAATGGGTCGTTTTTCCGTGACAGTCAGAAAGACGAACTTTGACTGCTAATAAAACATGAAATACAGCTCGGAAAATAATAAAATTTTTTATACTTTTGTCCATTTTGAAACGAATAAAGAAATAAAAAAAAGAGGCCGGAATTGTCCATTGTTTCAAGGGCATTTTTAACCCCCTTCCTCAGGACAAAAGACCAGCATGCACTCTTAATAATTGCTAAGAACAAACTCCCAGTTTGTTCTTAGTGGTTAAGCAGTTCATTCTTAGCTGTTAAGAACACATACTGTTCTTTTGGCCTGAGGAAGGGTGAATCAATTGTAGTTACCTAAATAACATATACCTGCTTTCTTCAAGAAAGTATTGCAAGTGCGTCAAAAACTTGCAGAACGTATGGGAAATTACATTCATGCATCAGTGATTAAAGCATGATCCTGCATATTAAGTACGTTTGTGATTTAAATGTGGTACTTTAATTTCATTGTTTTCCTGTACTCTAATTTGTTCGACTTAATATCCAAATTCTAAATAGTTACATGCTCTTTTATAATATTCTCAAATAACAAAATAATTTTTTTATACTTTTAACATCATAATTTATTTGTTAAATGAAACTTATATTAAAATCTTTTATAGCTCACATACTTCATGCGCAAATCCATTCAAAGCCCGGATATTTGCTAGTTTTAATTACTTACTTTTTTTGTGCTATAAATATAACTTAATTACTTTTCTGGGAAGTATCTTTTAATTTAATTCAATCAATACTGATAGTAACTTTCTCAAGTCCGTTATTCTGTTGCAATCTCTTCGGGAAACACTGCTGCAAAGAATCATTTCATCATTCAATTTATTTTTTCAGTAACAGGATAAAATGTGATGAATGTACCTGCACCAGAGGATTCAGAGCCAGGTGAGGGTGAAATGCTATAGGTTAAATAATATGGGTAGCACTGAGGGTAAAACTGTACAAATGAGGTCCTACACCAGCCGGGGTTCTTTTTACACATGCCCTCATCTACATCTTGAATAGTACAACCAGAACCGCTTTCCGGATTACTTTTATTGCACAGGTGGTCTGCAATGAAAAATAATGTTTTGTTATACCAGTTTTTCACAAGAATTTTAATTTACAGTATAAAATTTGCATGTTACCTCAATGTATTTATTAAAACACTAAAAACCACCTGAATTTAGCAATATTTTAGATCTGACAAGGATATTTACTTTTTGAGGCAAAGAAAATGAATTTATTTTTAACATTCATGTATAAAATTGAGAAAGTCTCAATTTGTTTATTAAAAATTGGATTTGTATATAGAATATACAAATCTAATTGAGATTTTTCATATTTGGTATAGTTATATCTTACTAAACTGTGAGGAACTGTATCCATATTTAAGTTTCTAATCCTAGAGTTTGTTATAATATCAATAGAAAACAGAAAATTAATTTTTCCTTTAAAAATAATTGAGCAATGATTTTTTAAAAATTATTCCAAGAAAATTATATTATATTGCAATGTAATTAAATTGTTTTTATTCTAGAAAAAATGTTTAGTCAATGAGATAAAGCAAACAATTTTAATTTAATTTATACAGTCTAGATTATAATGGAATTGATATAAAATAAATTTCACAAACATTCAGACTATTACAATTTGGATTATGCTGTATCGGTTGATGCCTTGGGATAAAATAAGATTATAAGAATTATTATTATTTTCAATTTCTTAAGGTATATGTCTTAATTTGGTAGAGGCTATTTTTTGTTTCTTAAATTCATATAATTTCAATTTTGAAAAACTGATTGTTGTAATAGGATAAAAAAAAATGTACAGAAGTATCAGACTACTATTTCAGTGTCATTTGTACATGATTGTTTTCTTTCTTGATAGGGTATTCTATTGTAGTAGTTTGTGAAAAGTTCAATTTTGAAACTTTAAAATTTGTAGCATTGGTTTATACAACTTTTGAATGGTAAAAAATAAGTAATTTTGGAGGAATAAAGTATATTTTATAAATTCCCTCTAAATGAAGGATTTTTAACATATGAAATGTATCAATTCCAGCATATCTTGCTACTAACTCCTACATACTCTCTCTGTTACTGGAACGTGTGATAATCATCAATAGCTCGTTGAAATGTGCAGGGAACAATCAAACACTAACTGATAATTGACCAATGTACAAATTACTAAGCACTGATTCTTTCAGTGAAACAGATCTTTTCAGACAGCTTTTAGGCACAAGTTAGATAAAATTACAGTCAAATCTTGTAAATGCAAACAGACACTCAGGAGGTTCGAAAAGTTGTTAATGTCAAAATTAGTTTGCATTATCAGAGAAACAACAAGAAGCATTTGTGGCGACTCAAATTCATTTGACTTTTATACATTTTTGAACTTTCAAACTTTATTTTCCTTGTATAATAATTTGTTTTCAGATTTGCATAATGTATAAGTCGTGCCTGTTGTCATTGATAAATCACTTGCTTGGTGACGTCAGGAATAAGAAGGTATTTAACTGATGAATTTTTTTCAGCTGATCTCGTTTTTTTCCATTAAAAATGTACACACGCACTTAGCTAGTTAGCAAATACGCCTTGCCGTGTATCATGTTATTTCGTAGTCAGAGGCTCAATTTATTTTGGATGAGTACATGTACGGTTTTAATCATTTTGTATTTTGTACATAAATGTTAAGTTTCTTACAATGTGTCTGGTCTTTTATGAAAGCACATTTCTGATAGTTGTGAAGTTTCGTTAAGCAATCTTCAAAAATAAACAAGAGTGTCTATTTCAATAATGTGGCGAGGCAACAAGTTATACTGGAGTCACGCCCACCACACATTATAATTCATGTAGAATATGAAGGGAAAGACAAAACCAGTTCAAGGTAAATTAAGTATGTTCACATTCGACTGTACAATCAAACTTCCAGATGCTTTATATAATAAACTTTTTTATTCTTTGTATATTGGGTTAAAAAACTCGGAGGGGGTGTTAAATTTTTGAATTAGTCATAATTAAATTAAAAATTTAAAACTAATAAATTTCTTTAAAAACCTATGCATAAGATAATATAAATTACAGAATAATTCTATAATACAATAAAAACCAAAATTAGAAATAAATACTGAAAGATGTAAGTATTAGGTAATTGGTGCCAACAATATAACTGGTGCCTGATAAGAACATTTGTGCGACCACATGTGTCATTCCATGCCAAATCAACAAATGGGGGTTACATCTTAGTAATGGATTTTGATAAAAAATTAAAATTAGCTTATATACCTGGAAAGAAGGCGAATTCCAGAATTTCAATCTCTTTTTAAAAGTAGAAGGGGAGATTTTACCCTTTGAAACATTGTTCAAAGTCATATTTTTATGAAAAGTGATGTTCATTCTATCCAAAGTAAAAAAACACTTGTATTTATCCCAAACCAATATTTAAGGTGTCATTTTAAAGCTAAGACTCCAAGCTTTCATATAATATAAGCTAATTGTAATATTTTTTATAAAATGAAACCCTTTTTTAAGCACTTAAATTTGAAATGTTTTCTTACATTTAAGATTTCTTCAATTTAGCTGGTGAAATTAAAACAGGAACAAAATATGGTTGATTTAAAAAGTTGGGAGTGTTTTATAAGCACAAAAAATTTGAAGCTTCTAATCCACTTTTTATTTGGATTTTAGAGTTGCCAAACTTCTAAAAATGATCACTTTTAACACCCCTAAAACCCCATGTGGTACATAATTTAAAAATTTAAAAACTAGTTCAATAAAACAACAAATCTATACTGATAATCAAGTGAAAGGTGCTTCTCATATATATATATATATATATATATATATATATATTGAAACTACGTTTTGAGCGCCCTTATAATGGTGTATAGTGGCATTCTCGATTATCCAGTTTTCCTATGAATTACTTGTTTAGTAGGAATTTTCATCTTTGATTCATATTCATATTCAGTTCTGCATGTTTGGGAAGTTGTATTCTGAATTGCTTGTCCAGTCTCCAGCTTAGACTGACTGGACGGGTTTGGGAGTATTTCCGTGAACGTTCGTACTGCCTCCCTGGTAGAATTTCGACTTGTTCATTCCGGTGCTTCTAGATTAAGCTGTTGAGGTTGATCGTGTATACACGTGGTGAGGAAGAAGGATTCATGCCGCATGGTAATACAATTTTCTTAATGTATTCTTTTTTCATTTTTTCATTTTTTGATGTCTGTAGTCTGAGTTTAAGCATTTATAGTAATGTACTATTGCTTAATCTGAAACAGGCATTTGTTTGGGTTAATTAGAATTAAATACTCAGACCTGAAGAGGAATTTTATTCTGATTAATCATCGAATTTGGGAAGGTTCTGTTCTTTTCTCTTATCGGCATTATGGCCGTGAATTTGCTTCTATGGTGATGTTAATATTACTTGAATTGTATTTTTTTTTTTTTTTTACTAATTCTTATTATTACATTTCAAATATATATATATATATAAAAAAAGTGTTATTTTCGGGTGATTTTCAAATGAATTGCTTTTTTAAGCTTTACATCACATAAAAGTTTGACTTAGATTAAAGATAAAATTATACTCTGTTATTTATTTTTTGTAATCTTTTTTTTTATACAAGATAAGAAGGAACAATATGGCTTCCATTAACTTTGTTACCAGCTGCAGAAATCAAAACCTATTTAAAATAATAGTAGTAACACTGATGAGATGTACAGGGTACACACATATTAAATTAAAAAATATTAATAATTATATTTTAAAGGAATCACTTGCATTTTTGTCAATTAAAATGTAAAACCATATTTTTTAATTCATATACAAAAGCTAATCTGGTTTGAAAGCATAAAAAGAGACTTTCTTAAGTGTGGTGTTTTGAGTTGGGACAAGTAAATTTATTACTTGAAAACTAAAAATAATAGAAAATAGCTAATATTTTTAAAACATAAACACTTTAATGAGTACATTTTATTAATTATAAACTAATGTACCAATATATGTTCTAAAAGTATAAAAAAATAATTTAATTAGCATGACATATCGGTTCAAAGATTGGAACATCAAACAGGTGTTCATTTTGAAAATCACTCTTTCAGCATATGAAAAATTTTAAAACTAGAAGTTATTTATTTGTATTTAAATGTCTAACTAAAAATATGTTGTTTTACGCGTGTATTCGTTCCTTTGTCAGTATTAACATTAATTTAAATGTAATTTCATCAATTTTTATTGTAAATATCATTGCTGAATGTTTGGAGCTTTCCTGCATCTGATAGAATTTAATTCAAAACAAAAGTTCCTTGGCATTTAGAACATTTTTCACCAAGTGTGCAACTTTCATTTTCTGTAGAGTAAATTATCATTTTTAGCAATAATATGCCTTTGTATTTATTGCTGAAACCATTAGTTTTATATTTGGATGATAGCTGCATATACATATATACTGTGAGTGCCACTAGCACCTGCTAATTTCACCATTTGGGTCTTAGCTCTGCAAATTGCAAAAAGCCTATCTTGTAATTTGGATGGTTTAAGTTCAGTATACAATTCTTTAAGATTTCCTAAAAGCAAACATTTTTGCTTTAATTCTTGTATTCCTGCAGTAGATTGTACAGATAAACACTCTTTCTTCCTTGGAAAACAACAGCTGATTTCATCATATGCAAACTGTTTCTATCACTTTCAAATCAAAAGTCCTACCCTTTTTAATACTTTACAACATAGTTGAAAAGTGTTCATGACTTTGTTCATTCTGTCTGTCTGTCCGTTAGCAGAATAGCTGCTGTAAAAATGACTTTATCAAAATGAAATTTTAGTATGTTGTTCAGACAGTCTGTGGGATCTATGGAGATATAAATGAATAATATCACTCAATTAGTTTTGAATTGAACCCAGGTTGAAAAAATGAAATACATTGAACCCTATGGGACCTAATTTTTCAAACATTTTTTAAGCAAATTTAAAATTCACAAATTGCTTCAAAAGTTTTAGGAAATATTCAAATTATCCCATAAAATATATAAAAAAAATTTTGAGCAAAATATATTCGGTAGATTTTTAAATAAAAATTAAAATAATAATTATACCCTTTATATGTTCATGTGACCATTATATGAAGAGATCATGTGACCCAGTTCAAAATAAAATATGGCATCTATCTTGTGCCAAAATCGTGATTTTTAAAATTATTTTTAATTTATATTTATTGTTGTATCCATCCTAAAACCGCTTCCTTTTTGCTTAATTTCTGTGCATCTGTAATCTGAAACAGCGCAGTTACAATATATTTGAGTTTAAATGATCAATGCCATCCATCTTGTGTCAAAATTATGATTTTTGAAGTTCTTTTTAATCTATATTTAGTGTTGTATCCGTCCTAAAACCGCTTTATATTTGCTTAATTTCTGTGCATCTGTATTCTGAAACAACACAATAACAATATATTTGAGTTTAAATAGTCATCAAACTTTGATTATTTATTTCTACAACAAAACCTAATTTTCACTTATGGAGAATATAAACAGATTAGGCTGTAAGATGAGTTGTATAAAAATTGCTGAATTTCTTTAACACAAAATTATTTTGTTCTGGAGTCTGCAATATAGATGATATGTATGAAACATTGATTGATTTTACATAGAGAAACAGACGATTTAATGGCAGACTTTTTCAATGAAGTTTTATGCATAGAGTTAAATTACTTTTACCTCCATGGTTTTAAGTTCTTAAGTAGAATAAATTATTGTAGTACTGTGGTGAATGAAATAAAAATGTATGAATGAAATATTTACTGCTTTGACACAGAGAGCCAGGCGGGCGCGGTAGCCCATTGGTTAGCGCGCTGGAGTTGCACTCGGTAGGCCCGGGTTCGATTCCAGCCACTGCCAAAACTGTCGCCGTGTTCATGCAGAGTACGATCACGTTAAACATGTGGGTCCGAAAGTCCTTCCGAGAGGTTGGTGGTAGGGGAAGGAGGGTACGGTCCCTGTGGATGCATCCCCCACTGGGTTCCGGTCTAAATAGGGTGGCACTTCCCGACCGTCCAAACAGTTACCTTACACCTTTCTGGTAGGTCGGACGGTCTGGGTTTCAACAACACCAACAGAGAGCCAGGCAGAGCCAACAGCCTTACCGTGCTGAAAACACCGGTTCTCGTTAGATCATTGAAGTCAAGTAGCATCGGGCGCGGTTAGTACTTGGGTGGGTGACCACCTGGGAACACCACGTGCTGTTGGCACATTTCAGGCATGGTAGCCCGTTGGTTTGCCTGCTGCCACAACTGCCGCCGTGTTCATGCGGAGTATGATCATGTTAAACATGTGGGTCCGTAAGTCCTTCCGAGAGGTTGGTGGTAGGGGAAGGAGGGTACAGTCCCTGTGGATTCTTCCCCCACTGGGTTCCGGTCTAAATTGGGTGGCACTTCCCGGCCGTCCAAACGGTTACCTTACACCTTTCTGGTAGGTCGGACGGTCTGGGTCTCAACAACAGAGAGCCAGGAGATTTATATTTCGATGACGTCATTTGAATCAAGTTCGTTATTTTTGTCAGTTCGTTAGTTTTAAATTTTCAAATATAATTAATTATTACAGTATTGTGATAATTTTAAAAATATTAGCACTGAATATATTGCATTTTATAGATGTTTAAATAAAATTAGAGTTGGAAAGTGTTTCATAATCAATGCTTTATGCATGATTGATCTTTCTTGTTTTTTTTTTTTATTGAGGATAGAACCATGTTCTTGAGGTCTTTAGTTCTATAAATCAGATACTGGCTAGCTCCAAACTCTTTTAGTTGTTATTTTAGTAGCCCAACTTTGAGGCATAAGATTTCAAATTTTAATTTTTCTGATGTTGAACTGCTTTTGTTATATTTTCGCTTTAGCTTTGTGATTAAATTAGTGCAGTCTCTTACACTGTAAGCTAGATGTGAAGAGTTCTGATGACTGTAGATCAACATCTAAACTTTTTACCAGCTAAGTTTAACAGATTTTTGAGTCAAATTAACATATCTTTTTGAGTTTTGTTTTTCCATGTGATTTTTTTTTTTTTTTGCGTTGACTTAGATTTTTTTAATTGGTAAGACACCTAGTACATTACATGCTTCGTTGACTGTTTCAGTGGCTATTTCACTAGTCTGATATTCATCGGAACTACTCTTTTTGAAATTCTCAGTGGTTGACTTTACTTGAGCATAAAGATTTACCAGGTATAAGATCATGCAAGTTTGTTTTTAAATTGTTCTATAAAATAATTATTCTCAGGCCTTTACTTATTCAAGCTTTATGAGATGGAAATGGATCACAGCAAGAACGATTTATTTAAGAATAAAAATTTAAAAATTTATCTGATAAAATATGAAGCAGCATTTTTAATGGAAGACATTATTTTCAATAGAAATGCAACTAGACTGCTGTTCAGCTCAATGTTTCACAGCAAACTGATCTAACTCTCACACCTTTTGCAAAACTAAGCCAATGCCCATTGATTAAAAGAAGATGTGACCTTTGACCTATTCCTCCCTCATTTGCTACCCAGTACAGTGCCTTGTGCAGAACGAAGGCTACTGGGGAAGAATTAGAACATATCCGAGAAAGATGTTTTCCAAGACAATTAGGAGAAAAAATAATTGTGTTTTATTAAATTTCACATTTTTTCATCATAATAAATGTTTTAAATTTATTATTTTATTTTCTTGGATTTTTATCCAAAGATAAAAAATATGATAAAATCTAATGGATAATTAATTTAAATGATTGGACATATATTCAAATGTACAAGCAAAATGGTATTTTTTGTACAAACATTTAAATATGAATAACTAATTCCCTATCATTTAAAAGTTTTAATACAAAAAATGTCACCTTTCTTTAGAATTTTATAAATAGAAAGGAAGAAATATACAAAATTTGATAATTCATATGATCATCTGTAGGTATTTGTGGTTTCTTTGAAACAGTTTTTATATTAACTTCTGAATTGTTTGTTCTTTTTTTTTTTTTTTTAAAGTGATAATTTTCATATTAGTTGAAGTAACATGGCACAAATAGTATTTTGATATGTCTTTTTTTTAACACAGACAACTTCTCTTCTCCCTCTCCCCTCCCCCATACCCAATCATAAGCAAAAAATATATGAAATCGCCTTTAAACTAATGTTAATGATAATAAAGAAACAAATGCACAAGCAAAACAACACCTATTTTTAAACAGACATTTAAGTATTAATAAATAACGTCCTGTTTTTAAAATTTTCTATGTACTAAAAATGTCACTTTTTTTTTTTCAATTTTAAAAATAGAAAAGATAAAATAAACAAAAAAGGATAACAACAAATATGTATTTAACACAGCAAATTTACTATGAATAAGGTAAATGCTTGTTATATGTGCAAATTTGATAATCTCACATAATAAAGGGAAATGTCTGCATGTGTGTATGCAGTTTGCAGCTGGAAATCCAAGTGCCATTATCTAGGGTACCTCAGGAAAAGAATAGGTGTACATCGGGGTTATGCTTTTAAATTTTGAATTAGTTTTTTTAGTCAATTTATGTTTTAGCCCAATTTATAATGATTTTGGGTGATATTCACACAATACTTTAGAGACTTAAAATATTATCCCAGATTATCCATCTTGTGATACCACCAGAAAGACAAAAATATTCATTTTCAAACAAACTTTGAATGGAATCTATATGATTAATAAACAAATTTTCATGACTTTTTACAAAAATATATACTTTTCACTCATTTCAAAACTCTCCAATTTTTATATCACAATATAAAAAAATTGACATGCCATCCAACATTTATAATTTAATAGCAGCTCCTAAATATATAAGACTACTCCAGAAAAAAAAAAAAAAATTCTCAACCCATTCATTGATTAATTATAAATCTGCTAACATAGTGATCACTAGATTTTTTTAATCAACATCATTGAAGACTACAGATTTTTTCTGTGGGTTCAATGGGACTTGTACCACCATCTACCAGTAGTACAATTTTTTTTTTCTTTTGTGGATACGATTTGGAAAGTGAATGCATTATTTAAGTAGTGGGAGCTGATTTAATTTATTTATAAATAGTAGCCGCTTATTTAAGTAACAAAAGTTAATTTTATTATTTATAAGTAGTGGTCACTTATTTTTATGACAAATTTCAGTTTTTGATTGGGGGGAGGGGGCGGGGGAGAATATCACACTCGTGCTGATGTACACAGATTGTGTGCAATTATCACTGTTATTTATATGAAGCACATTTATGCATTTTGTTACTTTTTATAAATACCTTGCTTTAACTCCTGGGCAACACTGGGTACATTTTCTTGTCTATAATAAAAAAAAGTGAATATATGTTTGCATACCTGTCTTACATGCAGCAAAAATGTCAAGCGACTCACAGCAACGAAATTTTGTACAGGGGTATCTAGGCCATGCAATGATTAATCTCGACAATATTTTTTATTTTATTTTAAATAGTTGAACTTATTATATAGTTATTTACTGTTAATGTGCTATTTTGAGCAATTTTCACACAAATTAGTTTGTTAATGATTGAAAATATTACTGTAAAATTTTGATCCTAACACTATCCAAAAAACCTTTCAATACATTCATATTCCAAATTGTTTAGGTCTACGTATCATATTCAGTATCAGAATACATAAAATTTGCATATTTTAAGAGCCTTCGTTTACAAGTTATAGTCTAAAAATTTGAGGATAAATTATTAAAATGTAACAACAATTGGCAACAGGACTGTCACACCAATGAATAGATGCATTTGGTGAATATGTTACAATTTGCATATCATTTACATTTATAGTCAGAGCTATGGAATGTAAACATACATATACACACTATTCACAGATAATTTTGTAGATACTTTTCAGACAAAAAAAAAAATATTCCCCTTTCTTCTCTGCATATGCAACAAAAACATGCTTGTTTGATCCTATTCTGAAACTATATTTAAATAATAATTACTTGCTGAAACTACTTATTTATATAGATTATCTATTTTTATTATTATTATGTAATCCACAAGTTTGCAGCAAATTTGCTTATAAATATTTATCTGAGCAAAATACTTTTCATTGTATTAAACTCTGTTTCGCAGGTTTAACTTGTTTTGTTGACTGTGCATGCAGGTAGTTTATTTTCATGTGATTTAAACTATAAATTTTTCCATATACTATATATAGTATCACTATTGTTTTGGGAATTATCATTGTTTCACATAGGAAATAATGCTATGAAAATCTAAAATTTAGAAAAACTTGCACTGTAATCATGCAAATTACAAAAACTCTAAGTTCTAGTCTAAAGTTCTAGTTTTATAAATAAAGTATTTACACAAAATTTCAAAAAAGGATGCCTTTCGTTCTTTAATTGTCATGACAACGACACAGATGGACATCTTTTTGCAATGATTTGAAATGCATTTTCAAGCAAAGTTGGCCAAAACGTCTTGTTACACATACGATATGCAACAAAATACTTTTTTATTCCTTGAAATTTTACCAGTGAATAAAATTATTAATTATTTTAGCACTGTAAACTTTTATTCTAAACATTTCCATTTATTGAATTTTAATTCCAGCACTCTTATTTTATTTGCATCCTTTCATATGCTTGCTATTATGCTAATTTTTATTAAAAAAAAAAAATTGCAATTTATACATAATTTTTTTTTTTTTTTTTTTTTTTTAAATCTTATTGTAAGTTATGAAGTTACCAATATTAAGTTAATATTAATTCTCTCTTTGCTAAAGTATGTAATAAATTTTAGTTACGGAACAATGTAATGTGATTTAAAAATTGCTGTCTACGAATAAAATATATTTAAGCTGTATTGCATACAGTATAAATATATTTTATTGACAAATAAGAATAAATTACTTTTTACAAATAAGTTAAATTTATATTTGTGAATAATAAGCTACATGTATATTTGCCGCTTAATGTCCCAGTGGTCAGCATACTGGCATTTAAAGCTACAGGTGCAGTGTTTAAATCTCTTGTACAAAGGGGTAGCCCCGAGTATACATGGATGTTCATAATGGTTCAGAATTAACTTTAAGCTGTATGTCCAGAAAGGTGTAATGTAAGCGTTCTTTGGTGCACCAGGGTAACATTTCACAGCAAAATTGCTCACTACTCAATATGCTTATATGGGCGAATGATTGTATGATCAAATGTCTGACAATATATATATATATATATATATATATATATATATATATATATATATATATATATATATATATATATATATGTGTGTGTGTGTGTGTGTGTGTGTGTCTGTATATATAATGATATAATTTGAAATTCCAATTATATATATACATACAGTGGAGCACCATTCATACGTTTCTCAAGGGAAATTTGAAAAAGACGTATAAAATGGAAAGACATTCAGAATTTTAAGAAACAACTTTGATTATTACAAATTTATTTAAAAGTAATATTTTTATTTTTTTTTTAAAGATATTATCTATATTGAAAATAATATTTATTAAATTTTTATATTTAAACACTTAGAATCATAAAAATGAAAAAAAAATCATACCTTTATTTTAATTTCATTCATACATATCTTACGTAAATACACATCTTGTTTTATACGATTTATGTGCATGTAGGTAGATGTTAATTAAAAAAATCTTTAATCGTCGTCTGACGTACGGATTGAATGTGAGTATTGAGTACAGCATTATGAATCGGATTAAGTTTTTTCACTGGTGTTTTGACAAACAAAATAAGTTCTAAGTTTATCAATGAGTCCATACAGGGATCATAGCAGATTTTCTAAAAATTTTAGGTAGGAATTTAAGGAAGTTTTTTCAAAATTTTAGGAAAATTTTAGGAGCTAATTTTTCATTAATTAAAGGAGAATTGATACAAAAAACAAACATCATTGAAAGAAAAAGGTAATCTCTTGAATATTTTTTCTATTTCATTTTTCATTTTAATGCTCTGTAGCCTTGAAAATTCAAATTATCACTCAGTATCCAGTGGCCACTTTATCACAGGTATTTTTTGTGTAAATATATACATACATACACACTATATATATGTATGTTAGAGAAATGTTAGTTTAGTTTTCAAACAACTTTATATAAACAGAAAAAGAGAATCTTAATATAATTAACAAAAAAAGAATCCAAAAAGCTCAAAATCACATTTAAAAATTTTAAAGAATTGTAAAATAAAATACGGCCATAAGAGCAAAAATCTAGCTGGTAAGTTAGTAGTTATTGCATGTAACGTACAAGGATTACCCACGCAGCGGGCGGGCTTAAAGCAAATAATGCTAATAAAAGACAATTTATTTTGGGAAAAGTGTTTATCTGCTACCCTTGATCCCTCGTAGTGGGCTGGAACGCGATTGACAGCTATTTCAAATCTATGCAGATTGCATCTGCCCGCACAGCGTGTATATCGTTATTACATGCAGTAGAATTGTCGTTATTGCATATATCGTATGTGGATTGCATGCACCCGCTAATAAAAGATGATTCATTTTATACACAGCAGCTGTATCATTACCTGTGTGCCTGCATTGCGATCGGAAACACGATTGACAGCTACTTAATGAGTTAACCGTAACTTCCGCGTGTAGCTGAGGTGTGTGATCGACAGTAACTTCATAAACTGCATCATTAGCTGTGAATTGTCCATGTTGTTACATCGTTAGCCATAACTTATGACCGTAGCTGAGGTGTGCGATTGACAGCTACTTCATGAACTGCACCGTTAGTCATAACTTGCACGCGTAACGGAAACGTGCTATCAACAGCCACTTGATGAACTATATTGTTAGACGTAACTTGTGCGCGTAGCTGAGATAGATAGCTACTTCATCAACCGTACCATTAGCCGTGACTTGGCCGCGTAGCTGAGGTGTGCAATTGACAACTGCTATATCAACTGCACCGTTAGCAATGACTTGCGCGCGTAACGAAGGCGTGTGAATGACATCCACTCCATGAACTGCACCGGTAACCACGATTTATGCATGTAGCTGAGGTATGCAATAGACAACTACTTAATGAATTGAACCATTAGTTATGACTTGAGCGCATAACGGAGACGTGCGATCGACAGCTACTTTATTAAATGTACCGTTAGCCGTGACTTGCCCACATAGCTGAGGTGTGCGAATGACAGCTACTTCATCAACTGCACCGTTAGCCATGACTTACGCAAGTAAGGCAGGCGTGTGATCGATCTATTCCATAAAATGCACCACTAGCCACGATATATGTGTGTAGCTGAGGTGTGCGATAGACAGCTACTTCATGAACTGAACCATTAGTTATGACTTGAGCGCGTAACGGAGACGTGCGATTGACAGCTACTTCATGAACTACATCGTCAGTCGCAACTTGCGCACGTAGCTGACGTACAAGATCAACACTTCATAAACTGCACACTTAGCCATGACTTGCGCATGTAACGTAGGTGTGCGATTGACAGTTACTTTATGAACTACCTCGTTATTTATGGCTTGCGTCACAGAGGTGCACGATCGACAGCTACTGCAAGAAAGGTATTGCAAGTTTAAAAAATTTTTCAAAAACAATAGGGCTGGTTGCAAAAGGCAGTAATTAAATAATATGAGGGAAATAAGTTATCTTATATTTCATCAAAGCTACTGCAATGCATTAATCTAAACACAGCTATTTCCCTTTAATCATCCTCTGTTTTGATAGAATCAACAAAAACACATACACAAGTTCCTGCCGCTCAAAAGACTCTAGTCCAGAAAACTATATTTTTAAAAATTGGTTTTTGAGAAAAAATTCTTACAGAGTTCAAATCTTTGGTGCTTTTCATCCCAGATGCATACTAAACATGGAATAATTTGCCAAAATTTTAAGTTTAAAAAGAAATGAAAACTGTTTAAAAGTTTTATCTGTTGGAAGCGGGAATGTGCTTATTTAACATTCTTCGCATTTCTGCTCTTTTATTGTTTTTAATTTATTTTTTATGGGGAGCATGGCGATCCAATTGCGGGACCTCCCTACTATGCTGTATTTTATTTTATCCATTGCTTTTCTTCATAAACTGCTATGTGGTCCACACCCCTACGCACTGCATCCTTTGGAAGAGATATCCTTTAATATTATCAATGCCTAGAGAGGTTACCAACAGCAGACAAAAATTCCTTCTCTACTCTCCTGTTTTGACATGATGTTGATCAAATATTACGTAATGAGGGGCGTAAGAGAATCATAATCCGACTAACTATATTTGTATTATTGGATTTAGACCTAAAATTCTTCAAAATTTTTGCACACAATTGATTCCCAACAAAGAATAGTTGAGCAAAATTTTAACTTTGCAAAGAAAGAGAAACTTTGTGATTTATCTAGTAAATATGAGGAAGCACACTATTCAACAATCCCTTCCCGGCCGTCCAAATAGGTGCTCTTAGTCCCCTGGACGAGTCGGACGGTCTGGGTCTTCTACTATTCAACAATCGAACCAGTCTTTTTCTATTTTATTTCTTTGAGAGGTTAAAGGCTTCTAAGTTTGTTAGCTTGCGGAGATTCCTAAGATATCCTGTGGAGATTCCCACTCCCACAACCAAAAGAATCTTCCCCAAACTCCGGTCGTAAATGATCACGTGGATCGCCATTCATCTTGCGATCGTATTTCACTAAAACCGCCCGCGGACGGAGAGGATTTAACCATTGAGAATCGGCGATTTTGTCGTGATTGACACTTTTGTCGTCTTTGACTTTGTAAAAGATGAGTGCTATTTTGAACAACATTTTAATTTCTGAAGTCTTTTTTAACATTGAGCCGAATTTTAGCATTTTAGCCGTATGAATGGAATGTATTTGGGCAATAGTAGAGTAAATTTGACGCAGCAGCAAAACATTACAAAATTTTAGGATGATTTAAAAATTTTAGGTTAATTTTGGGAATTCAAGGGAAGCTTCAAACTTTTAGAAATTTTAGGACGAATGCGATCCCTGTCCATGGCGTCTTTAAAGGAAGGCGGGATAACTTCTTCACATTCTTCATCATCAACTCTAGTTAAATTAGCACCAAACAATTTGTCTTCTATTAATGCATCAATTGTGATTAATTTTGAAGTCATTATGCCGGTATTACAATTCACATACTCCTCCAAAGTAACTTCTGATCTCAGCAGATTCCAGTCTTCTTCATCCATGATCACAGTTTCATCATCTCCAGTGTTGACATTATTGTCATCGTTGGCATCACATTCATCTAATTTGAATCTGGAAACCCTCCTTTAATGAAACAATTTTTTATTGTTTCAGACTTGACTTGAGTCCATGCTAGAGAGATCATGTTTATCTTTGCTTGGATATTTCCTGTAGTGATGTTTTGAAGGGCATGTTGAATTAAAAGCTTTCTGTAGTACACGTTTAAGTTTTTTATTATTATCAGATCTAAGGGTTGTAGTTTGCTCATGCAATTTGGTGGAAAGAAAACCACTTTCATATTTTTTAAAAAGTCGGTCTCTTGGGGTGAGCAGTACATTGATCCATAAAAAGTAAAATCTTGCATTTTTGTTGTTTCATATCTTTATCCATTTTTTTGAGCCACTCAGTAAAAATTTTAACAGTCATCCACGTTCTTGTATTTGCTTCATAACCTACTGGCAATGTTTTAACTTTTGCAAAACACTTTGGCTTCCCTATCACTAGAGGAGTCATCTCATCACTTCCATCAGCGTTGGCACAAAGTAAAACAGTGAGGCAATCTTTAGATCTTTTTCCACCATTGAAATTGCCACCTTTAAACGTTCTTGCAGGCATCAGATGATAAAAGAGGCCTGTTTCATCAACATTGCAAATGTCCTTCAGTTGGTTTGCATCAATTTTGTTCAGCAAATTTTTTAACCATTCGTTAACAGTTTCAGTTGGAACATCTTTAGATTCCCCACTTACCACTTGACTTGAAATGCCATGCCACATTTTGAATTTGTGAAGCCATCCAGTTGAAAAACATGCATCTTTTACATCCAATTTCAATGCAATTTCCTTTACTTTTTATATAAGCATGGGCCCACTCAAGGGGAAAATTTGATGCATGGCATTGTGTTAAAAACTGAAGCAAAATGTCCTCAACTTCAGGAAATTTGCCTTCTTGCACATGCAGTTTCTTCGAAGTAGAATCTCTGAAAGCTGCTGCTCTGTCCTCGATTTTTTTTCTTTCATAGACAATGGTTTTCAGAGTAGAATCTGGAATATTCAGTTTTTTAGCTAAATATACTTTTGTTAATCCTGTACTTTTATCAAATTCATTTAAAATTTCAATTTTATCTTTTAGTGAAAGTACTTTACGCTTTTGGGACATTTTTGGAGAACGTTAAATTTTTAAGAAACCAACAGACTGAACAGTAATACTGAAACGTGAACTCTCAAAAGCATAAGAATTCTATTCAAGAATGAACTGCTTTTCAAACAAAAGAGTCTGATGAATAGACCCACTCATTGTTCATTCTTCCTGCAGCAGGTGCAGTTTAGGGTTGCCATGTAAATTTGACAGCTTGAGCAAGAATTCTTTGAATCAAAAAGTGTGCTAAATTTGTAACAGTGGCAACCTATGTAACAGTGGTCAGAGCACCTCTACATTTGTGGTGACAATTTCCAAATGTTCTATCCGCATGAAAATTTTCGAATTTTAGAAAGATTTATCAGCAGAAAAACTGGGAAAATGATGTATAACCGAAGTTCTGCATCGTATAAACAAAATATTTTATCATTACATGGTTAGGAATGAATCGGGATTGTGCTGAAATGAAGTATAAATGTAAAAGACGTATAAATGAAAAATGTATAAATGATGCTCCATTGTATATATATACACACACATATATATACATGTGCATATATATATATATATATATATATATACATACACACACACACATATATATATATATATATATATATATATATATTTATATATACACACCCACATATATATATATACAGTGAACTCTACCCTGGTTATAATGTCCTTTATATTGCAGATTCGGAAATAACACATGTCCCTCTTTCTTTTTTCAGTGCCATTATGATGCCACCGTTGCTGCGGGACTACGCAGTTTCTGCTTGACTAGTATATGCTGTAATGCGCATGTGTGTGGGTTAATATTTAAGATGATGCAATCGCCATAACTACAACTTCGGTTTTGTCTAACCAATTTCAGTCTCATTTGTTTTTACCAGAGCTCTTCACGAACTCTCGTTGCTTTGTACGAGTATCACTTACTCAAATCTCTACATGCATGTATGATGTTAAGCTGCGGCAGTTTTGAGCCAAAGCATGTAATGTAAAAGTTACGTTTAGTCATATTAAGTTTCTAGTTATTAAATTGTTAAGTTTTCAATTTGTAGTCTATTTTTCCTGTATGGCGAGTCAAATCATGCAAACACACACAACCTATTTAAAGCATCTATAGTAGTTGGTGGTCGACGTCTTACTTGCCACGTATTGGAGATGGTATGTCACCCTCCATAAAATGGACACACCTTACTGGTACCCTATAATTGGTGGCCCGATAGCGTAATAGTAGCGCATGCCAGCCATACCATCTCTTCAATTAGCCTCCATGGAAAATAAATTTTGTACACATTAACTTTATTGTTTCAATTCTTTTAAAAATATCAGAAAATAATTTATATAACACATACATTTTTGTAAATACTTCTTACTTTAGAAGATTACTCCTTAAATTTTAAGAAAAAAGTTAAAATATACATGCAAAATTTTTTCGTGCTGACTTTTGCTCACAAGGTCTTAAAATATGCTGTTCTGTCAAAATCTCAAATTCAAAAATGTGGGGGGAAAAATACACACTTTTTCTAGGGAGGAAAGTTTAAACTAGTCAATATAAAGAAAATATACCTTCTAAAGAGTAATCTTTGGTGCATTTGGGTGAAGCACAATAGGGAAGATTACAACACGTATAGTTTATTTGACTGGAATCCCCAGATGTCTTGGCAGAACAGCAATTTTCTTTCTTCAAGGCATCTACAAATGACTGTTGTTGGTCTGTGTTTGATGAACCAGAGCACTTGAAAGAGTTATTTTTTATATCAGTTTTTGGTGATTCGATACTTCGAGGATGCGACCCAAGACTGGAAGACGGAGGAGAAAACTCGCTGCTGGCAGGTCCCGATTCAGTTTCAGAAGGCATAGATTTTTCATGGCTTTCCGCATTTGCACAGTTTCTGTAGGTGGCTGGTCCATCACACAAACTGGATGATTCTAGCTCCAACTTTGATGATAAATCAAGAGGAATTTCTAAAGATTAAAATAGGTATGTGTCAAATTAAAAAACTGAAAAGAAATTGAAATATAATATCTAGAGCTGGAGGGGAAAAAGCACATAAGTCAGAAACAAGGATTTTGAAATATCCAGGAAAAAATTTTTTGATGCTTTCAGAAGAACTTCTTTTTAATTTAATTTTTTTGTTTTCAGAATACAAATTTAATTTTTATGATGTTTGTTATACATTTATGAGCTAAATAAATAATAACTTTTCTTAATTTATATTTTTTACCCCACAGCTATCTGTACAAAATTTAATAAATGTTTACAGTTTTTCTTTTTTTAACATCTTATAAGCCGAACTAACTTATGTGCTTTTCCCATAACAAAGATCACAAATTTCTTAAATCAAATATGTTATAAAAAAAATTCAAATTTTTGACTGTTTTTTAATTTATATGCTTTTTCCCACCACCAATAGATATATCCTGAATAAAGTATTGATTACATGGAGATTTTTTTGATGTTGAGAAATACTTTCATTATAGTTAAGTGTTTTAATAGGGATCATGCTCTCATTATAGATAACAGCATCCATGGACTGGTTTTACATTTATTATGTACACATCAACATGGAATAAGCGATACCTGCAATGGCAGCAATAAAACTTGTGTTCCACAATTTTGAAAAATTCTATGGAGATTGAAAAATTCAGTTTTACAGCCAGCTTCTTAAAAAATTTTCAAAAATGAAGCCAGCTGCTCAAGGTTACTTGTCTACTGCAGCATCGTGTGTAGCCCAAGCTCATTCTTTTTTATGAAATTTGAAGCCAGCTATGTGGTATGATTGCAAATTTTTCAATTCATATAGAGGTTCGCAAAATTGTGGCACATAGCAAGTTTCCTTGCTGCCATTGTGAATAACAACTATTTTATGCTGATGAGCTCATAAGTGCTAAACTGGTTCATGGATGCCTTTATCTGCACTGGGAGAGAACCTAGTTTAATTCTATATTTCTCAAATCTTTAACAACTACATACCCTGTTCAATATATTAACCTTATATTGATGTTATCTCTTTTTATACATGCATCATGTAGAGAAAAAACCCTTTTAGAGATTGCTCTTAATACAATATACCCATTCTCCAGATGAGGGTTTCTATAAGTTTTGTATTTTCTATAATAGAATAATAGTTATATTAATTTGAAATAAAATGTTGGATTAGAAATGAGCTCTAAAGTAGTATAAAGAAAATGCTGTGTATAATATTAACTATATTAAGCAGTTCATTCTTAGCTGTTGTTAAGAGCGCATACTGTTATTATAGCCTGAAGAAGGGGTTGAAAACGCCCTCCAAACAATTGTAGTCATCAAAATGACATATGTCTGATTTCTTCAAAGAAGTATTTATTGTAAGTTATATTCTTACAAACTGTAGTTTTATTTATTGTGAATTTTGTGGTTCCTTTTACTCAAAAACTGCAAGAGATGAAATTTTGCACACATATGTTAAGTTGCATGCAGATTGGAAGAATCATAATTTCAATAATTAAAATAAATTGTATCAGGTTAAACATTATAATTTATTATAATGTTTAACATATACTTATTAATAAAGAAATTAAGAAAATTATTATGTTAAATTTTTAAAAGATAAAAACTATCAATTCCAACTTCATTTTCATATTACAATTTTATATTAACATTTTTGAAAAAAATTATAAAATTTGCTCTGGATTTCATAACCAATCTCCATACATATACATAACCCTACAAATTTGTACATAATGTAGAGAAAACACAAAATGTAAAGATTGAGGTAAATGAAATCATACGTTCATTCATCCAAATTTTCTGAAAGTGGTTATATTTTAATTTTTTTTAAAACGGTTTTTATGTAAATTCTGAAATAAAATGTCTCTATTTTAATTATACGTATCATATTTCATTTAGAAATTAGATAATTTCAGGTAAATTTAGTGAAATTTAACTAAAACAGTTAACACTTTACATGAAATTGTAATGCAGCAATCTTAATTTACTTTACACTCAAGGCATATGGGTCATTTTCTCTAAACAAGCTTTTTCATCTTTCTTGTTACAATTTTTTTTTTCTATTTTTCAGCCTGTTTTCTGCATTATATTTTAACATAAAAAAAAAAAAAAAAAAAAAAAAAAAAAAAAAAAAAAAAAAAAATAGCAGTGATCATTTTGGGGAAATTAAATAGAAAATGCAAATTTCTATTTTCAAAACAAGTAAATACAGCATGGCAGGGGAATGACACTTAATATAGGCAACTGCTCTGTTAGTATGTGTGTGTATATATATATATATATATATATCATACCAGAAAAGTATAAAAATGAAAGAAAGCAATATATCAAAGAATGGCCGGGGGGAGGGGGGGGGGGGTGACCCCCCACTCCCTGGTTAAGCCAGCTTTGCGTCTAGACAACACTCCCGGTAGCCGATATATTGCACAAAGATGAATACCGAAGTATCAAAATTTTAAAAGGATTCTACAAAGGATTCCAATAAAAGGATTTTAAAAAGGTTACAGAACATGAAAGTGTGGAGTACCCATAAGACACGTATTTTAAAACTGTACTATATGTCTACTCTCACAAAACTAAAGGCAATTAGAATCCAAACATATAGATTTTAATGATCAAAGCAGATACCATACCACAACCCAAATGCACTATCCATCATGACGAATCCAGCACCAATCCATCTGTTAGTTATTATCTATTGTATATAAAAGTGTACTCATTCTTAACCTGTGTAAAGATGGCACAGACTCCCTAACGTGATCAACACATGGGAGGTTCGGCTTCCAAATATATGTGGTAGCTCTCAGTTACGGTTATACCATAAAATTTGCATATAATGTTACACAGAAAACGCTTCGGAAAGCCTTGTGCAATTGCACCATGGAGGAAGTTAATATCGCTATTGTAACGATCATTAACATGACTGTTGATTCTTTTGCTTCGCAAAAGTTGGTTCAATATTATGTTTCTGTATACATTCCTATGTAAGCATGAATACCAAGGAACAATGAAATTTATAACAAATTTAAAATCTCTACGTTTATCGTAGAGGCGAAATCCAGTTGATCCATCAGGAAGTTTGTACAGAGACAAATCAAGAAAATTAAGACTTTCATCAGGGTTGTATGGTGTTTCTGTTAAAGTTAAACTTTTTGAATAAAATCCAAAATCCAATAAAAATTTTTTTTTTTTCTTTACAGGCAAAAAGGATATAGTCAACGTAACGTATGAACAGTAATTCGTTTAAAATGTGTGTGCCCTCTTCATATTTGTTGAGGTAAATGTCGGCGAGAATAGAGGAACAATCACCTCCCATGGGTATACCATGGAGCTGTTTGTAGAAATTAGTACCATCATATAAGACGGTTTCAAACAGTACAAGATGGACCAAAGATTTAAATTTACTTAGAGTAATAAGTTTTTGCATATTATATTTTTCGTAGACTTCCATCAAAATGGCAAAAAGATCTTTAATATCTATATTACTGAACAAATCATTAAAATCATAACTTTTATAATGTAAATCTTCAGATATGGTTTTAATTTTTTCTATTACTTCAAGACTATTACTTATAAAATAAACACCATTATTTTTTATTTTAATCATAACTTCTTTTAAGATTGATAGAAGTTTTTTATTTGCTATTGTTAAGTAAGTATTATAACCATTAGTAATGGGGCGGAATTTCACTGGATTTTTATGCAGTTTTGGTATTAATCCAAATATATTTCGAACTAACCGCCATTTTTTGTGGGGTTTCAATTGATTGTTATCTATTCTTAATCTCTTATCTTAAGCTGATTGTTATTGCCTATTCTCATTTTTGCCGAGTTTTATTTTTATTTATTTTTATATACTTTTAATTGTGATTTTTGAATCCTAATATTCTTCTCATCCCCCTTTCCATTGTAGTGATATGTTACCTTCTCTCTTTATCCTTAGTCTTGGCCTATAGTTACTCATTTGTAACAGATATGCTAGAGATGGGTTTTTTTGTACATACAGTAGTTTATGCATTATTTTCGATTAAAATCCTTTAATTTTTATTTATATATATATATATATATATATATATATATATATATATATATATATATATATATATATACAGGGTAAGTCAAAACTCTTGGGCCAAACTTTAAGGGGGGGACAAATCACATCTAAACAAGCAATTTTTGTCATACAAAGCAGGGTCGTAACCAAAGAGATGAATAGCTAGACGTCGCTGACACTAAACGCAGTGACAACTGCGTCAAAACTAGCCAGGGTTTAAGCTGAGTTTAAAATTTCTTCAGCAGAAAAGCTAAAACCTATTGTTTCATTTTTGCATTTTGGATAGTCTATTAGCATTTTGCGAAAAATGTGATTGTAGCAGAAACATTGGAACTAGTGAACAAACCTCAACTTGCAGAGCTACTGTTATTCTCTTGTAAAGTAATTGAAAATAATTATTTTGTTTGCAGATGATTATGTACTTGGGGCAACAGCTTTTAATTGTTTACTCAAGTTGATAGAATTTTGGTTAAAAAACAGTAGAAAGAATAAAAGCTCGGCAGAAATAAATGCATAAAGCGGTGGTTTTTCACACTCGTCATTTTTACCATAGATTGTAGAAGGAATGGCTGGTTTCACAAATCAGGAAAAGGCGGACATGCATTTTATGTATGGTGCTGCAGATGGGAATGCTCGTAAAGCCCAAAAACTATACCTGGGGCGTTTCCTGACAAGACGAGTGCCAGACCGAAAACTCTTTTAGCGATTGCATCGGTGTCTGTGTGAAACGAGCTCCTTTGTCAGCAGCATCCATGATACAGGACGTTCCAGGAGTGTGAGGACCCCACAAGTTGAAGAGAACATTCTGCAGAGGGTTGAAGATCGTCCGGAAAGTAGCATGCGGGCACTTTCCCATGCCTTAAATGCGTCTCAAAGAACGGTTTGCTGACTATTACGAAATGAAGGATTACACCCTATCATGCACAGAAAGTGCAAGTCTTGACACCTGCAGATTATCAGCCACGTGTCGATTTTGCACGCTGGTTTCTGCAACAGATGTCAGCGCAGCCTGATTTTAGTGCACATGTTTTATTCACGGACGAATGCACCTTTACTCGTGAGGGCATTTTTAATATACACAATTTTCATGTGTGGGCATCTAGAAATCCACACGCCACACATCCTCATTCCTTCCAGCAGCGTTTCTCCATAAATGTTTGGGCTGGAATCATCCATGATCATTTGATTGGCCTATATCTTCTACCATGCCGACTGGAAGGCAGAACATTCCTCCTATTTTTACAGGAGGTATTGCCACAGTTACTGCAACATGTTCCTGCCAACATTAAAGCATGCAGTAGTCCCACCCAAGAGAAATAAAAATATAGGACATTAGGGAGGAATATATAGGACAACATTCAGAAAATTATAGGGTATATTTTATACAATAAATTGTAAGTTCATGTAAAATAATACATATTACACATATATGTCATATTGCATTATGATCATATATATATATATATATATATATATATATATATATATATATATATATATATAGAATCATACATAAATGAAGGATACGAACATATGTATTATTATACTACTCAGAAAAAGGCGCAATGCAGCTCTATATACTGATGCAGGATATAATTAATATAAACGATTGGAAAAAAGGAAGGGGGGAAGAACCATATGAATTGCATAAAAATGGCTGAGAGGGATAGCGACCTCTCATTCCCGTTTTAAGTACTTTTACGTCTAGACAACGCCCACGGATACCAATGCAATTCAATGACAGATCCCCGTAGCATGTGCAAAAATGAAAGCTCCAGAATGCAGAAATGGAGGCTTCAGAATGTAGACAGAATGTAGACAGAAATGGAACGACGAAAACTTACTGCCAACATTACTACCGACTAAAACGCAACGCCCGTTTCACCACATGAAGTATGTACCCATACGCATGCGTACTTCGATAATTCAAATATGATGTCATATTCTCAAGTCATCACCGAATGAATAATCCTCTTCTTTAAAGAAAGAATTGTAAATATCTTTAAGGAAACTCCGTGGGTAATGATTTTTAAGTGCTTCCTGTAAAATGAGTTTGTTACAAGTGAGACAATCCTTTTTAAAAGTATTATTATTACGATTTCTTCTCAGATGTCCTGTTATGATGTTACGGAAAATATTCCTAGTCAAATTCGACTTCCATCCAATTATTTGGTTAATCTTCATATCATAATTATTACGTTTATTGTACATAACTGTATGAATTCCATTTTTATGCCTGTATCTTATGGTTATATCAAGGAAATTTACTTCGTTTTTGACACTATTAGGGTTCTTAATAAGATCCAATTCCGGAGGGTAAAAGTCAAATTCAAATTCAGGAGTATTTGAGTAATGACCTAAAATCACATCGTCCACATATCTGTAATATGGCATCTCATATAATACATGATTATTCCTTTCAAAATATGTTAAATATATGTCAGCCAGGACTGATGAACAGCCCCCGCCCATAGGAATACCCTTAATTTGTTGATAAAATACACCCCCGCTACATAATATGTTTTCAAACAATACGAGCTGAATTAAATCCATATACCTTCGCAAAGTGATTACTTTTTTAAGATTGTATTCTGTATGCACCAGTAAAAATATTGCATGTAATTTTTTAAGATCAATGTTGTTGAAAAGGTCCCGGAAGTCATAGCTGGTGAACTGTAAAGTGGTATCTAATTACGCATTTACCTGCGTTACTAACAAAGTGGTATCTAATTACGCATTTACCTGCAAACCTTATTACATAGAAATCTTACATGGAACCCACAATGTACAAACCTTTACCATATAATTTAGCTGTGATGACAAATAAGATCAAGGCTCTACACAAAAGAATCGGCATAAATTTAAAAACTGTGTCCTTTCCTTATTTAGTACTCATTCCAAAACTGCATAAAACTCCCGTGAAATTTCGTACGGTAGCAGTAGGAAGTAATACATATATTAAATTGGCTAACAATAAACTTATGAATATACTTAAACCTGCATATAAAGCTTTATTAGTACAAAATCCAATAATCATAAAAAACAGCTCTGAAGTCATTAAACGTTTGAAATATTGCAATAAAGATATACAGTTCACCAGCTATGACTTCCGGGACCTTTTCAACAACATTGATCTTAAAAAATTACATGCAATACTTTTACTGGTGCATACAGAATACAATCTTAAAAAAGTAATCACTTTGCGAAGGTATATGGATTTAATTCAGCTCGTATTGTTTGAAAACATATTATGTAGCGGAGGTGTATTTTATCAACAAATTAAGGGTATTCCTATGGGCGGGGGCTGTTCATCAGTCCTGGCTGACATATATTTAACATATTTTGAAAGGAATAATCATGTATTATATGAGATGCCATATTACAGATATGTGGACGATGTGATTTTAGGTCATTACTCAAATACTCCTGAATTTGAATTTGACTTTTACCCTCCGGAATTGGATCTTATTAAGAACCCTAATAGTGTCAAAAACGAAGTAAATTTCCTTGATATAACCATAAGATACAGGCATAAAAATGGAATTCATACAGTTATGTACAATAAATGTAATAATTATGATATGAAGATTAACCAAATAATTGGATGAAAGTCGAATTTGACTAGGAATATTTTCCGTAACATCATAACAGGACATCTGAGAAGAAATCGTAATAATAATACTTTTAAAAAGGATTGTCTCACTTGTAACAAACTCATTTTACAGGAAGCACTTAAAAATCATTACCCACGGAGTTTCCTTAAAGATATTTACAATTCTTTCTTTAAAGAAGAGGATTATTCATTCGGTGATGACTTGAGAATATGACATCATATTTGAATTATCGAAGTACGCATGCGTATGGGTACATACTTCATGTGGTGAAACGGGCGTTGCGTTTTAGTCGGTAGTAATGTTGGCAGTAAGTTTTCGTCGTTCCATTTCTGTCTACATTCTGAAGCCTCCATTTCTGCATTCTGGAGCTTTCATTTTTGCACATGCTACGGGGATCTGTCATTGAATTGCATTGGTATCCGTGGGCGTTGTCTAGACGTAAAAGTACTTAAAACGGGAATGAGAGGTCGCTATCCCTCTCAGTCATTTTTATGCAATTCATATGGTTCTTCCCCCCTTCCTTTTTTCCAATCGTTTATATTAATTATATATATATATATTTATATTACATTATTATAATGACTTGACAAATGAGTGAAGGTCATGGCCACCCTACACCCCATATAGCTAAAGTGTTTGCAATGGCTTTTGTGTACCACTGATATGTGTACCTGTTTCACCATGGTACACTAGGTTTATTGTGAACGTTGAGTAGAACATTAAGCAGTACTCCATTGGAGTACTGCCAAAATAAAAGTATGATGATAAAGAAAAACTAAAATAGATACTTTCCAAAAATTTTTGAGATGCACAAGGACTTTAAGTTACAGTATTCAATTACTTTATTTAATGTTGGTAAAATAATCTTTCAGGAAGTTGAAAGGTCATACATGAGACCAACATGAATTTAGCCATTTAAACACTGCAGCTATAGCCATGCCCATACCTCCGCTTCTACATTTTTCCATAGCACAAGTATTTTATCTTTATAAAATTTTTAAAGATGAAAACAATTTGCAACATATCACCTACATTACATATAAGTGCAAAATTACATTTACAATTTAATTTGAAACAAAAATAGATAACCTCCAAATCTCACTCCTGTGACTATGATTTTTTAAACTTCTTAGTCAGAGAGTTCAGTTCAGAGTCAATTTTTTTAAGTCCATCACTTTTCTCGGTGAGAAGTTTGTGTTCAGTCCCAAGTAAACACTGTGCTATGCGTATTTCTGTCATGTAATTGTTTCCAACTGCTTCATGAGTCTTCTGTTGGCTTCACCAATTAATTGGTGACTGGATTCAATTGCTTTTTGGAACTCTTTCTTCTTTTCAATTAAGTGATTGTAACTGTTATTTTCTTCTCTCTTTTTTTCACGAGATTCTCTTTCATCTTTCTTTTTACAGGCCTCCATATATTCCTTGTATACCTTATTTGCCTCCCTAAAGGCTTTAAAACATTTAGGTGACAAAGGAATTTGAGTTACAGCTCCACCTTTAGCTCTGATTTCAGATTCAACAGTGTGTAGGCTATTTATGGTCTTTTCATTCAATGAAGCTCGAGATGTAATAAAGTGCTGATTAATTGAAAAGCCACATTCTATATCAGCTTGTCCATGATAAAGTGTTAATGCTGCCTTGACAAGCACTGAGAGATGTGGATACTTAAAGTCACCAAGACAATTTTTCTATTTTAGAACGTGTGACCAGTACACATCAATACGTTTGTCACAACCTGATGGATTAGCAGCATTAATCAAATCAGTATCAATTTCTTCAAGCATATAGAGTTTCCACTCCTCCCGTACTTTATCCATACCTTCTTTCTTTATCACCACAGGCATTGGTTTGGCCACCTTTTGCAAACAATGCAAGGAGTGCTGTTCACGCTGAAGAAGTGGATGAAAACAGTGAATGTTTTTCAGCAACACGTTATTTAAGGGAACATTCTCTAACAGGTACTCAACAAAAAAAATAATGAAGGATTTTGCTTCCATAAAAAATAGTTTCTGCTCTTTCTCTTTAAGCTTCAAAATTTCCATCTTTGCAAGAAAACCAACATCAACTTTCTCTCCATGCAATGTACTCTCAAAGTCCTCAAGATTTATCCTATCCAATTTCATCCCAGACTTCTGCAATATATCTGAAGTTTTACGATCCTTGATAAAAGACTTCTTATCAGAGCACAAAGTTCATCATGAAGAATATGAATAAGGAGTTCTTCTCACTGTATGAGACGCAAGAACATCTTAAAACTTTCACCAACCGACTACAGAAAATGCAAACATGCTAAAGTAACAGGATCCTGAAGAACAGACTTGATAAACTGATAAAGTTGCCCCTTACATTGCTGTTTGTTTTTACTCTGAGGGATAAACTTAAGAAAGGATTCTCTCTAAGCTTCCCACTGTTCAATAACCTTGGCAATGATAGGTACAAGGTTCTTTTTGATATGCGAAAACTTAACAAATAAACTAAGAAAAATATGACTTAATCAAAAAATATAGGAAATATAGGATAGGTGGGACCAGTGCATGTATGTGGTTCCAACACGACAGAGCATCACCCCATTTCAGCGTGGATGTGCGGCACATCTTAGATGCTACATTCCCAGGGCAATGGATTGGTCGGGGTGGTCCCATAGCTTGGCCGACACGATCGTCTGATCTCTCCTGTCCCGACTTTTTCTTATGGTGCCATATGAAAAGTCTCATCTACGATAGCCCCATCGACTCCAACGAGGACCTTGTTGCTAGGATTGCTGTTGCTACCGGCATTGTCCAAGATATGCTGGGTGTTTTTGCTAATGTATGCTGCTTGCTAAGTCACAGGTGTGAAGCCTGCATTACTGCTGGTGGTCGCACTTTTGAGCAGTTTCTGTAACTTTGTCCATGCATTCTGCAATTTCTGTCAGTAAAACATACTTCGCGTCTACTCTGTCATTTTTGTGTTTCCTCTTTTCACGAGAGAGTCATCATTTCCTCATTTCATGAGCTACCACCTAGCGGTTCACCTCTTGCGTTACGATCCTGCTTTGTATGACAAAAATTGCTTGTTTAGATGTGATTTATCACCCCTTAAAGTTTGGCCCAAGAGTTCTGACTCACCCTGTATATAACATTAGAAAATTAAAAATTTGTTTCGCTTTAATTGCAATCTTATATTTAGAACTAACTTCTTATTTGTTTTATCTTCTAAAAAGGAAATCTAGTTTTTAAATGCAATTCACCTGTTTTAATGTCATTTCCTTGTCTACCAAGAAGACAGGTGAATGATGACAGGGGAATGACAAATCTTATGATTTTACTTTCTGAGTATTAAATTTTATTTGCATTTAAGCCTAACTTGGTATTCAGTTTGCTACACTAACTAGGCACACACATATGTTAAAAAAACATTATTTACTTTTTTATTCTGAGAATAATTAAAGACAGGTGAATGATAGGAATTAAAATACTTACCCAAAATTGTTCAGTTTTATAATAGTTCCCTGCACAGAATGATAGCTAGAACATAGTTGAACTCTTGAAATGGTGAATGTGAACTTTAGTAGAAAAGAATAATACTTTAATTATATTGTGTTGTCATCTATGTACAGAAAGAGGTGTTAGAATTTAACGACAGGTGAATGACAAAAAAGCTAGGGGACAGTTGTAAAAAATTAATTTAACATATTGCTCTAATGCATAGTGGAATTTTTATTACTGTTTGTATTTTAAATTGTCTAATTTAATACAAAACATCAAATTAAAAGAAAACTAGAAATTGAAGGCTTGTAAATGAAGTTGTAATTTCATTATTTGGTTGTAGGGATACACATGGAAATGACAAAAATAAATTATTTAATAAAAAAAATGTAATAAAGATTTAATAAATTTAAAAAAAAAACATAAATTTTAAAATATTAAAAATATAAATTGTTTCTTCTGGGTGATAAATATGAAGTACAATATTATTAAAACTGATCAGTGTCCAAAATCATGTAAACTTTTATTAAAATACCTGGGACCCTGGGTTTACAGTCTCCAGTTTACAGAAAATGACCTATATATGACAATGACCTTCTAAATGAACTAAAAGTTTTGACGTGAGTTAAATACTTTTTCATTAACAGCTATTATTATAGAAACAGGTTGCAAAATTTGGAAAAATATCCATATTAGTACATATCATTGTCTGTACTTTTCTTGCAATTTAAAATTTCTCTTAGATTTTAGTTCATGTCAAAGGTCATTGTCACATGAGTTCAAAGGTCATTGTCACTTATATCTTGAGTTTAAAGTAAATTAGGATTATTGCATTACAATTTTGTATGGTGTTAGCCTCTTTGGTTAAATTTAACGAAATTTGCTTTAACTTATTCAATTTATAAAATGATGATACATATAACTAAACTTTTAAACATTTTTATGCTTATATTTTACAATTTACATAAAAATAAATACTAAAAGAAAAAATAACTGTTATAAAAATAATATTCATCTGAACATAGGCAGATGCCTCACACCAGAATATTTAAAAACTCATGCTTGCTGAAAATAGTAGCTAAGAGTTGTACCAATGTTTGAAGGTTTTGAAGATGAACTGAGGTTTTAACATTAATCTCTGGGTAATAATAGTTTAATTAATTTTGTAAGATAAGACACTTTTTACCAGATTTTACACTCTATATTTTCCTTAAAAATTTAAATGTTAAAAAAAGTTGAAAATCGATCAAAAGCACAACATAGCGATTGTGCCTTATACCAAGAGTTGCACCATAGGGGTTGTATTTTGGCTCTATTGGGTTTCGTGTTAACTGTGGCTGCTAAAAAAGCCACTGTTAAAAAGTGACAACTAGCTGTGAGCATCACAACCTGTAAAAAATGTAAAAACAAAAAAAAAGGCATTTACCTTTCATTGGACTTTTAGAATCAACAAGTGACACCGGAGATAATGAACAAGGTGATGTTTTCACAGGATATGGCATATTGGACCACTTATTCCATTGTTTAATCAATGGACTGTTGGAATGACTTGATCGAGGCTGATAACACGGGCTTTTTGCTCGTAGTTTGTTATGACTCAAGGCACTCTTATGGTTTAGCACTTCTTGTTTCAATAAAGTGTCATCAGCAAACTGGTTTGGTGAATTCTTTCCTCCAACAAAACATAAATTTCTCGAGGCACTATCGTCTGTTAAGTTTTCTGACTGGACACAGTTATATTTGTACGAGCACTGATCTGAGTCACACTTCTCACTCAGTTCATTCACAGAGTTAAGGTTACATGCATAATCACCTCTCATTTCGCCTTTAACAGGTCGATTTGAGAGAACCGGGGAAACGTAACCTTCGCTAGTTTTGGATGAAGCATCATCCACGTCAACTGATTCTTGTCCATCAGCTACAGGGGGTGTCCAATATGAGCTGCACAGCAGCATTCCCTGCTTATCAGTTTCTGAAAATTCATATTCTGATTTTAACCGAGGCTTTTTGGTTGCAGACAAACTGTAGTCTGATAATCTGTGTGTCACAGTCAGTTCCTCTGTCCGTTTCTTTTTTTGAGGGGTATCTGGGGAGGAAGCAAAATCTTGGATGACTTTTTTCTTGTGTTTAACTTTTTTAGCAGGATTTGAGTGTTTTGGCAAGTCATTAGACTGTACCCATTGGCACTTGGTTCCAGAGCCACTGTCTTGCCGAGCATTCAATTTAAGTACAAGGCGGCCTCCTAGAAAAATAGAGAAATTAATATACAAGTTTAAAACAGAATAAAAAGGTGAATAACATAAATTTAAAGTATTTGCCTTTTAAACAACTTTTGAAGATATAATCTAAAATAAAATATAATATAAAGCAAATGTTAAGCCTATCATGACAGGGTGCATGAAATTATGCAACATACTTCTCAGTATCTACTCACCTGCACTCTTAAAATCTCTGGACTCATGCGAACCATGCACCTCTCTCCATCAATGCTATTATTTTCTATCAGCCTGCTAATAAAATGCAAATAACTGACCACCCCAAAGACCTCCCTTCCCCATAATAAAATGCATCTGCCATAGTAACAGTGAAATTGACTATTTTGGATCAAGAATAACCATATTATTAAAAGGCATGATATCAGGTACATAAGAAGTATGTATGTCTGAGGGATTTAAAATGCTTTAGCCCTAGAATCTTGAGGGAATTCTTCTTAAGTTAGATAATAATTAAGAAACACAGGCTAAATGTTTAAAAAAAAAAATAGAATTTTAATTACTTACAAAAAACTTCTAAAGTAGCCCCGAAACAACACTTTTTCAACACACCTGAAATATGCTAATTTATGCACTGGAAACTTACCTTTTTTTCAAATCCAAGTTAAAATCTCTGTAAATTGGCACAACACATCTGAAATCTCAAAAAAATTAACAGAGCAAAAACTACAAGAGCAATTTTTGTTATCATCTGTTGACTTTGATAACTTTGAAAAATATTCTTTCTGACAATGTTTATACACATAAAAATCACATTAAAAAAAAAAAAAGAGATGAGAATTACTATATTCAGGATTTAATATTTTAATGGTCTGAGAATTTGTTCTTCCATTTTATCATCTGTTATATATATCAAGAAAAAAAAAAAAAAAGCTTTCAGATACATTCATCAATTACCAATCTAATCAACCAGTGTTTGTTTTATAATGACTTAGACATAATTCTAATATCACTTATTAACCTCCTCCATTTTCAATTATTCCTGAAGATGTTGCACCTCTTGCAAGCTAGGCTACCTTATAATATATTGATCTTGCCCCCCCCTCCCCGAACAATAAAAATGTAACATTTGAACCTAGTGAGTCTCGAATTTAAGCTATTATTCTCTCACCCTGAACTTAAATTTAATATTCATCTATTTCAGCTCCTATTGGTCTGATTAACATACAATTTCAATTTCCACTGCCATACTTTTCTTCGCCTTTTTCAGCCCCTGCTGGTGTTTTAACCATTCATGATATTTGACATCAAATTCCGGCTTTATTTTGTTCCCTTCTGAACCCCCGCACATGTAGTTTCAATTTAGACATATTTAGGCACTTATTCAGAGCATAGTTAATTTAGCTATTTCATAATGGTACAATTTTGAAATATGGACTTTAATAAAGGGTCCTCTCCTTTTATTAGAAATTCTGTAAAGATCTTGGAAAAAGAATTAAATATAGATTCTTTTTAAATAGATCTCTAATACATAAATATTACAGGATGTTTCAATCCACATACACTGTGAGATATTGAATCCCCTATGTTTAACCCCTTGCCTGTGGAGCATATTTCAGGAAAATGGGTCAAAAATGGAAAAAAAAAATTTATGCTTTCATTTTGTGCATTATAACATTTAAAAAGGTTAGAAAAATTTTATTTTGTAAAAATATAAATTTTTATATGAAATAACTACTATATTTAATATTTTGACATACATGTGGAAAATTAATGGATTATATTCATATTTTACTCAAAATTGTTTAATTATAGCAAAATAAATCAAATAATCCTTTGAATTTCACAAATCATTTCACAGAATCATTTTTCAGAATTTCACAAATCTTTTATAGTATGATATATAAGACAAATATGACACGGCACACAAGCCGACATCACACTCTTTACAATAAACTCAGTGTATATCCCGCCTAATCAAGCTAGCTGATCCCGCCTACTTCCAAAAAAATGTGGACAAGTATTGCCATCTATTGGGAAAACAATGAATTATATTGTAGAACATTTCATAAAACAAAATGGACTCAATTCGGGATCAACGGAATAGAAACACTGATGTTTCGCTTGCCCGAAGTCAGTTCGGGCATTCCAAATTTGGCGCGGATGGCTTGCCCGAACTGGATTCGGGCAGCACAGGCAAGGGGTTAATAAACTGAACATATAAGAAGTAATTTTTTTCTACCAGTCTTGAGAGCATAAAAATGAGTTTATTCCTTTGGAAAAATAAAAACAAGTTATTTTATAAAACAAATTGGCTATAGGTAAAAAAAAACTGTAAGAAGGACCTCAATTGTTCATCCCTTACCAACTTTTGAACCATGGTTTTGCTATTCATCTGCAAGGGGTAGGTGATGAGATGACAAAAGATCCTGAAACTCATTTATAGCAAGAATTTTAGATTTCTTCTGGTGAATACTTCCTACCAGTGAAAGTTCAGGGCATTATTTTAGCACCGTCTACCATCAGAAAAAATATGCACTCAAGGAAAACAATGAAAACTTCTGTCCTATAACACGCCATTGCATATAAGTAGTTTTATATTTTGAGCTGCATATCGATACTGAGGATTTTACATTTTTCTTGAGATGTATGAACAATGTTAGGGCTGAATATCTGATAATTGTCAATTTTATGTCTTAAAAAAAAATAATAATAAATAAGATATTTTTTCAAGTATTTGTTTAGAATACAATCTGTTCTACATATTTTTCAACCAAAAGTATGTTTTAATAATATTAAATGTAGTTTTAACTTCATAAAAATGAAAATTTGTCATTTCTGACATTGTCCTCAATGATAAGTGGACTTTTCATCTTCTAATTACATAAGTAAAAAAAAAAAAACAACATAAACAATGGAAATAAATGGGTAAGGTCAAGAAATTACAATTTTAACTGCTAAAAACTCCTTATTTAAAAACTTTTTAATGATTTTGGAAAATAGTTGATACACGTTTGTCCCTGAAAACCGGTACCATTATGATGCGGTCTGAAAAATATATATTTTTTTTCATTAACCAGATGGCAACAGCACTTATTGTAAGTCAGTTGAACACTGTTTAGAGTTTTATCATACATCTATTTGAAGTTTTGGAATTTTGTTATTAGCAGGCAAATGAAAAATGCAATTTTACTACTCATCTTTGATGAGTATATGCATTACCTGTCATTCCTGACACACATTTAGTTATTAATATGAATGAAAATTTTAAAATACTGTGTCTCCTGTTAGTGTATAAAAGCTAGTTAAGCACAGTGCATACTTTGCTCCAAATGTTCGTTTCAATTTTCATGCTGAGCGAAAACAAACAGACATTCTTATTATGGTCATTTCTGGCATGGAAACAATGATAATGCATTAAAATTTCATTAATTATGTTAAATGAACTCTGTCGTTCATTAGAAATTTGAAAAACATTTCCAAGAACTTATTCCAAGCAAAAGTGTTCAGAAACTCTAAGAGATAATATTTAAATACTATAAAGTTACATTTTTTTTTTTTTTGGAGGGGGGGGGGGGGGAGACTTGAAAGTTTACAATTATCAAATTATTATCAGCCTTAAATTAATTATATACATGTATGAATTTGAGTGAATTGATGAATAATTATATCTTTAAATATAATGGTAATTATGAGTGTATAAAGCCTATATTTAATAATGAATAATTTTATTTAAAAAATATTTCCGAGAACTTACTCCAAGTAAAAGCTTTCAGATACTATAAGTGCTATAACTAGATACCATAAGATACTATATTTAGATACTATAAAGTTAAAAAAAAAATTTTGGGAACTTGAAAGTTTACAATTACCAAATTATTATCAGCCTTAAATCAATTACATATATGTGTGAATTTGAGTGAATTGATGGATAATTATATCTTTAAATATAATGGTAATTACGAGTATATAAAGCCTATATTTATTAATGAATAATCTTATTTAAAAAACATTTCTGAGTGCTTACTCCAAGTAAAAGTTTTTAGATCTTATTTAGTTACTATAAAGTTACATTTTTTTCTTTTTGGAATTTGAAAGTTTACAATTATCAAATTATTATCAGCTTTAAAATAATAAAATACATATGTGAATTTGAGCGAATTGATGGATAATTATACCTTTAAATATAATGGTAATTACGAGTATATAATGCCTACATTTAACAATGAATAATCTTACCTAAAAAAAACTTCAAGCTTCCAACAGTTGAAGAGGCACAGTTAGTATCTTGATCTTGCACTGACATTTTTACATCAGTGCTTTCTTGGCAAGGATCAGTGGCTCTGCTACTTTCTAAAAAATTAACTGCATCTGGTTTGGATTCTACATCTATATTAGCAGGAGAAGGGTTTTCTGACAGCACTTCTATCTTAGCTATTGATGGCTACAAGAAAAGAAGAAAGGGCATTTACACAAACAAGAAAGATCAATCATGCATAAAACATTGATTATGAAACACTTTTCAACTGCAATGCAATTTTATTTAAACATCTCTAAAATGTGATACATTCAGTGGTGATATTTTAAAATTATCACAATACTACAATAATTTATTATATTTGAAAACTTGTCGAAAAAAATGAACTTTATTCAAATGACATCATTGAAATAAAAATCGCCTGGCTCTCTATGTAAAAGCAGTAAATATTTCATTCATACACTTTTATTCCATTCCTTTCATTCATCACAATACTACAATAATTTATTTTACTTAAAACTTAAAACCATGGAGGTAAAAGTACGTTTAACTCTATGCTTAAAACTTCTTCGAAAAAGCTAATGATATAAAATCGTCTACTTCTCTGTAAAATCAATGAATATTTCATTCATATCAGCTTTATTCCAGACTCCAGAGCTAAATACTTTTGAGTTAAAAGAATTCAGCAATTCTTTTACAACTCATCTTGCAATCACTTGTTTACATTTTGCATCCATTAAAATTAGGCTTCGTTGTAGAAATAATCAAAGTTTGATGACCATTTAAATTCAAAAATATTGTAATTGCAATGGCACAGAATATAGATACACAGAAATTAAGCAAAAAGCAAACAGTTTTAGGAAAGATGAAACACTAAATATAAATTAAAAAGAATTTTAAAAATCACGATTTTCACACAAGATGGATTCCAAATTTTATTTTGAAGTGGGCCATGTGATCTCTTCATATAATATGGGTGCAATTATTATTTTAATTTTTATTTAAAAAACTATTAAACATATTTAGCTAAATTTTTTTTTATATATTTTTGGGGATAATTTGAATATTTCCTAATACTTTCGAAGCTACTTGTGAATTTTAAATTCGCTTAAAAAATGTTTGAAAAATTAGGTCCCATAGGGTTCAATGTATTTCATTTTTTCAACCCGGGTTCAATCCAAAACTAATTGGTTGATATTATTCATTTACATTCCCTTATGTCCCACAGACCGTCAGAGCAACATACTAAAATTTCATTTTGATAATGTCATTTTTATGGCAGTTATGCGAACTGACAGATAGACAGACAGATAGAATGAACAAAGTCATAAATACTTTTCAATTATGCTGTAAAGTGTTATAAATGGAAAACAAATAGTGCATAACTAAAACAATTATACATTTGCATTACAACTAGAGAATACAATCATGAATGGATTTTTATGTTCAGGGACTTGATTAATTTTTTTTTTTCAATCCTGATATCCACTGCGATTGGAAGTATCATTTTAATTCATTTTAAAAATGCTATATTTTACAATCACATACTTTACATATTGTCAATGAATACTATACACATCTTCTTAAATAATAAAAGGCAATGTCTGTGTGTGTGTGTGTGTGTGTGTGTCTGTCTGTCTTATACACTATACGTTTCGCGACCGCGCGTCGGAGAGCTACGAAATTTGGCAATCGGAGACCTGGGGGGGAGGGAAGGGGACACGTGAAAACCGATTTTCAAAATTCTAATTATTTTTTTATTTATTTAATGTTTTATGCGATTTCGACCTTTTTTTGCCCTTTTTTCTCCACGATCCAGACGTCGTAGAAAAAAACAACTCACACCATCAGAAAGAGCAGACAATTACGAGTAAAAATATATCAATTTCAAATCTCCATTTCGATTTCTAATATTTTTTAAAGATTTTAAAACAAAAGTCACTTTTGGCTCAAAAAAACGATTTTTGGTTCTTAAATTCTCGCATAGTAAAAAGTACTCATAATTTCGACTAATAATTTACATTTTTAGAAAGCTGAAATATCTGGCATTCTTACAAGTCTAATCTGGTCCAGAAATAATGAAAATTGCCTTCAGGATCGCAATTTTAAAGACGTCATGATTTTAAATTTCTCGGCGTTCCGTTCGTTTCTCCCCCGCTGAAGCAGGGAAGGTGGTGGGTGGGGACGTCAAGGTGGAGGTGACGTCACGGTTCTAAATAGAGCGCCTTTTCTCTATATAAATTATTATATTTATATTTTAAATGATGGGACGATCTGGATTTTTTAAATGTATATTTTAACTTTTGGATATTTTAAATGGATATTTTAATTTTATGGATATTTTAAATGATGGAACAATGAAACAATGGAATGAGGATGATGGAATTAAGCATATGGTCATTTTAAATTGCAAATTAGCGCGCGGGAAGTTAGCGGTAGGCCCGGGTTCGATTCCCGCCACTGCCAAAACTGCCGCCGTGTTTACGTGGAATACGATCACGTTAAATATGTGGGTCCGTAAGTCCTTCCGAGAGGTTGGTGGTAGGGGAAGGAGGATACGGCCCCTGTGGATGCCTCCCCCACTGGGTTCCCGTCTAAATTGGGTGAATATGTAGAAAGTTATGGAGATTGTCGCGGAGGGCGCGGCAGCCCAGTGGTTAGCGCGCGGGAATTGCACTCAGTAGGCCCGGGTTCGATTCCCGCCACTGCCAAAACTTACGCCACGTTCACGCAGAGTACAATCACGTTAAACATGTGGGTTCGTGAGTCCTTCCGAGAGGTTGGTGGTAGGGGAAGGAGGGTACGGTCTAAATTGGGTGAATAAAAAGAAAGTTATGGAGATTGTCGCGGAGGGCGAAGTAGCCCAGTGGTTAGCGCGCGGGAATTGCACGCGGTAGGCCCGGGTTCGATTTCCGCCACTGACATGGAGTACGATCACGTTAAACATATGGGTCCGTATGTTTTTCCGAGAGGTTGGTGGTAGGGGAAGGAGGGTACGTTCCCTGTGGATGCCTCCCCCACTGGGTTCCGGTCTAAATTGGGTGGCACATCCTGGCCGTCCAACCAGTTACCAGGCCCGGGTTCGATTCCCAAAATTGCCACCGTGTTTACACGGAGTACGAGCACGTTAAACATGTGGGTCCGTGAGTCCTTCCGAGAAGTTGGTGGTAGGGGAAGGAGGGTACGGTCTAAATTGGATGAATAAAAAGAAAGTTATGGAGATTGTCGCGTAGGGCAAAGTAGCCCAATGGTTAGCGCGCGGATATTGCACTCGGTAGGCCCGGGTTCGATTCCCAAAATTGCCGCCGTGTTTACGCGGAGTACAATCACGTTAAACATGTGGGTCTGTAAGTCCTTCCGAGAGGTTGGTGGTAGGGGAAGAAGGGTACGGTCCCTGTGGATGCTTCTCCCACTTGGTTCCGGTCTAAATTGGGTGAATAAAAAGAAAGTTATGAAGAATATCGCGGAGGGTGAAGTACCCCAGTGGTTAGTGCGCGGGATTTGCACTTGGTAGGCCCGGGTTCGATTCCCAAAATTGCCGAATAAAAATAAAGTTATGGAGATTGTCGCGGATGGCACGGTAGCCCAGTGGTTAGCGCGCGGGAATTTCACTCGGTAGACCCGGGTTCGATTCCCGCCATTGCCAAAACTGCAGCCGTGTTCACGCGGAGTACGATCACGTTAAACGTGTGGGACTGCAAGTCCTTCCGAGAGGTTTGTGGTAGGGGAAGGAGGGTTCGGTCTCTTTGGATGCCTCCCCCATTGGGTTCCGGTCTAAATTGTGTGGCACTTCCTGGCCTTCCAAGCAGTTACCTTACACCTTTCTGGTAGGTCGCGCCAACGAGTTTGCCACGGTCAGAATTTTCAAGGGTAGCGAACAGGCTGGTCGCCAAAGGCGGCTAGTAAATAATAAAAGGCAATGTCTGTGTGTGTGTCTGTCTGTCTTATACACTATACGTTTCGCGACCGCGCGTCGGAGAGCTATGAAATTTGGCAATCGGAGACCCTGGGGGGTGGGAAGGGGACACGTGAAAACCGATTTTTAAAATTTTAATTATTTTTTTTGTTATTTAATGTTTTATGCGATTTCGACCGTTTTTTGACCTTTTTGCTCTTCTTTCTCCACGATCCAGACATTGTAGAAAAAAACAAATCACACCATCGGAAAGAGCAGAGAATTTCGAGTAAAAATATATCAATTTCAAATCTCAGGGACAAATTCTAATATTTTTTTATGATTTTAAAACAAAAGTCACTTTTGGCTCAAAAAAACGATGTTTGGTTTTTAAATTCTCGCATAGTAAAAAGTACTCATAATTTCGACTCATAATTTACATTTTTAGAAAGGTCAAACATCTGGCATTCTTACAAGTCCAATCTGGTTAGGAAATATTCCGTATTGCCCACAGGATCGGGATTTTAAAAGTTTCCGAATTTCAATTTCTCAGCGTTCCGCTCGGCGTGCCGCTTCTTAACCGGCGTTTCTCCCCCGCAGAAGGAGGGAAGGTGGTGGGTGGGGACGTCAAGGTGGAGGTGACGTCACGGTTCTGAATAGAGCTCCTTTACTCCATATAAATTATTATATTTATATTTTAAATGATGGAACGATATGGATTTTTTAAATGTATAGTTTAACTTTTGGATTTTTTTAAATGGATATTTTAATTTTATGAATATTTTAAATGATGGAACAATGAAACAATGGAATGAGGATGACGGAATTAAGCATATGGTCATTTTAAATTGCAAATTAGCGCGCGGGAAGTTAGCGGTAGGCCCGGGTTCGATTCCCGCCACTGCCAAAACTGCCGCCGTGTTTACGTGGAATACGATCACGTTAAATATGTGGGTCCGTAAGTTCTTCCGAGAGGTTGGTGGTAGAGGAAGGAGGATACGGCCCCTGTGGATGCCTCCCCCACTGGGTTCCCGTCTAAATTGGGTGAATATATAGAAAGTTATGGAGATTGTCGCGGAGGGCGCGGCAGCCCAGTGGTTAGCGCGCGGGAATTTCACTCAGTAGGCCCGGGTTCGATTCCCGCCACTGCCAAAACTTACGCTACGTTCACGCAGAGTACGATCACGTTAAACATGTGGGTTCGTGAGTCCTTCCGAGAGGTTGGTGGTAGGGGAAGGAGGGTACGGTCTAAATTGGGTGAATAAAAAGAAAGTTATGGAGATTGTCGCGGAGGGCGAAGTAGCCCAGTGGTTAGCATGCGGGAATTGCACGCGGTAGGCCCGGGTTCGATTTCCAAAATTGCCGCTGTGTTCACGCGGAGTAAACATGTGGGTCTGTAAGTCCTTCCGAGAGGTTGGTGGTTGGGGAAGGAGGGTACGGTCCCCGTGGCTGCCTCTCCCACTGGGTTCCGGTCTAAATTCGGTGAATAAAAAGAAAGTTATGGAAAATGTCGCGGAGGGCGAAGTACCCCAGTGGTTAGCGCGCGGGAATTTCACTCGGTAGGCCCGGGTTCGATTCCCGCCACTGCCAAAACTGCAGCCATGTTCACGCGGAGTACGATCACGTTAAACATATGGGTCCGTATGTTTTTCCGAGAGGTTGGTGGTAGGGGAAGGAGGGTACGTTCCCTGTGGATGCCTCCCCCACTGGGTTCCGGTCTAAATTGGGTGGCACATCCTGGCCGTCCAACCAGTTACCATACACCTTTATGGTAGGTCGCGCCAACGAGTTTGCCACGGTTGGAATTTGCCACGATCAGCATTTTCAAGGGTTGCGAACAGGCTGGTCGCCAAAGGCGGCTAGTGTAGAATAATAAAGAGTTAGAATCTCTCTACAATAAATTTCCAGATATAAGAAATATTTTCAAAAGGTAGGAGGGTAAATTTTCAAGGAAGATCTTTGACAAATCTTGCACGTTTGTAATGAATACTAACCCAGGGTGGCTACAGAATCTCAGATAAAAAATTTCCGATTTCCAGATAATATCATGAAAAATTTCCTGATATGTATTACTATCTACTTTTATTGAATATAAGTTTAACAAGTATAAAAAGTCAATTAATAAAAATGAAAGTGATAATTAAGAATAAATAATAATTCAGCTTTGAAAAGTATAATAACCAAAGTATAGTAATTATTAAAGAGTTATATAAGAACAGTATTATTACAAGAATATTAATATTTCAAGCATTGAAATTCTAGATAAGCTGTAAAACTCAGCTATAAACTCAGCAGTGTCCTGTAAAATCCAGTCAATAATTTATATAGTTATCCCTTATAATAAAATTATGTATAAGCAGAAACGGTATTTTTTTTATCTGCTTTTTCTGCTGTCATATGAAATGTCTTGACAACTTTCAAAACAATTAAGATGAGAGGGATCAATGAGAAACGCTGAAATTTTAAACTTTCTTCTTTTTATTGAGGTGTCCAATAGGCTGTCTTCCATTACATGAAATGCAAATAAGGAATTCTACACATGCTTATCGTGATTCGAAAAAAAAAGCTTTAATGTTGATATTCCCTGATAATTCCCTATTTTTCAGGTTCTGTAGCCACTCTGCAACCACACTGTCTAAATTCTAATCAACCTTCCAAAGTTGAGAACTGCATGAAAACAATAGAAAATTGTTAGATAAATAGTTCAATTCTAGAAATCAAGGTGAGTTTTCAATTTCTGGAGCTTGGTTTAATTTTTTTAACTGCATATAAACATAATATTAGGTTTCATATTTTTTATTCAGGACTAATGTTCTTCAAACTATTTTCTAATATGCATTGCTTTTTAATGTTCCACATTAGAATTTTCAGTTAGAATTTTTGTCATTTGTACAACAAACATGTTAAGATTGTCAAAATGGTGCAATGTGCATGGAATTTTTTTTTTTATTAAATTACATTTTTAAGCATTCTTGTTTATTATTTGTGTATTATCTTAGTAAAGTTGGGTAATAACTATTTAAGGGGTATTTTTAATCAGTACTGATATATTGGTGACTTTCCAATCATTGTACAACCATTATACTGAACTTGACATTGCATTACACATAAGTTTACCAGAAAGTTCAATGCTTATATGTAAAGTAAATACTTTGATTGATTTTCCTCCTTTCACATGATTGTATTATGAACAATTAAGAATATATGTATGTTAATTGATTACATATTATATAGAAACAAGGTATGACTCAAATATAACAGTATAAATATAATTGCCCACATTTATGGATAAACTTGCAGGCGCGGTAGCCCATTGGTTAGCGCGCTGGAGTTGCACTCGGTAGGCCCGGGTTCGATTCCAGCCACTGCCAAAACTGCCGCCGTGTTCATGCGGAGTACGATCGCGTTAAACATGTGGGTCCGAAAGTCCTTCCGAGAGGTTGGTGGTAGGGGAAGGAGGGTACGGTCCCTGTGGATGCCTCCCCCACTGGGTTCCGGTCTAAATTGGGTGGCACTTCCCGACCGTCCAAGCAGTTACCTTACACCTTTCTGGTAGGTCGGACGGTCTGGGTTTCAACAACAACAACCCCATAAAACTTGTGTGATGATTTGTTTGTCTTCGGATTAAGAATCATTAATATCAGGAATTAATAATATAAACACCTTGATTTATCTGTCTGTTTATCTATCTATCTCTGGGTAACACTTGGCAAAAATTTTGGCGATGAATTTGGCTAGATATCGCCAACTTGGTGTTTTCTTAAATGTTACAAAATTGAATAAAATGTTGCAAAATCGATAAAAATGATGCCAAATCAATGAAATTAATTACATTTTGAAAGGGAATAGTATTGTAATGTTTTGATAGCATATATCTGTCAAGTCCAAGCATCCCACTTGGTAACAAATTTGGTGACTTTTTAAAATGTCGCCGAATCGATAAAAATTTTGCCAAATTGATAAATGATGCAAAATTAATGAAATTGTGTTTTGAAAGGGGATAGTATTGTAATGATATTTCAGTAGCATTTGCCTGTCAGGCCAATCGTCCGACTTGGTGACAAATTTGGCAAATTTTTAAAATATTGCCAAATTGATTAAAATACTGCCAAATTAACGACAATGTTGGCAAATTGATGAAAATGTTGCCAAATCAATAAATTGTATTTTGAAAGGGGATAGTATTGTAATGATGCTTCGCAGCATTTGTCTGTCAGTTAAACTGTCCCACTTAGTGGCAATTTTGGTGAGTTTTTTCAAATGTCTCAAAATTGAACAAAATATCACAAAAATTAACGAAAATGTCACCAAATAATTAAAATTCAATATCTTGGAAAGAATACAAGAATCTACTATAAGAAAAAGCCATTTTTCTGTTCGTCCATCCATGACATTTGGTAAAAAATTTGGCGGAATGTCACAAATGCCACCAAATTGACAAAAATGATGCCAAATGGGAGGTAATATTTAGAAAAATTTGAGTTTAGTCATATGACGGGTATACCTTCTAGTTTAGCATAATTAAGTGGTATTGAACCATCTTACAAGAGACGCTATTGATATTTTTAGGTTGATAAGGGGCCGTGATTATTTCGCTTCTCACCTTTCCCAGAAAACAGTCCAGACCTGTTAACCTCTTAGAACAAAAAAAAAAAAAAAAATGTAACATGACATGTGGTGATAATTTTTTAAGCCTATTTCAGCTGTGTAAATTCTTGATAATCAGAATGTAGGGATTTCTTTTCCTTACATCAAGATTCTTTTGAGAAACTAGTTAAATCTAATCAGCAAACAATTTTATGTTGTTATATGTTATGATGTATTGTTATTATGTTGCATTACTGTTATATGTATTATTATATTGTATGTAAATTATTAAAAATGTTGCATGTTAATTATTAAATTCAATATTTCATATTATTAATTTTTTTTTCAATGGCTGGAGCACATGAACAAAATACAAAAGTACAGAAATATTAACAGAAAACAAAAACAAGGACAAAAGAACAAACAATCAATGTAGGGGTGTTTGTCTATAGACTCATTAGCATCACCCACAGGGCAGGCAACCTCAGTAAAAATGCCAATACGGCACACATATGCAACAAGGCAGTTATGCCCAGTTAGCAGGCGAAAAACAGCCACTGTCTCCCGTATTGATTTATCAGTTACATCCAGGAGATATGCAGAAGCATAGGACTGCATGCCAAAAGTTCTAGTTCAGTTTGCCATCGAAGATGCTGCCCATTCATGTTGTCATTATTAAATTTAAACAAACATATTAATTTTTGAGAAAAATACATTAATATGAAATCATTAGAAAACTCACGGATATTTGCTTTCCATTAAAAGTAGCTCATGGATTTTTGTTTTGCATTAAAAGTAAAGAAACATGAACATTAGGTTTATTTTTCATATATCAAAACTTTAATATAAAAAATGGAAACACTGAAACAAATGACAACTTCACATTTCATTTCACATTGACACATTCATTTCACAGTTGACATTTTCACAAATGACAACTATCAATAAATCTAACTTTTATTGAAATCAACATATGTGGCTAACTTCGCTTTTTTGAAAAATTCAACAGAATAAGGGAATTTCTTAGGAAAAATCGGAAACCTTTCTGAGAAAAATATCATTAGAATGGGAAAAAAATTACACAGACAAATGTACCTACTTTTCTGAAAACGAGAGGAAAACATGATTTTCTTTTAACTGTATATATGATGGCAAAATCATATCACACTGCAGCATGATTTATCGTGCTAAATACGATAAAATAGTATCATAGGAAGGTCTGATAGGCTCATCTGCTTACTCCGATGGGAAATGTCATGAATGCCAAGTGTCTTGTGAAATGAGTATTCTGGTTAACCATTATCAGAGAGCAAGAAACTTTTGGGTATCCATAAGAAAGTTCTAAATTTTTGTTGCTTTCACAATTTTATATACACATTTAATGGTTTTAAATTGTTTTTACCATATGTCTTTTTATAATATTCTATGCCTGTTTTATTGTTCATTTATGCTTATTTGCTTTGTGTGGCCAAAGGATATCATGTCTGACTAGCTGCATTAGAAAAAAAGTATTTTACATTAAAGGTGCATTTTCACTTTGACGTAAAAACTAGAACCAATGCCACAACTTCACTAGAATAACAAAAAGTTCATACCTTTTCTTCATAAGAACAGCCAGCAACAGGTTCGTCATCTTGCTTTATCTGCAAGGGTTCCTCATCTTTCTTAATTTCTAGCAAAGGCTCATCTTGTTTTATTTGTAGTAGTTGATCTTGTACATCTTCATCCAAATTTTGAGGGCTCTTATCACCTTTGCCTTGATAATAATACTCTATAATACTCCTGACTGGTTTCCATGGCAGCTATTTAATAAATAAATAGATAAAATAAAATGTAAGTTCATCAAGAATATGCAACTACATGTTAAGCCCATCATATTACAGAATTCAGTTACATAACAGATTTCCTCCCATCTTCAATGCAGAGACTACTAATATCCTCAGAGATGAGATGGTTTCAGCCAAAGCCTGAGTTGGGCTCCATGATAAAGTGCAATTCGGATTTGGGATCCATAGTACTAAGTGCAATTTCGGTTAGGGCTCCAAACTATTATTTTTATTTCTCTTTAATTTGGTTATGCCCTTTTTATTTTTATTTAATAGATATATTTTTCTCTAAATAATTAATGATTAGAAAATGTGTATAAAAGCTTTGAAATCAAAGATAATCACATTTTATTTTATTACTAAAAAGTTACTGCTAACAGATTTTTGAAATTTATTTGACAAGATTGGCAAACAGCTGCCAATTCTGCTATGACGAGTGAAGATTGCACTTCTTGTTTGCCCTGATGAAGGAAAAAGATTGCTTATTTCCTTTGAAACCGGTCAGCAGTATTAATTTTGTGTTGTATGTTGTTTTTAACAAAGTTTTCATAGTTTTATAACTTTTGTATTGCTTATACTTGAGTCATAAATTGAATCTGGGATGCAATGCTCTGAGGCTGCTAAACTTCTGTGTGAATGTATGTGACCGTGTTGAATAACATGCGATAAATCCTAAGCTTCAGCAAGTTTTTAATTACACAAATGTTGTGTCTGATATCGAAATTTAATTATCCATTCTCAGAAATAATTTTTTTGAAAATTTGTAACAATTATGTGGGAAAATTAAAAATATCATATATTGAGCATATGGTATTAATTTTCATACTACCATAACCTATTTCATGTTCGGGCAGATTTAGGCTCTATTTTACATTGAACAATTCAGGCTCAGACAGGCTTGAACAAAATTGAGCCTGAACTCATCTCTGACGTGGATTCCACACCACTTGGGATATTATTAATTGCTATACAATCCCTAGCAAAAAATCGCTATATTACTGCCTAACAAAACGATTAATTTACAGCATCCTAGAACCCAACAAAATGTATCTTTACAAAAGAATTACCACAAAGTGACACAGATTATCAAATTAAATACAATTTTCAGCAATAATGAATTATAGTCAACTTTCTAAAATTCACTGCACTTTTAAAACATCTTTTGTTAGTTGTAATAATTGACACTTAGGCATAGTTCAAAAAATTGAATACGGTGGATAACATACTCATGATAACATATTGATAACATATTAATGGGTGTTAACTACAAATAAACATAAAGGTTTAGTGAATCTTTGGCAGAAGATAAAATACTGATTGGGAACAGGTCTGAAATGTTCGAGAGACCCAGTTTATTGGAAAGTCTTAAAACCGCTTCCTTTTGTTTCTACCCTGAATTTAAAAACTCATTCATATAAAATACCAATAAATTAATACCAACACAAGCATCTATTGAACAACTTTAAAACAAAACAAATTACAAACCTCACATGTAATCGCTCTCATTTATTTAACCATTCCAAAACTTAAAATAATAACAATAAACTGGTATTTCAGAACAAACAAACAAAAAAATAATTCCCCCCCCCTTTTTTTTTTCAAATTTAATTTAAAAAATTTAAATGCTGATTGCCAATTAAAATTGATTTTAATCAAAACATTTTTAAGTATAATTTTTACTTTCTAATACTAATATGTATAGAGAAAATATTGCTTTCACAAAAATTTTCAAATTTGAGATTTTGATGTTAATATATGTTTTAGGACCTCCTGAACACGTTTTGACTACTTTTGGAGTGATGTCCATCTGTCTGTACATATATCTGCGGTCATTTACTTTTGTATACATGGTAGCTGCTGTAAATATTAATGGATTTTCATGAACTTTATATCCACTTTATTATCAAAATATCTTTAACTAGATAGAATTTTCTTAAATTCGAGCGAAAAGTTCAAAGTTTATTCAAAATTTTATATTTTTTTTAAACATGGCAGCACAGGACAAAATTTGACATAATCATGCATAAAAGGGTTTATTTATGGCTCAATGATCACGAAATTGATGAAGTTTCAATCGTTGACTGTAATACTATTTTTGTGTTCGTGACGCCATTAACCTCCCCCCCTTTCCGGGAAGGAGGGGGGAAGTTACCCCTCGGGGGTAGATTGTTAAGTATGGTATCAATTGAAAGATTTTTCAGGCCTTTTAAAGTGTGAAGGGTAACATGTTATGATTCTGATCATTTGGATAAAAAATATATTGCAAACAACTTAAAATTTACTTTAAGAACCTGTTTTTCTATCCGTCTATCTCTGTAATGTTGGATGACAACTTTGGCAGGATATAGTCAACTTGGCGACTTTAATTAAATGTTGTGAAATTAATGAATATGTTACCAAATCGATAAAAATATCGCCAAATCCATAAAATATGTCACCAAATTGATAATAACGCTAAATCAATTAAATTAAATGTGTTCTGTAAGGAGATAGTACTGTAATGATGTTGCGGTAGCGTTTGTCTGCCAATTCAACCATCTCACTTGGTTACAAATTTGCTGACTTTTTTAATCTCGTCAAATGGAACAAAATATCACTAAACGAAAATGTCTCCAAATTGATAAAAATTACCCTAACCTGATAAAAATGCTGCATAATTGATGAAAATTCAATATTTTGTAAAATTAAGTTCAATTTCCTTGGTAATCAAAGTTGCTTTGTGGGAATTAATAATTTAATATTTTAATAACCCATTTCTCTATCCATCTATCCATAATGCTTGGTGAAAATTTTGGCAAGATATCGCCAACTTGGCGGGTTTTTTAAATGTTGTCAAATTGACAAAAATATTGCCAAATCGATAAAAATATCACGAAATTGATAAATATGATGCTAAATCAATGAAATTAACTGTGTTTTGTTAAGACATAGTATTGTAATGATGTATGTCATTCTAATGGTAACTGGGAAAATCTTTGTTCCAAATGATCACAATTATAGCATGTTACCTGGTACGGTTGTAAAATTCGAAAATATCAATCACAAAATGGATTCTGGTATGAGAAAGTCGTGTTGAGCCACATTCCAGTTAATTTTTTTTTTGTAGAGATGACTGTGAATCGTGATACCCAAATTAGTTTCTAGAGAAGGATGGGAGCAAATTCTGGAAAAAAAAAACTGTTTGGGAGGAGTATTGAGAAGCCATGAATGAATGAAAAAGGAGAGAATTGCAGCAGTTTGGGGCCAATGGAAGCAGAATGCAGAATAGCATAAAAGTTAATTGCCAAGGAAATAAATTCCAGCATTTGATACAATATTCTGGTTAGTTATTGCTTTCACATAGACAGTGCTCATGCGTTTTGTTGAAGAATTCCTGGAATCGCCTACCAATTTCATGTGACAATTATATATTTTCAGAGATGATATTTATTATACTAATCTTATTTTCTGTACATAAGGGTACATAAGGCAATACATTTAGACAGTGACACATATTGGAAGGTGATTAACATAGGAACAATACATTTAACATAGAAAATGTTTTCACATTCTGCAATATTGGCTATATATAAATATGACGAAATATCTGGCATTATAGATGCACATAATAAAACTTAACAAAAATAAACAAAAGTTAAAACTAAACAAGTAATTATAAAACTTCATTTTTGGGGTAAAAGCATTCATTTGTAACTCACCATTAGTAGCTTTAGTGGAGGCAAATCTTAAGAAATATCCATTAAATAGAAACTTTAACCTTTCATTATCATGTGTTAAAAATGTTTTCTTTTATATATATATATATATATATATATATATATATATATATATATATATATAGAAATGAAGCTGAATAGTGGATGCTTAACTATCTTACAACAATGGAATTCTTGCAGACCATTTTGCTAAAAAATGCTGATTCTATTTTTTGAGGATCTGCCAAATTTTAATAGATTAAGAAATTCTACTAGACTAAGATGTGCACCAAATTTCAGCTCTCTAGGACATAGGAAAGATAGTTAAAAAACAAATCTTACAACAATGGAATTCTTGCAGACCATTTTGCTAAAAAATGCTGATTCTATTTTTTGAGGATCTGCCAAATTTTAATAGATTAAGAAATTCTACTAGACTAAGATGTGCACCAAATTTCAGCTCTCTAGGACATAGGAAAGATAGTTAAAAAACAAAAATACCATCAAAGAAGATAAAAGACACACACCCACACATTTGTCATGACGAGTTAAATAAAAGCTTTTAAAAAAGGCAAAGGAAAACAAATCAGCATACAACAAATAAATTACATCCAATTTACTTACAAATTCTTTCTTGATTGCACAAAAATTTTTGCCACAGGCTTCTAAAGCTTGAGCAAACAGTTGAGCCTCAGATGGGGACCAGTCATTCGTCATATTGATCTTAGAGGTTGATTCCCCAGATGAAGATGGCTTTGGAACTTGGCATCCATCATCATGATGACAAGGATGGTGAGAGGCAACAAATTCGGACTATAAATGTAAATGTTAAAAAATAAAAACAAAATATTGGTATACTACAAAAAATTAGTGACAGCATACATTTCTCCATTAATCAAAGGGAAAAAAAGATGTTATTCCAAAAAAATTTCAGTTGATTGGACCACCTGACATATTTTGTCCCTTATCACCCAGCTGAATAGTTATTCAGCTGGGAGAATTCAGATTGAAGAGATCATTCATTTGTGGAGAGCCACAGATTCCCGATGGTGGGGGATAGGTTCGAACTTAGAATCTAGAGCATCGTATTATGATCGTTGAGTCAAAAAACTTCTTAGGGCCCAAAGGAATAATAGGGGATGTGTTTCATAACAGAGTGATGCAAGAGCTGACCCCACCACACATTCCCCTTCCTGGTGAGAAACTTGGTCGAATTTCAGTGAGAAGGGGGCCCACCCGGAAACCCCCACCACATCCCCAAGCTGAAACTCAGTTGCGAGCTTTTAACAGCCAGGAAGTTAGTCGTACTTTAGCATGGGGCTGGGTGACGTTAGTCATAGTCATCCAGGAGAGGAAAGGAGAAATGTAAGTGTGTGTCTTCTGCAGTGCTGCAATAATGTGAGAGAGGCATGAGATCATTGAAGAGAAGGTTGTGTGCTTGTATGTCCATGGTCGTCATTGTGAGAGTCCACAAATCCCCGATGGTGGGGGATAGGTTTGGACTCAGAACCTAGAGCATCGTAAACCTATATTATGACCATTGAGCCAAAAGAATTGTTCGGGCCCAAAGAAATAATTGGAAATGTCTTTCATAGCAGAGAGTGATGCAAGAGCTGATTCCACCACACATTTAAAGTGCTCAAAATTAGGTATTTTAAACAACTTAAAGAAGCAAACACACAATGTAGTATGAGACACCTCAAACTAATATTAAATTTAAAGAAAAAGGCATTAACTAATATACAAAGGGTAAATTCCCCATATGCGCCAACTTAAATCTCTTTAACAACATGATGAATTTTAATGAATATTTACTTTCTCATACGTAGTGTTAAGAAAGTATTGTTTTCATGAAAATTTTTGATTTCAAGATTTTGATGCCAATAATGTTTTAGGATCTTCTGAACATGTTTCGACTATTCTTGGAGTGATATCCATCCGTCTGTGGTCATTTTCTTGTTTATATGACAGCTGCCACAAATATTAGTGGATTTTCACAAAACTTTATATTCGGCTGTGTTAACAAAAAGTCTAGAACTAAATACAATTTTTTTAAATTTGAGAAAAAACCTTGAACTTTATTTGAAATTTTATATTTTTCTAACATGACAGCACAGGACAAAATTTGATATAATCATGCTTAAAAGGGGTTATTTATGGCTCAATGATTATAAAACTTAATAGTTTCCATAATTGTAGTGAAAAATAGCTACAATAGAATTTTTGTGTTCAAAACGTTATTAGCCCCCCTCGGGAATGAGGTACAATATTAAACTTTGTATCAATTAAAAGATTTTTTTCAAGCCCTATAAAGGTATTATTAAAGGAGTAACACGCTATAAAGTTATCATGCCCTATAAAACTATCATAAAGGGTAATATGCTATAATTGTGATCATTTGGAACAATGATACAGGTTTTTCAAATTTATTTTTGTAAAATTTGCAAAAAAAAGTATCACAAGCTGCTTAAAAATGGATTCTGGTATGAGAAAGTCGAGTTGATTTTTCAGACAAAGAAGCTGAGTCCAGGGAATATCGATAGCATCTAGTTCAGAGAATAAGTTTAGCTTCTTAGACTGAAGTACAGAAAACATGAATTAAAAACCAGTCTGTCTGTCATGACCACTTATAATTCAAGAATAGTTCAACATATTTACACACTTTTCTTCACAGGTTTTCTAATTTTAATAAAGAACAGGATATGGCAAAAAGTAGTTCAGAATTTGTACCGCTATAATACATAAAGTTGAAAATTCCAAAATATGCTTCCAAGCTCCATATCTCTGTGAACTCACAATCTAATTTGGAGAAAGTCTTTACATGCAATGATAGAGTCCAAGAAATGTTTTTGATTTATGTTTTATCCTTGTACAGCAGCCTATGGAACAAAGGGAATTAAAATACCTGTTTTTATCTGTCTGTAATGGCCACTTAAAACTCATGAATGGCTCAAAGGATTTGCATATTTATTTCACTGGTCTGTTAAGCTAAATTGAAAGCAGCTTGATGGCTAAACATATTTGAGATTTTGTACAGAGTTAATTTTATTTCAGTAATATCTCAGGTAGTGTTGCACATTTATGATAGTGAGCTATTCATCAGTCTAATCAATCAGCTATTTATCAATAAGCAGATTACAGATATGCATCTGTTTTCAAAAGTAGTGCTTCCCAAACTGGGGTGCATGTACCCAAGGGGGTAAATATCACCCCAGTTAAAGGGTATTGTAGTATTATGACAAAAATATTTATAATTACATAAATTTAACAAATTTTCTAATAAATAAATATGTCAACTAGCATGAATATTCAGAAGCTGCCTGGGATATAAGATGCAAAATCTCTAAGTACCTGGTGTGTAAATAATACTTTTAACACAATTCAATTACATAAAAATAATCCCATATCTGCAAACATATTTTGACTGAATCTGTAACTAAATTCTGTCCACCTTTAAAAATTTGCATAAAATATCTACTGATTTTTTTTTTTTAATTTTTGGCTGCAACATGAAACTTTCCACACATTTAGCTTTCATTATAAACTAGCAAAGAACACAATATTTTGAGGTGCTAGTTTTTGTGGATATGGAGGCTTTTTTAGAGTTTTTTTTAATTATTTAAAAATTTATTTAATTTCTTTTAATTTTCAAAAGTTTTATACAGTTCTTTAAATTATTAGTTAAAAATTGTGGGATTCTAGGCCAAGTATTAGCTTTGGAATAAGTGGAATACACATACATAGTTACATAGAGACATGGTTTGACATTAATATATAACACATTAATAATAAAATACATAACATAATAATAAAAGAATAAACTAGTCTACACAAACTGAAGATAATACAGCATTGCATTATTAAAACTTCCTTTGAACTATTCAATGCGAATATGCCGATAAGGTTAAATAATCTCAAAATGGATATATCATCATTGCAAGTCTGGGAAACACTGCCCTAAAGAGTTCTACAGAATCTTTTGGAGGTGGTGGAAAAAGCACATTTCATTGAACATATGAAATTCGTATAGAACTTAAAATTTTATATGTAGATTAAGAAAAAACTGATTTTAAAACTTCATATAAGAGTCTAAAAAAATATCAAGCATGCTAAGGTACTGTATAGAAATGGTGCTTAATTCTTTGGTTAAATTAAAGGATTTTTATATACTTTTAATGTGGATACAAACCCTGTTGCTAAATATAACATGAAATGAAAAAAAAATCAATGTAGAAAAAAAAAGGCCAATTTAGATTTAAAATAGAGCAAGTCTTTCATAAAAGTATACATCTCCCAATACAAGGTCGAAAACCCAGACCACCCGACTCGCCCTAGGGCACGAGCAGCAATTTGAGTGGCCGAGTCCCAATACAAGGTGTTTTGACAATTCTAGTTTCAATTTTCCCTGATTTTTCAAGTTTTTTCCAGATGAAATGTAATCTATTCCAGTCTCTATCATTATAACATATTATAATTTAAGTTATTGAAGCAAGTTTAAGACAACTTAATAATAGAAGTAAAATTTGTTTATAATTCTATAAAGTTATATCAATTAGTAAATTTACAAAAATAACAAAAAAATCTGATGTGGGCAGCACTTTCCCTGCAGACTCAAATTCAGATATTCTTTATTTCTTTAATAATACATTAGATTGAGTTTAATTGCACAAAATAACACTAAATTTGCATTTTTAGTTCAATTTTTGTTTTTATTTGGTAATTGGACATTTTTCTGATAGCGTCAAACAAAAATGCAAGAAATCTCATATCTTGAGAACGATTAGTCCTAAAGTATAATGGAGTGTGTTATAGTCTTTTAATCATCAAAAATTGTGCATAAAACAAGAATTTAATTTATATATTTCAGCATACATAGTCTTTTTTTTTTTTAGATTTTGGCGAGTTTTTCGGGGCATTTCGTAAAAAAAGCAGGTTGTTCTTTTTCGAATCGTACCAAAATCTAATCAGCACCAGAGTGTCCCAAAAGTAACTTATCTACCAAATTTTGTGAAATTTGGTCAATTAGTATTTTAGCTAGGGTGGATACATGAAATTTTTGCAGGACATTTCGTAAAAAAAGGCAGGTTGTTCTTTTCCGAATCGCACCAAAATTTAATCAGCACCAGTGTGTCCCACAAGTAACTTATCTACCAAATGTTGTGAAATTTGGTCAATTAGTATTTTAGCTAGAGTGAATACTTGATATTTTTAAGGGCCATTTCACAAAAAAAAGGCAGGTTCTGTTTTTACGATTCCTACCAAAAACTAATCAGCACCAGGGTCTCACCCAAGAGACTTACATACCAAATTTTATGAAATTCGGTCCATTAGTTTTTTAATTAGAGTGGATACATACATTCAACAGACTCACAGACAGACACACAGACGTCACGATAAAAATAGTTTTTTCGTATTCTTAGGTCTCGAAACATGTAGATCCATCGAAAACTCGAGTTGCGATTTTCGGCATGATTCCAATACTTTCCCTATACATTACCATGGAAAGTAAAAATTGCATTTCCTATGCACACCATTGATCTAGAATACAGGCAAATGAATAAGCATGTAAAAAGTTTTCCTGATTTTGCTCTTGCATTTTAAATTTCCCTGATTTGTCCAGTCAGAAAAACTTCTTTAACTTTTCCAGGAGACCAGGCACTCTGTAGTCTGGACATTTACATAAATATACAATGGCGTTTACATATAGCAAAGTTGCAAAAGACGGGAAAAAATATTTGATATATCCGATATTTCCAATTAATGACAAAAAGTTTAGGTATGGGATAAACAATAAGAATTACTTATCTGACTGTATACTATGAAACAAAAAATCATTATAGTAAGGTTGAAATGAATTGTTCTTTTATTTACATTGGAAAAGAATTTGTAACTTTTTTTTGAACATTTGAATTTACAACACATTTTACACACATAGCACTTTTCTTCTTCAGCACTTATTCAAATGTTCACTGCAGTTAACGTTGTGGACTTTGAAATAGTCTTACAAATTTTAGAGGATTTCCACAACAATTTTTGATGTGATCCTACCTCTTTTTAAATCAATTTCAATTTCTTCAGATTCGAATTCAACAGACATATTATCAGCAACTGTAACAATAATCTAATGACATTATCAGTCTTTTGTGCTTTAGTTTCAACATAATCAGCAAAAGTAAGATCTCCTGACAAAACTTCTTTTCCTCACAACTTATTCCGCATTGAACTATCTTCTTACACAGGATCAAAAATGAAGGACTGTAGGACTTCTAAAAATCCAGCATGTTTCTAGCAGTTTTTCTCCATTTGTATCATCTATTCACAGCCAACTTTCATGTGTAGATGCTATCTCAATGTAAATGGAGATATGTTTAGAGAAGTGATTAGGCTCAACATACCTGGAGATGAATTTTTGTTACCAAATTAAGTGTTGCTCTTGGGATTTTAGCTTCTACTCCAAAAAATTCCATGAAAATAAATTTTTTCTTTACCTCTCCCACACTAAAAATCTTGCAATATACTGATGTACAGATATCTAATTGTTTGCTATAAGCAATACATTTAACAAATTATGAAAGTACTGCAGATCCAACATGAAAGAAAAAATTCGAAATAATAGATATTTTGCTACATCTGACATCACTGCAAGTGGGCTCCATTGTATTAATAAATATCAATATAAATATTAATTACATATAGCGATAAATTGTAATTCAAGATCTCCAACACCATAAAGATAGCAAGATAATAATCGCAACAATAACATAAGAGTACAAATTAATCTTACCAATCCTTTAATAGCTGACTGTAAAGAATTATCTGATTTTTCTGGAGCTTTAGATTTGTCTACAGCTTTGGCAAATAATCCAATTCCCCTAAAATATAAAAATTTTGAAATTTCAAGAGAAAACATGTTTTGCATTATAAAAAGAAAAAATAAATTATGTTCTTAGTAAAAAGTAATAGATTGATTTTAAGAAACTTAAAAACACAAGATTAATAAATAAATCTGTAGAGTCTGATAATCAGGATCATTAAATATTCTGGATTATATCTCAATTAATTTGATGCTCAATGAAAATCACATATGAAAGCACAAAATCTTACAGAACAAATATTGTTTATTTGATCAAATGAAAGTAAAAAGAAACTCACGATTGAATGCATGCACTACTTTGGAATTTTATGTGCAGATATAATATGCATAAAACTAGAAACCGATAAAAAAATTTTGTAACTTGTATAATTAAAATATGAATTATTCAAAATGTAGGATATTCACAGCATTATTTCTTATGGATAACACATTCCCAGAACAATGATCATCATAAATTCAATACAGGAAATAGATAGTCTGAAATTTATTGTTCATTTAAATATTAAAATATTATATACGAGGCATGTTTTTTATGTAAGTACCGTTTTGCGATTCCGCCGCCGCAGCGCTACGGTCGGCGTTCCGCGCATGCGCGCTGGTTACCTACATCTCTTGTCTACGCACTGACGCCATTACAGTCTGATTCTTCATTGTATACGTTGTTTACTGAGTGTTTAAGATGCCTCCGACAATCGTGAGTCCCGCCGATTGTGAAGTACGGGCTGTTATACGATTTCTTAGTGCTAAAGGCGTAAAACCGATCGATATTCATCGTGAGATCTGTGAAGTTTACGGACAAAACATTATGAGTGATGGAATGGTAAGGAAATGGGTGAGAGCATTTAAAGATGGCCGCACAAATGTGCATGATGAAGAACGGAGTGGGCGTCCTTTGGTCTTTAATGAAGATTTGCTGCAGAAAGTGGAAGAAAAGGTGAGAGAAAACAGACGCTTTACAATTTCATCAATGTGCGACTGGTTTCCTCAATATTCTCGTAGTGTTTTGTATCGCATTGTGACCGAGAACTTGAATTACCGGAAATTGTGTTCACGTTGGGTTCCAAAAATGTTGACGGATTTGCACAAAACCCAACGTTTAGGCAGTGCATTGACTTTCCTTGAGCGGTACCACAATGAAGGTGAAGATTTTTTAGACCAAATTGTTACTGGTGACGAAACATGGGTGGCCTACGTCACACCAGAATCAAAACAACAATCCATGGAATGGCGACATTCATCATCACCCAAAAGAGTGAAGTTTAAGCAAACAATTTCTGCCCGGAAAATCATGTGCACAGTTTTTTGGGACAAAAAAGGAGTATTGCTAGTGGAGTTTCTGCCTCGTAATGAGACAATCAATGCAGCGTCTTATTGTGAGACATTGAACAATCTGCGTCGTGCAATCCAGAACAAAAGACGTGGCAAGTTGAGTAAGGGTATCGTTTTGCTGCATGACAATGCCCGTCCACATGTGGCTAATCGGTCCAAAGATCTCATCAAATCTTTTAAATGGGAAACTCTAGATCATCCTCCATACAGCCCTGATCTGGCACCCAGCGACTACCATTTGTTCCTGCACTTGAAGAAACACCTGGGTGGTCAGCGTCTTCAAGACGATAACGAAGTCAAAACAGTTGTGATACAGTGGTTAACAAGTCAGGTGGCAGAATTTTATGAGGAGGGTATTCAAAAACTGGTGCCACGTTATGACAAGTGCCTCAATATTCACGGAAATTATGTAGAAAAGTAGATTAAGGTACAGGCTTTCATGTAGAAATAAAATTATTGCGATATCTTTGCACGTCTTTTTTTAATTTCAAAACGGTACTTACTTAAAAAACATGCCTCGTATTAAAGGGTGAGTACACTTTTCCTTAAAAAAATTTCAAGCACTTTTTAAGGACTTTACAAGTACCAAATAAGTTTGTTTCAAAGATATCAATCAATCCCTCACTATGAAGTTGGATGTGTTTCTTGGAGAAAATAAATAGCAAACTAATAATATTGCTTATTGTTGAAGCCATTAAAGAAATTTTCGGGAAAAAAAAAGGGATGTTGTTTAGGAAGTTTTCGGGAATAGCGGAACTGCTAAGAAAATTTCCACGGAAAGCTGAACTTCGAAAAAACACAATGCTGCGAATCCATGGTACATTTTCCATGCACTTTCAAGGACTTAACCAAGAAAATGGGAATTTTTAAATACTTCCATGACCTCGAAAATGGTCATTTAAAATTCAAGTACTTTCCTGATTTCCAAGCACCTGTATGCACCCCGATATTAACACAAATCAGTTGAATGCATCCAAATCATTGTCTTGATCGATCTGTTGACAAATTATATATTTAAAGAAAAATAAAATAAAAAATGCAAAGTTGCTTAAAATACCTTTTTCACTTTTATACTGATTGTGAATGAATGCATATAAAAATATAAGATATGAATAAATGAGAAAGCTGTGTTAAAACTTACTCCAAATATTTCAGATAGATGTAATGGTATTGATATATCATAGTCAAGAATGTTCTATTGTTATATTGATACTGTTGAGATATATATATATATATATATATATATCAATGCCAAGATAAAAAATAATTAAAGTAAGATAGTGCCATCTATTGTTATCAAAAGGAAAATAAAGTTCCTTTCTCACATCAATGGTCATGTCATGATCTTTGAAAGTCATTAAATTAAAAGTAACAAAATTTTATTCAATTTTTTTATTATATACATATTTGCCATTAAATTACATGTGTGTGTGTGTGTGCTCGAATCATGTTCAGCATATCTATGCATGTTCAATCAAAGTCTAAAAAGAGATGGGACAGTTAAATGCTATGGTCGAACCAGCAAATGCTGAGTGTGGATTATTTTTTCCCCTAAGAGAATACTGTGTTGCTTTACTATTCACCAAGACTGTTGAAAATCTGCAGTTAAAAGTTTCTACAACTAAAAGTTTACTTCTTCCATTCAGAAAAGGGTTACCCCGGTAGTATTATATATTTAACAATTGATTCTAAAAAAATATTTCATTAAAATAAATATTCAGTACCTCAATTATAAAAAACCAAATAGCTTCAAGAGTCAAATACTAACTTGGCCATAGACAAATATTGTTCCACTTCTTGTTCAGTTAGTTGGCCTGGTTTCCATTTTAACGTTTCCAGCTCCTCGCATTTTCTTCCATCCCTTTCACCTATTGTTCATAAAATATATTTAGTAAAGACGTTTAAAATATGCCCATAGTACTTACAATGTAAATAAGATGTTTCTATTCAGGAATAAATGTATGTATTTTACATGCATTTCAAACTGAATTATGAGATTGGGTGAGTTTTAAATACAGAATATATATGTAAATATATACACACATATACACTCTAAGACAAAAAATTTGATGCACCCCACAAAATAATAAGATAGTAATGTAGTAATGAAACTTTACATGCAAACACCTTTCGACCGAATATGCAAATAATACAAAATTCACAGCCAATGAATGAATAGTCGGAACTACAGCGCATTGAAATTGAGCACCATGGTGGTGTATATAAGCAGCGAATCTCATTTTGAGGAACAAAACATGCAGTGGATTTCGATTGCGTTTATGTACCTTAATTGTAACAATGCCTCGCCGGCAAATTCGCGACCACTATGAGCATATAAAGGAGTTTGAAAGAGGGTGTGCAGTCAGACTGCATGAGGCTGGATGGGCACACTGAAAAATCGCTTGGCATTTGCATAGAAGTGATGTAGCAATTAGACGATGTTGGCGGGAATGGGTTTGGAATGGCAGATTTCAGCGGCAAGCGGGCAGCCTAGAGCGACGACAGAACGGGAAGATAAGGTGATTGTCAGAACAGCTGTGACAGCACGAGAATCATTGTTATCAACCATCCAACGTGTGACAAACACAGAAGTGACCATCCGGACCATTAATATAAGACTACGGGAGTGGAATCTATACTCTCGGCGCCCCTTACACAGTCTACCACTGACCAGTATGCAGCGTCAACAGCCATTGTAATGGTGCTGGGTCCGATCAACATAGAATTGTTTGGACTGGAAACAAATTGTCTTCAGTGATGAGTCCCGTTTCGAACTGTATCCCAACGATCAGTGCAGATGTGTCTGTAGACAGCCCGGACATTGTCAGAATCATGCTCTTACTGCCACATGACATATGGCCTTACAACAGAGTTTGGGTCTGGGGTGCCATTTCGTTTGATAGTTGGACCTTTTTGATAGTCCTCTGTGGCAACATCACAACACAGCAGTACGTTGCAGACATTTGACGACCAGTTGTATTGCCATTCTTTTCGTGACACCACGGGCTAACTTTTCAGCAAGATAATGCCAGGCCGCAAACGGAAAGCCTCTCTATTGACTGTCTGCGTGCTTACGAAACAGTTCCTTGGTCAGCCAGATCCCCAGATCTCTAGCCTATTGATCACATTTGGGAAAAGATGGGGCGTCGCCTGCAACCATCCCAGAATGTAGACGAATTAGCTCATCAGTTGGAGGCCATTTGGAACGACATCCCTCAGAACACCATCCGACAACTTTATGCATCAATGCCATGTCGAGTAACAGCTTGTATCAAGGCTAGAGGTGGACCAACATCAGGATGCAGTTCGAAACGGGATTCATCACTGAAGACAATTTGTTCCCAGTCCGAACAATTCTATGTTGATCGGACCCAGCACCATTACAATGGCTGTTGATGCTGCATACTGGTCAGTGGTAGGCTGTGTAATGGGCGCTGCGAGTATAGATTCTGCTCCTGTAGTCTTCTAATAATGGTCCAGGTGGTCACTTCTGTGATGGTGCCACAGAGGACTATCAAAGGGGTCCAGCTATCAAACGAAATGGCACCCCAGACCAAAACTCTGTTGTAAGGCCGTGTGGCATGTGACAGTAAGAGCAGGATCCTGACAATGTCCGGGCTGTCTACAGACACATCTGCACTGACGTGCTCACTTTATGTAGATCTTTCAGTGCAATAAATCATCCAATTGTTCTGAAATTCTAATCATTTTTTTTTTCTGTACATCCACATTACACGTACCAAATTTTGTCTCATTTGGATAATTCTTTCTTGGTGCATCGATTTTTTTGTCTTAGTGTGTATATATATATATATATATATATATATATATATATATATATATATATATATATATATATACATATATAGCATATACATATAACAATAATAGTTTGAAAGTCCAATGAAAGAATAGAGAGAAGTTGCAACTCAAAAATCCTAACTTTATATAAAACCTACAAAATAAAAAGAAGTATTAAATAGCAAATCTTCAATCAAATGGAAAAAAAAATGCAAATTTCGAGTCATCAAGCTAAAGATAATCAACAAATATCAATGGTATGAAATTGATAATAGATAAACAAATAAAATCCAAGCATTAATGCTATACACCTGGACAAGGACTAGGCCTAAATAATTGATTTGTTCATTTCGACAAAACTCTTCATCGGGTCCAAGTATTTTGTCAAAATGAACACAAAATATGTATGTTTTTTTGAAGAAATAGATAGATTATACCTATAAGCTATTTCTACTTGGACAACATACATAAAGATGGAAAAATAAAGGAAACAAGAATACCTGGGAAAATACTCTCTCTCTGCATATGCCCGAACCATTGGAAACCAGAATGAAGAAACCAGTGTTGCCATTCACAAAGGATAAAAGAAAAGATCTACTGTTGCCAATTGTAAGAAATAAATAACAGTAATGTGAAAAGGCATTAAAAGGTAATATTATACAGTAAGAGCTACAAAATAGTGAGAGCTACAAAATAGTGGGGCTTATAATAGTAAGGCTAATGTTTAAGTGGATGTAAATAAAGTATTATTAATACAAGAGAATGTTGATATCTGGCTAATATAAGATACTACGAAGAGAATTCATGGAAATTCAGCTAATCTAAACTTTTTAACTATACCATTTACTAAATAAGCTGGATATTTATATAATTTGCTGGTAATTTTTAGATTATTTATATGCATAGCATGACATTTTTTATCTGATAATCTATAAATTTTAAAAAGCTGATTAAGTATAATATTTCTAAACAATTGAATCAAGTTGCAGGAATTAAATGGTAATATTTTATTAATGTTAAAATTAATATAGCCTTTTTTATCATATAAATTTGTAACAATTCCAGGGTTCAATAAAAATATTTAAATCCAAAATATTAATATTATTACTAATAGTGGCTTCATTAGGAATTAATTCCAAATTGCCCGGATAGAAATCTATATCTATGACATAATTTTCAGTATATACTAAGCAAATCAGGCCATCAACATATCTGTAAATTTTATAATTGATTGAAGTAAAAGACTCATAATGATAAAGGTATAAATTAGCTAACATACTGCTACTACAGTCACCCTGTGGAACTCCTGAGACTTTATAATTTATTTCCTTGAAAAATATAATTATTGAAAATAACAAAGTGAAGAAGTTTATGAAAATTGATAAAATTTGTTTGAGTTGATAGATTAGTAATATAAGCATTATATAGAGCTAAAATTACATCATATAGATCTGAGATCTTTATATTATTAAAAAGATCTTTAAAATTAAAAGTTTGAAATCCTATTAGTTTTCTTAGTGATGTTAATTTATTCTTTAATTCTTTACTATTATTTAGAATAAGGTAATTATTGCTAGACAGACGTAAACTATCATTTATTAAATTTAAATAATTTAGTAGTAATTTACTCGCAGTAGTAGGGTAAGTATTATGACCATAGTTACTGTTCTAAATTTAATAGGATTTTTATGAAATTTAGGAATAAGCACTATATATGGAAATTTAAATCTAATATTTAAATCACTATACATATTGATAATTTTCAATTTGATACTATTAATGGAATGTGAATTTAGTTTAAATAGACTATTATTCTTTAAATAATCTAACAAAAATTGTATACAGAATTTTTTACAGATAATAGCATAATTATTAGAGGCTTTAGCAACATAGGTAATAACAAAAGATCTTTGTAAATCATTAATGGAGTGTTTTATATTATCAAAGATCTATATATTATATATAGATTTAATACTAATAGCAATTTAATACTAATAGCATTTTTAATAAATTCTAATAAAGTAAATTTCCACATATTAAATGCCTCTAAAGGCTTATATATACATATACATATATATATACATATATATATATATATATATATATATACACATATATATATATACAGCCAACTCTTTTTTTACATGAATTTGAAGTTACACGGTTCAAAAAAGTCTTCCTTTTTTGAAAAATTTATTTGATCTAACACGATTTCAAAGTCATTGTCTTATGTACATGACCATGAGCGGTCTAGTATAAATTGCAGTCTTTGGTACCAATGAATAAAAAAAATTCATGTTTTTACCACACTTCAAAAATTAGACAGCACAAAGCACTGCTATAATGTTATCGAATTGTTTGGCTGGGTATCAAGAGTTGTATAAGGAACTTAAAAAACCAAAAGTTCAACTGTCTATAACAAATTTTTTAATTAAAAAGTAGACAGCACAAGACCTTTCAGAAAGTAGTTCGGCAGTTCAAAACAGTATTACAGGACGAAAGTCTCCATTAAAGAGCTTGACGGATGTAGATATCTCTAGCGATGATAACGACTTTGGTCTAGTTCATCACAAACAATTGCGCTTATTATCAAGTAGCGACGAATAATTATGTAACTAAATATTATTTCTTTATTTCTATTTTTAATTTTGAGTTTTTTATTCTTAATCTTGGATAAACAGATTCCTTTTTTTTATTTGTGCTACTTATTTTTACCTATGAATTATGTATTTTAAGTTTTATTGCTCAATAAAATTGCATATATATGTTATGTATATATCATTCGTATGTGTATCAGAACTTTCACAGTTTTCAGTATTTTTTTTTTACACGATTTTTAAACTACATATAGTTCTTCATTTCTAAGGAACGTATCTACTGTGTGGAAAAAGAGATGGGTGCATATATATATATATATATCAGGCTTCGGGAAATTGGCAAAATCTAGCCCGTCCGTGAGGACGGCTATTGAAATTTTTTAACCGTCCTCGAAAATTTTTACCCGTCCTCCTAAGAATTTTTTTTTCACTTTATATTCATTAATATATGTGCTTAAATACATCGCATAACAATAATAAATTAGAACCAACTGTCTCAGGATGAAGTGCGATAACTGCATCATACACCACCCCCACACCGCTTAACCGCCACGATGAAAGTCGCCGACGCGGAGTCTCCGATAATGAATCGGAACGGCGGAATTCCGATCTATGGGTGGGGGCAAAGGGGTAATATATGTAAGGAATTGCTCCTTCTTTCAATGTTTAGTAACTTGAAGGCGTGGTAAATAAATAATCATATAAATCCTCTAGTCTCTAAACAGTTTAAACCTCATCGGTACTCTTAATTTCTAGGGAATGTAGTCAATCAAGATTAAAATCTTCTTGGACTGAATAGATGTTTCATACTTTAACTTCAGTTGTCAAACAACTGGAACAAATGCCATGAATAGATTTTAAACGTTTTAGTTTTAAAGTTGAAACCAAAGTGGGGAAGAAAATAAAACACTTCTGGCTGAAACTAGAAGAATCCATTCCAAAAATTCAAACTTGTTACTTACTACCGTCTATTACAGCAAATGAAAATTTTATAGTTTGGGTTTTAAAGAGTTAAATGGGGATTTGGGCTTAGGCCTGGGCTAGACTTGAGTTTTTTATTGTTTCAGACAGGGTTGAGTCTTTTTTTTTTTAAACGTCAGTTACGACCGGGCCGAACATATTTCTTTTGAAAATTTTTAAAATGGATTTAAATTGAATGCATGAACTTATTGCTTTTATTTCAGCTATGTAAAGATAAATGTTTAAGAAAACAAACTAAATTCTCCGTACAAAATTTTGACAAATTTATTTTTAACATATTTGAATACAAATCGTTTCGGGCCTGCTGAGACGCAGTTATCTTCAGGCTAAGTTCATTCTACATTTATAAATTTCTTCGGGCTTGGTCTGGATTTAAGCATTGGTATTGTCGGTCTTGTGAAAATCCGAAAATTCCGCACATGTACACCTTGAAAAGGAGAAGAGAACAAACATGTCACTTCGATCGTGAGTGCGATATCGCATTTTCGTGTGATCATCGGATTCACTGGGTGGAGGATGAGGGGAGAAAAAATAACTAGCGCCTGTGGTTACAATTCAGATCTGATGGCTCGCCTAGAAAGAAGGCATTGATAATGCACACTAGGGGGATTTGTAGCTGACGACATTTTAATTTTCATTCATGGTACGGGAAAGGGCGGCTTTCGCCACTATGGCAACAATTCCCGTAGCACTTCTCTAGTGTAAGTAACTTGAAAGAATAGACCTTGATATTCAAAGGAAAAAAGAAGAAATAATACCTAATTCCTATAGAACGTTGTCATAATCCAAAGAACGCTATGGAATAAGAATTCATCCTTCCCCTTCGTTATTTTAAACAGTCATAATCCATACTGCGTTTCACGTACACATATATCAAATCATTACAACATTCCGTTGTTTCTTCTTTCACCATGAGTGAAAGTAGTTGTTATAAAATCGTGATCGAGATCTTTATTTCTTTTAGTTGCCATTTCGTCATTACAAACTTCCATGATGTTACGTACTTGTGAATATTTATTTTTGTAATGAGCATTTAGTTGACGCTTTAAAAAGGCCTTAGTATACTTTTGTCGCAATGTGTGTGTATATATATATATATAAACTGTACTTTTTAGTGCAATCTTTTTATTACTTTTTTGGACAGGATTCTATGTGAATTCCAGATTTACACAGTATATATTTTATTATACCTTGTGTTTTAATTAATCTAGTTTAGAACTGATTATATTTATATTGTTAATCAATTCTTTTTATCTTGTAATATCCTACTTATTACATTTTATTAGGTTTTACATGGACTTAGTTGTATATATTTTTATATATAAGCAATTATTTTATTTTTATTTATATTATTTATAAATGTTAATGCTATTCTCTTTATATTACTTTAACTCTTATGAATTACACATCTTATTTGATTTAGTGACTGGCAAATATATTTATTCTTGTTATTATATAATTTGATAAATATTGCCCGGTATTTACAATTTAGTTGGGAATTGTTTAGACCGTTATCATTTTACCAACAGTGTGCCATGGATTGTTTTGGATATAATAATTGCCCAGCTAAAAATTATAACTTCAATAAATGTAAGAATAAAAATTGTAAAACCTGCCCATATGCTTCTAACTCACAAATTACTAATCTAAATAGTCATAAGACTTTCTGTAAAATTTTTAATTGCATCTACAAATTATCTTGTAATATATGTAATATATCTTATATAGGACAAACCAGTAATCCTATTCATCTACGTATGAATGTACATAGAGATCATGTTAAAAAATATATCCACAATAATAATTTTCTTCCTACTTCTAATAAAATCGAATATAAACACTTTGCTCATCATGGTTTTGAAAATATAACTATACATATTTTGGACATTAAAACAAATACTGCTGATAGATTATTCTTTGAAAACTTCTATATTAAATCACATTGTACTCTGTTTCCATATGGATTAAATCAGTTATATCTCAATGGTAATATTGTTAAGAATAATTTTGTAGATAATAAATATTCTATTTTTAATCACCTTTTTTTTAAACCTCTTTTACATAATAGTAAATTGGCTAAACTCAAAAGATTTAAACGCGGTAAAGGAAGCTCCTCCCAATATGATATTAAAGCGGAGATTAAAAGTATGCATCAACAATTCAATAACACATATCAATGGAAATTTATTAAATCATGGGTATTTGCAGTTAAGAAAAAACAATTAAACACAGTTTATGCTATTTTCTTAAAGTTAAATCTTACTAATGAACATTTTAATCATATTTTCTATGATTTGCTCATTACTAGATCAAAATATTTAAAAATAAAACTTAATCAATTTCATCATAATAACTGTTCCAATTCTTATTGTGTAATATCATTTAAGCATCCTATTTATAATTCCATAAACTTTAAGAATTTATTTAATCAATTTCATCATTTATTGCCTGTAAAGGATTTGAATGTTACTAAAACTTTTAAATATAACAAGCCTATTGGAAGAACCATTTTTAATTACAATGCAATTTCAAAATCTCTCTCAGTCGACATAGATTCCTCAACAAATTTAGATGGTGAATGTATTTGTAGTGCTGATAATTATGCTGAATTTATAAATCCACACTTGGGTCATATAGTTACTGGAGACTTAGCCATTGTAAAAGATAAATCTTTAAGAACTATAATGTCATTTGGCACTAAATTCAGGTTACCTTCATGTAATAATTCTAAACAAGTGTTAAAGTCAATCAATCTGGACCTTGATAAATTTATTTATGGATTAGCTTCTAAATATGCTCAGCCTTTAGAGGCATTTAATATGTGGAAATTTACTATTTTAAGATCTATTAAAAATACCATTTGTAGTATTAATTTATCTAGATCCATATATAATATGGATAATATAAAGCATTCTGTTAATGATTTACATAGATCTTTTGTTATTACTTATGTAGATAAAGCCTCTAATAATTATGCTATTATTTGTAAAAAATTCTATATTCAATATCTGCTAGATTATTTAAAAAATAATAGTCTATTTAAAATTGATTCACACTCTCTTAATAGTATCAAATTGAAAATTATCAATATGTATAGTGATTTAGATATTAATAATAAATTTTTGACATTTCCATATATTGTGCTTATACCTAAATTTCATAAAAATCCTATTAAATTTAGAACTGTTACTAGTGGTCATAATTCATACTCTACTACTGCTAGTAAATTATTACTAAATTATTTAAATGTACTAAATAGCAATTTACGAGATTCTGGTGATAGCTACATTATTCTAAATAACAGTAAGGAATTAAAAAATAAATTAAAAACGTTTGGTAAAATAATAGGATTTCAAACTTTTGATTTTAAAGATCTATTTAATAATATTAAGATCACTGATCTATATGATGTCATTTTAGCTTTATATAATGCTTATATTACTAAACATTCTAATCTTACAAAATTTACCAATTTTCCTAAGCTTCTCCATTTTGTTCTTTTCAATAATTATATCTTTCAAGGTAATAAATTATACTTACAAGTCTCAGGTGTTCCACAAGGTGGCTGTAGTAGCAGTATGTTAGCTAATTTATACCTATATCATTATGAAAAATTCTTTACTTCAACTGATTATAAAATTTATAGATATGTAGATGATCTGATTTGTCTTGTATTTACTGATAACTATGTCATAGATATAGATTTCTATCCGGATAATTTGGAATTAATACCTAATGAAACTTCTATTAGTAATAATGTTTATTATTTGGATTTAAATCTAATTATAGAACCTGCTCATGGGATAGTTACTAAATTATATGATAAAAAAGATTTTTTTAAATTTAATATTAATAAATTATTACCTTTTAATTCCTGCAACTCGATTCAATTGTTTAGAAATATTATACTTAATCAACTTTTTAGAATTTATAGATTATCAGATAAAAAATTTCATGCTTTGCACATTAATAACCTCAAAATTACCATCAATATCCTGCATATTTAGTCAATAGTATAGTTAATAAGTTTCGATTAGCCTAAAATTCTCATATTCTCCCCTTATTATCTTATTTTAGCCGTACTTCTTCATTCTCCTGCAATTATATTTTCATCTTTTTATCTCGAAGCTTTAACAGTTGAATAACTCATTTTATTGCTTTTGCGCAGTACTGTTTTTATTACTCTCTTTGGCAACAGCAAATCACATCTTTTCATTTTGGCATATGGCAACGTTGATCCAGTCATATTTTGCTCGTCATGGTTGCGCTGAAGAGGTGCGTTTTGAGGTATTTATGTTTCCTTTATTGTTCCAATCTTTATGCTTGTCGTCCATATAACACAAGTTTATAGATAAAATCTATCTTGTGTTTCAGAAACAAGCATTTTTGTGTTCATTTCGAAAAGATATATGGACCCGACGAGAATTTTTTCGAAATGAACTTTTCGTAAGCCTAATCTCGTAAGCCTAAATCTCCTCCATGTGCAAGCTTTTTTGCTTGATTTTTTTGTTTTCTTATTTGCATTCCTCATTTTTGAAATTTGTTGATTGTCTTTGTCCTTATGACTTGCATTATGCTTTATTATTTCCTCTTTTTGTCTTAATTTCTTTGTATTTGTAGAAAATTTTGGAATAGTGTATTATGAGTTACTACATACATTCTAACTTTGGATTTAATAATTTATTTTTATATATATATATATATATATATAAAAATATAAATTAGTAAATCCAATGTTACAATGTATGTAGTAACTCATAATACACTATTCCAAAATTTTCTACAAAATACAAAGAAATAAAAGAAATTAAGACATAATGAGGAAATAATAAAGCGTAATGCAGGTCATAAAGACAAAGACAATCAACAAATTTCAAAAATGAGGAATGAAAATAGGAAAACAAAAAAATCAAGCAAAAAAGCTTGCACATGGAAGAGCTTTAGGCTTAAGATAAGATCATTTCGAAAAAATTCTCTTTAAGTCCATATATCCCTTCGAAATGAACACAAAAATGAGTTACAACTTCTCTCTATTCTATCATTGAATTTTAAAACATATATATATATATATATATATATATATATATATATATATATATATAATTGAAGATTTTTATTACTTGTAATATATATACCCGAGAAATACCAATGAAAATTGCTTGTAAACTGAAGGTTTTTGCAAATCAGAAGCCTAGTGTAGCACGATGAGCTATGCAAGAAGTTTGGAAATTGAATAAATGGAATCTAGTGATTATAAAAGGAATAAAATGAATATGAAAAGCATTTCTGAAACCATGTACGTTATCAAGGGCATTATATCAAGGGCAAGGTTTCATTAATGCTGATTCTACGATAAATGTAGGGTGTCCAGTGCTATCAGTGACCAATGGCTATTTCCTCAACCATTAGTCACAGAGATATACTTCCAATTGCGAAAAATGTTTCAAATTTTAAAATCGATTATCTTAGAAAGTTTAAATCAATAAATGCATTTCTGAAAGCAATAAGAAATATAAATTGTTATACGGTCACATGGTCCTACTAGTTATATTTAGGAAAATCATCCTCATACAATTTTATGGGGGGGGGGAAAAAATCATCCTTTTATGACCAAAATTCACCGATTTATAGCTGCTTAAAGTTGGAGCACTTTTTGTGATGAGAAATGGGGGTTATACACAAAATAATTGGAGAGACAAATATTTCACAGCAATTTTATTATTTTTTGCAGCAATATACATTACACTAAACAATATTAAAGTCATAATTATGTGTAACACATAAAAAAATATCAAAAATATTCCATAAAAAGCTTTACTTTATTCTCGACATTATGTCAGGAAATGCAATCGAAACATACTTTAAATACAGAATTTCAATATTTATACAGTCCCATAGAGGTTGCCTGAAACGGGAAATTTTTATGTGCGAAATTTTTATATGTGGAAAAGCTTCATAGTTTTATGAAGCATTAAACTATGAAGTCAAAGTTTAATGCTTCATATCATAACTCAGTGAATTCTGGTCATAGGAGGATGATTTTTTTTTTATTTTGCATGAAATTGTATGAGGATGATTTTCCTGAATATAACTGGTAGGGCTGGTAGACAGTAAAAAAATTTATATTTCGTATTTCTTTCAGAAATGCATTTATTGATTTAAACTGTTTCTGAGATAACAGCTTTAAAAATTTAAAATATTTTTGCAATTGAAAGCATATCTCTACGGTTGAGGAAATGGTTGAGAAAATACCCATTGGTCAACAATAGCACTGGACACTATGTATGCATGCATATATATATATATATATCTTGATGACTGGATACATGCATTTTATTCTCTCCTTGTTGATGAATCTTTAATTTTTACATTTTTATACATAGCTATCTTATATTTTAAATTATGGTTATATGAGTTACAACTTATGTCTAATCTATCATTGGAATTTTGTAATGTTTTTATTATATATATATATATATATAAATGAAAGATTCTAATCGAAAACTATGCATAAACTACTGTATGTACAAAAATTCCCATCTCTAACATATCTGTTACAAATGAGTAACTATAGACCAAGGATAAAAATAGAAGGTAACATATCACTACAATGGAAAGGGGGATGAGAAGAATATTAGGATACAAAAATCACAATTAAAAAGTATATATAAATATATAAATAAAAATGCAAAAGAAAACATGGAAAAAATGAGAAAAGGCAATAATAATTAGCTCAAGATAAAAGATTAAGACATAGAGAACAATCAATTGAAACTACACAAAAAATAGCGGTTAGTTCGAAATTGCATTCTCATCAGGACAGTCATACAATTTGAATTAAAACCGATAGAATAGCCAGTTTCTGACAATGCCGATAGTATTTAACTATAGACACCATTGGAACTGTCTACTGGCTAGTGGAAGGAGAAAAATAAATCAATTGAATTACAAATCAGAAAAATAATACCTCCTCGAACAGAAATATTAACTCACAAGCATTGCTATCACGTGTAGGTTGAACAAGTGACTGAGCATTTCACCTCACTTCGTCAATGCGAGTGGGCACAGGAATGAACACATTTGAACGATACATAATATGTATGGAGACTTTCAAAAATAGTAATCAGTATAGGACTCAGGATAAGTAGAAAATAGTCATTCGAGAATAGTAAACAGTATTAGACTCAGGTCAAGTGGTAAGTTAGGTGATAGGAATAGGTGAATTCTCAAAAGTGAGTTATCCAATCAAAGATAAATAATGCATGTGTAAAATTATTACATGGTATATTTGAAATTATTAATAATATTATTTACACATACTTTCGGATATTGGTAATTTTGACAAATGCGTTTAAGATTATAGATGTGGAGAAAGTGAAACCGAAGATCAGAAAGTCGATGTATTCGAAATAGCTGGTTTAAAATGATGTTTCTAAACAATTGAATAGAATTACAAGATTGATATGATAGCAGCTTTATGATAGTGAAGTTATAAGTATATTTTTTATCATATAGATTGGTGATTAAATGATTATTGAGGGTATTTAAATTTAGGTCTAAAAAATTTACAGTTTGACTAACGCTAGGCTCATTAGGAATTAATTCTAGGTTAGATGGGTAAAAATCAATATTAATTGGATAGGAATCATCAATGATAATACAAATTAAGTCGTCAACATATCTATATATAATATATGAATTAGAGTTAAAATGACATTCATAATAATAAAGATATAAGTTAGCGAGTATACTACTACTACAGCCACCTTGTGGTACACCAGATGTTTGTAAATAAATGTTATCACCTTGGATAATATAATTGTTGTATAACACAAAGTGCAAGAGCATAGGAAAGTTTTTGACATTAAATGCAACATTATTGGAAGATATATAGTCATGATAAATAGAGATAATAACTTTATATAAATCTTTAATGATAATATTATTAAAAAAGTCTTTAAAATCAAAGGTTTGGAAACCAAGAATTTGTGGAAGCTTGCTAAGGTGATTTACTAAATCAAAACTATTGTTCAAAATGAAATATCCTGAATTCCTAAATTTAAGAGATTCAGTAATTCTATTTAAACAGTTAAGCAAGTACTTACTAGCAGTAGTGGTAAAGGTATTATGTCCACAAGTGACCGTTCTAAAACTGAGAGGTGATTTATGGAATTTAGGAATCAAAGTAACATAAGGAAATTTAAAAAACTTACAATTAATATTTAATTGCGTATATAATTTTAGCATTTTAGTTTTGATTTTGATAGACTGATTATTAATGGGTTTAAAAATTTGATTATTTTTTAAGTAATTCTGTAACAAAGAAACATAATATTTTTTACAAATGATGGCATAATTATTAGAAGCTTTATCTACATAAGTTATGACAAAATGTTGTTGTAGTTCTTTAACAGCAGATAGGAGTTGTTTATAAGGATACCTAGGCTTCGTTAATTTAATGTTTATAATATAACATTTTTAAGTAGATGTAAGGTAGTATACTTCCATAGATGGAATGCTTCAATAGGAATGGAATGCGAACAAGCAAGTTGATATATGAATTTATCAAAATCAAGATATAGACTGAAGAAGTTGTTTAGGGTGATGGCAGAATGGAATGCAAAATTTAGACCCTTTATTCATAATTTCCCTAAGTATATCATCCAGAACTATACTGAGATCCCCAGTAATAATGTTTCCATGAGAGGAGTTGACATAAGGGGTTAGATTATTATCGCTGCATACACATGATGTAAGGTCATCGGAGTTTAATGTCCTGGAAACTTCATTGTAATTGTAAATAGTTCTACCAATTGGTAAATTATATTTGAATGATTTTTGTATTTTGATATCATTTACTGGTAACAAGTGCTGATGTTTTGCAAATAAATTATTGAAGTTAAGAGAATTAAGAATAGGGTGTTTAAAAAAAATTGCACAGTAAGCTATTTTAGTATGTGAATTTGGTGAATGGAGTAGGTGGTAATTTAAGAAATTTGTACATGAAAGAAGCAAATCATAAAATAAATGTTTAAAATGCTCATGAGTTAATTTTAATTTTAAAAAATTAGTATAAACAATACTTAATTTGCATTTTCTGACTTTATATAACCAAGTTCTAACAGGTAGAAAATTGAAAGTTTGAGAATAATTATATTGTAATTTCAAAATGTCTGCATTGTAATCAATAGTTTTACTTAAGTTACTTTTTCCTTTGCCTAGCTTATATCGCTTTTTACTAGGAGTTGATGACTTTGAATACTGAAAAAGATGTTTATATACTGAAGATTTATATATATATATATAATAATAGAAGTTTGAAAATCCAATGAACGAAAAGTAAGAAGATGTAACACGATAAACCTAACTTTTTAAAACACCCACAGAATAAAATATAATACAGCAAATCATCAATCAAATGGATAAAAAATACAAAACACAAGCTATCAAGTTACAGAAAATCAACCAAATTAAAAGGTATGGAAACGAAAAAAGAAAAACTTATATATATGTATGTATATAAACAACTGAATACACAAGTTAGTTGGTTTATTTTTTAGTGAAATGTCATCTGCAATTGCAAAATTTTAATTACCCTATAAAATTGAAAAATATAAATTTTGAATTTTTTCTAAATTCACAAAATTTATAGATTATAGCTTAAAAATTTAAAGCTTACAAATTTTTCTTCAATTTTAGTGTTACCCTTTTTTTATCAATTTACAAATCTCATTGTTTAAAATTAAATTTACTGCTCAAAGTATGAAAAAAGTCTGACAATGTACTGATAATGCACATATTGCTAAATGTTTCTATATAAGTTGATTAAACAGAAACAGATCCAAAATTTACAAAAATAAGTTACAATTTTTGATTTAGACATAAGCAGTCTTCATTGCGAATTTTTTTCACATATTGCAAAAGATGAGATCAACAGAACTATCCTTATTACTATCATTAGTAGTGGGCTATCTTAACAAAGGAGTGATTTATAATTTAAGTGTTAATTATTTGCAACCATAAAGTAATGTAGCAAATAATGATAAAAATTGACTATACTGTATAAAACTTCGAAGAAAAGAAATATTCAATAACAATACAAACCTGGTTTGAGAAGGGGAGGTACAGTGGCTTGGTACTGCCTTCCAACTCTAATTCTATTTCTATTTTTATTTTTGGCTTCATAATCCCAATATGAATCAAACTCAGCATCTAAAAATTAAATATAAAATAAAACTTAAAATGAAATTCTAAATCAAAAACAAAATATTGTATTAATATGAAACATGCTTCAAATAAAACAGCTAGGTATTAAAACAAACTCAAGGGGACACTACTCTTAAAAGGCAAAACTGTTGACAAAATCAACAGAAGTTTAAACTTTTTAAAATAAAATCTATTGTAGTTAATGAAATGAAAATTTTAGGGTTGAGAAAAATAATATTCTTCTCTAAAATAAAATAAAATAAAAAAAATAATAATTGAAAATTGAGAAATATTATATAAAAAATAATTATAATTTACATATGTGTTGTGTCGATAAAATGATTATATGCTGTCTTATACTTGGTATCAAAATTTTTATGGATATAATCATATAATCAAACTAGTTCAAGGTTTTATTAATTACAACATTCAAAATATATTTGCATACGAGGATTATTTAATTTTTTAGTGGGGCAAATGAATATGTACATTCTAATTTAATTTTTTTCAGAATATTTTAACAACTTTTTGTCTTTGAAAGTTGCCTTTTATACATTAAACACATAAATCTGGTATATTTAAAGGATAATGATATTATTATTAAGCACAGAAAATTTCATAAAAATTCATCAAATGGCTCTTGAATTATCATACGCACATGTTTAAAAATCTGCATTTTAAGAAAAATGCATTCAAAGAATGCATTTATGTTTGGCATTGCATTGTTGATGAATTGTATTTTCTTAATATCTTTAGAAATAATTAACATTCAAAAAACCAAATTGTTCAGATATGACCATACTTTACAATTAGACAACTAGACTAAATTACTGGGATGGTTATTTCTATTTGACAGCCCTTCAATGATTGGTCAGTTTCTATGATATTGACAAAGAATACATAGACGCAAAGATGACATATAATAACATGTTAGCAATTCTATTGCAGAGTACGTGCTAATATGGTCAATACTTTCACATAGACAGTAAAATTCATACTAAATGTAGTCATTTAAAAACATTGTGCAGTAGATTTTGTACATCAGTAATTTTCAAAGTGTGTTCCACAGAATCCCGATGGTATTCCAGGGGTTCTGTGATGTGTTAATTTTGTGTACATTCTCTAAAAATAAATAAAAATGCATAAAATTTTTGCATACAAAATTTGGATCACAATGGATTTGTTGTAATTCTGGGATTCTGCCATCAAATTGAGATTCAAAAGGGTTCCACAATCAAAAAAGTTTGAAAAACACTGTTGTACACCATTCACTGTGTACAAAAGGAAATTCATATGCTGCCCACATCAGATTATTTTCATTTAGATCAAAACATACTATATCAAAATTGACATCAAGAATTAGAATCTTATAAATGCCATTCACTTTTAAATAATAAATTGCATATAAAACGGCTGCTTACAACATTTTAACAAAATTTTTTTATATTTTTTTCAAAAAAGAGTTCTAAAAATTGAAGGTATTCCCTTACAAATTTTTTAATACTATCGCAATATTTTCCCTTTACATAAACTATGTATTGAAAGGAAAAATAATTACACATGCAAAAAGCACCGGTCACTCAAATTGCTACTGAAAGCCCTCTGGGTCAGTCGAGTAATCTGGGTCTTCCACATGCATAAAGCAAAACTAGCTTGTGAGACAAATGCATGATACATAAACCTTGGGTGGCAAAAGTTTTGGAGACACACAAATGTAAAATATATTAACAAACAGAAATATGTTTAAAATATTCTACCACAGCAATTTAATAAAATATATCTTATTCTGCACAACTGTGTTTTAAAGAGGCAACAAAACTTCTTGGTGCCTAAGAGACAATACCTAGGTCACTGACAAAAAAAGATTAGACACATGTGAAAAAAAAATGATACATAATTATTTATTATTGAAATTATGCATAATATTCATAGAATTTTTATTTCTCGGTTGCAGAAAAAAGGAAAGTGGGCATATTTTGTGAGCATAAGATTTTTACTTTTAAACATTTTAGAAAATCTAGTTTGGTTACATTTCTGTCTATAACAACAAATATTTTAAATTGCTACTTTTAATCAGTACTAAAAAGTCAAGTAACAAATGATTAAAAATTTTAAAACTTTAGGTCTCTTTATATGAAGGCAGCTACGGAGCACTGCCTCTTTGTGTCTTGTTTAATTCAACACTATAAGACTGGTATGGATTCAAAGAAAACAGAAAACTAACAATGGTTCACAGGTGAACCCAAATAATATAGATTCAAATCTATAAACATATATGAAATACTAGGTTAAGTTGCAACTTGCAAATATAGTTAAATAAAAGATATGGGAATAAAAGTAAAACAATCTGTTGATATAGTTAGATAGAACAAATAATATAAACGTGTTTCAATATACAAGAAAAATTTTACAAAAAAAAAAAAAAAAAATTATTATAAATAATAATAATAGATTTTTAGCATTGAATACAATATAAATTATAAAAAGATAATTCAATACATTTACCAGTGAATGACATTTTAACAATAATCTGATATTTTCTACTACATTAAACAGTAAACCAAATTAAAAAAAAAACACATTTAACATTCTAAAAAACAATCTATAAAATAAAAGTAGTTCCAATCAATGGGAATTGGTAGTGTCTAAACCTGTTTTGAAATCTTAAAATAAAATAAAATAAAAAGAAAGAAAAGCAGCAATTTCCACAAACTTTTATTTCAAATTAACAAATATTTTGATTGCGCAACATGGAAAAATAATTTCCTGAATTTATTGAGCAATAGGGATTATTACATAACATTTATTTATTCTTTACTCATCTTTTCAAAGTGCTCATATTTTGAAATATAAATATAATAAACTTTGTAAGTTTAAGTTATTGCTTTATTGAAATAATATTCCTTTTAAAATAACTAATGTAATTATAAACATTAAATAATTTGTTTTTGCATTCCTATTGGAGTTTAAATTATACAAATTCTACTGAGGAATTCTAATACTTTATCAAAATAAGCTCAAAAATGGTTGAATTAATATAAATCTTCGTATAACTAATACACTATACAATAAAATCTTGGGTGTCAACTGGTTTCAAAGACAAAAACAAAAAGGCCTATTTCTTCCGAACAAACGAGCACAACTTCCCTTATATTGAAGCAAGTTCGGCATCAGATGATGAAACTTGCTCAAATAAACGAGGTTGAATTTCTTGTTTGTTCTGAAAAATACTTTTTTGCCTTCGAAACTGGTTGATAGTCAAATTTTTATTTTATGCTGATGCTGTAGTTATATGAAGATCTTTGATTATTTTTTTCCCTAATCAACCTGATTTTTGAAAACATTTTTAAAGCTAAACTTTATTTAACTTCATCACTTGTAAAATTAATTTTCTTTATAAACTCTCAAAATCCAAAGAATATTTTTAGAAAGATGTAGTACACATTGTAGAACCTTAAATCATGGTCATTAGAGCAAACTAAAATTTTAAAAAGTCACACCAGTGTTTCTCATTGGTTTTAACAGGCTTTTTGTATCACTATCACATCATCACAAATAGCAATAACAATTTGAATGTATATTAATATAATCAATATTTAGAGTAGTAGATATATGTTTCATCAAATAATCATATGTTCCATCAATAAAATACGAAAGAAAGAGAAAAAAATTTGTATCTCAAGAAATTTTCAGGGCTCTCCATGATGTTCAGAATGAACATTGGTGTTTCACTGCTAGATCAAATTTATAAATATATGATAAATATTGATCCAAGGAGGGTCAACACTAGTTGTAAATCATTGAGACATAGCGATAGGTACAAGTACCTCGCTCAGAATGGTGTTCTCGAAACTTTAAAAATCTCGAAATCAAATTTTGAAAATTGGTTTATAAGAGATCTCTATGAATTTTTAACCAATTTATTTGAAATTTGAAATGATTATTCTAGACAGTAACATATAGTTTGATAAACATAACTGATGTTCAATTAATGCTTTCTTTACAATTTTATAGCAAAAATAAACTTTTCCTTTTTAGCAAAAAAATCATTAATTTTTATTTTAATGATTGTTACTTTTTTTCTCAAATGTTGACTATAATAAAAATCCTACCATGTTAACTGCATGTAGTCATAAACTAAGATTTATATTGATTTTCTCATTTCAGTTAAAAACTGTATAAGATATCCTGGTAACCATGAAGAAAATGTCTCTGATAAGAATTGCTGCCATTTGCAGAATGTTTTTTCAACAAAAATTTCATAATTTGCATTTATAATGTATTTTTGAATATAAAAAAATCATTTAAAAATTGTGTATCAATTTCTACAATGAAGTACAAAAAACCTTTTATTTTTTAGCATCCCAGGTGTATAAGCCCTCTTAAAGCATCCCTAGCTACCAGTGCAGGTAGGCAGGTTAGGGGATCAAAACTGTTTTCACACCTGCCATTGGCTGAACATTAGTTCTCCATAGGATTTATGTTAGAAAACAAAACCCAGCATCCAAAACCTACCTATTCAATAATATCTCTCGTTTCAGCCGAGATCTTGGTTATGTCTAAGTTACCAGTCAATAAAAAAATTAAGAAAAATAACATGGAAACAAAGAAAGGTAGAGAAAGAATGTCAATTACAAATTGTAGAGCTCCTTCAATACAGTAGGAAATTATATACAATTTGAACAAATTTAGCCAATACAAAGCTATAATTAAATATGTGTTGTAATTGACTATGCCCAAATTCAGCAGACTCTTAAGTTAGAATCCCAAGTGCAGTTACTACTGGAACTAAAATCAATTTTGCATTTCTTGGCAGCCATCGACATTGAATCTAGGTGTTAACTGCACTAGCAGGAAAAAAATTTACTATCGTTATAATTTTGAGAATATCTATGATTTGGAAGGCATTCCTATTGCAGATAACAGCACTTATGGACAGGTTTCATGCTAATTATACACTTATCAGCATGAATAGTTGTCATATGCAATGGCAGCATGAAAACTTGCTATATGCCACAAATTTATGAACTTCTATGGGAGTTCACAATTTCAGTTCTTCCTGTAGAGAGGATATTCATATACAATTCAGTTCGGACTACATGGAAATACACAGGTCAAGTACAAGTTCAGGTGAGTTCCGTGAATTTGAATATCTATAGTGATTAATCTACTACACTATAATGATTAATCTACTATACTATAATGATTAATCCACTATACTATAGTGTATTAGTGTATACACTACTATAGTGTATATACTACTATACTATAGTGTATATACTACTATACTATAGTGTATATACTACTATACTATAGTGTATATACTACTATACTATAGTGTATATACTACTATACTATAGTGTATATACTACTATACTATAGTGTATATACTACTATACTATAGTGTATATACTTCTATACTATAGTGTATATACTTCTATACTATAGTCAATATACTACTATACTATAGTCAATATACTACTATACTATAAGGTTCCCATCTCCAAAAGGGGCAATTAATTGCCAAACCTTACTTCCGATATACTTTGTCATATGAAAATTAATTTGAAGAAAAATATAGTGAGTTGAATGTGAAGCTTATGTCAATGAGTTGAAGTAGCATGTTAAGGGTCTTCAAATTGTAAACAGTTTGTAAATATGTGTGAATAATAAAATAGTTAAAAATGCAAATTATTGCCTGAAAGGAAGGTCTTCTCATGGATATCAGAATCTTATTAGTACTATGAAGTTTTTAGGACAGATTTTCTTTTATTTTGTATGACTTTTTATTTTACCACAAGCACTCACAGCCACATTTAGAGTTTTATGGACAAGGGGTTGTCAAAATATTAAAAGATTGTTAAGAAATATTAAGAAACTGAATATTTTCTCCCAAAGTTTATTAAGAAAATAATATGATGTCTTAGATAATCTTAGCAACAGAAATAAATTAATTTCATTTTGTAAAAATTGTTAGTCAATTAAATGTGTCGCAATTACAAGGCAGATGATTTTTATTTAATTTTTCTCGTCTAAATAAAACATGTAAGTTAAATTAATTCAATAAGTAGACTATCATATTTTGAATTATGTTTTATTTATTGGTTGCTGTAATAGGATAAAGATAATGAAAATAAATTTTGACTGCTTAAATAATGTTTTATTTTTGATACAATTTTCAAAATTCATATAGGTACTATATTTCTAATTGCATTTAATTGATTATTGCAACAATGTACATCTGCAAGTATTCTATAAATGTGAAGTCAGCTGGGTAATATGACTGACTGTTGAACTTCACAAAAGTTTATGAAATTTTAAGTATATGGCTAGTTTCTTTTCTGCCAGTTAAATCAATGGCTATTTAACACTAATGAAAGCTAGTAGGTGCAAAACTGGTTCATAAATACTTGTTGTTGCACTGTAAACATGATTCAGTGTTGGTAAGTTGAAGTAAATTACAAACCAAAAAATAAGCAGGAGGGACAAAATAAATTTTAGGCAATCATTTGAAACTAAAACAAAAATGATTAAAATTTAAAATGATTTATCAAACGACTTATCAGGTTTTGTGGCTTATGATAATCTAAAATTGGGAAGTACAAAATTTAATAGTTTTTAGATATTCAATTATTGATTTTTTAGATTTGTAAGTATTGTGGAACATTTTTAAGAATTAAGAACTTGAAGAAAATAAATGAAATTTATGCATATTTTTAAAACGCATAGTTTTAACATAAGGATGTTGGTTCGCACATACACAAGTGGTGATTACCCGTTTGTTTCGCTTTTCTTTATGGAACAGAAAATATTGTGTATAAATGTCTGGCTACATTCATAGCATACAGATAAATTTCAAAAACTTATGCGAAAAACTGCCTTTTGCGTTAACTTTTCCCTTTTACATGCCTAGATTAACAAATAATTTATCCCCTGTGACATACGCCTCAATTTTATGGCAATAATAAACATCGATCACATGATAGAAATTTAAACGTCATTCTCTATTTTCTTAAGAAAACAAACTATAAACATACAGAAATTATAATGCGGATATAAAATATGAAAAACTATAAATTATTAAAAGACAAATAGCAGGAATTGATAGTGACAGAAATATCAACACCCATCAAAACTATGCAAAAACCTTTAAAAATCTGGAAGCCGACATAAAATATACGTCTCTAATTATAATACAAACATGCTTTAGTTAATATTTTAACATAATTGTAATTGAATATTGACTTTAATCGGCTAATTAAGACAAATTAATACTGATTAAAGTATTTGTTTGAGTCGTACCTGAACTACATTTATCCATCAAAACTGATGTGCATTTGTTAATAACAAATTATACATCGCACTTAAATGAGCTAAAAACTATATAGAATTGAGAATTTTGTAATTTTCTCATTTTATTATGTATTTATAACCTCTACAATGTCAATGACTGGACCACTACTTAACGCATCGGTACAGACGGGCGAGGCTCTCGTCCAGTTTTTACTACTATACACTTTTCCATACAATGCTAAACCAGGGAGGAGCTTTCTCACAATCTGCCGACATTTTTACCCCATGCATGAGATGAGCTTTGTGGCAACAAATTTTTTCCATTCAATTTTTTCTAAAAGCTTTCCATTTTCCTGATAGAAAGATTTTTGTTATAGATAATTAATTATAAAGATTACATATTTAATTAGCAGCGTCATTAAAGTCAGAAAACACAAATAAAAGCAATAAATTAATTCAAACTTTAATTAGATTGCTAATTAAGACTTCAATATAGTTGTTCTTAAATTTACTAAAGTTATATAAAATTAAGTAGATTGATTTAAAGATAATTAAATTGTCAGAGAAAACTTCGATGTACTTATTTTAGATTTTAAAAAGAAACAAATTAATGTTACTAGAAATGTCCTTAAATTGGTATATTGTATCATATTGATGAATATTAGAGTTATTTTTATGAATATTAACAAACTATTATTGATAAAGCAAAATTAAATTCTATGGGGCTTTGTTAGTAGATAATTTAAAGTTCTTCAGTAACGCGCAGCTTGTGTTCTCTCTCATCTTAACCGGTGTGCGAAGAAAGTTAGTTTACAACTGTTATGCCACGTCTTCTCAATTAATTTATGAATTTAACTCCGATATCGTTTTGTTATTGACTAAATAATTTTATTTTGAAAGCAACTTTTGTCTCTAGACTCTGTGCGCTATGTTTGTTTTGCAACAGTGTTTAATTTTTACCTGTACTCTCATCGTAGCAAATTGTTTGATGTTTCGACTGCCCGCTAATAGCAGACGGTGCCTTAAAGAAGAGATTCATAAAGGTGTTTTAGTTAGCGGAGAATATGATTTAAGCGATGCTCCAGGCCAGAGAGCCGATTTATTGGTAAAATTCTATAGCTTTCAACTTACGATGCATATACATCATGTATTAGTGTGTCAAACATCTGCCCATCTTTTCTGTCAAAAATGGTTTTGCTGGTTAATCGGCTTATTTTATTTATTGCATTTGAAAATGTTTGTGTATCTATTTTTAAGGATTACGGTTAATTTCAGAAATTGTTGCTGTAATTTTAAGAATATGTTTAGAAAAATTCTGAGGGTCTCTTTGGCCCTTACGGAATTCTACATTTCAAAAACTGATTCTTCCCAAAATTTCAATTTCTGTAAACGAACCGTCAATAAATCTAAGATTTCTAAATTGTACGGTTCACAAAATTTAATTGAATCTTATTTTGAATAAATAAAACTTAAATTGACAGTCTCGGTGTAATAATGTTGTGGTTTTGGATGTCATGACATGTAATCAGGTCAGACCTATATAAGTTACCTTGCATTTTATAAATTTTAAAATATTTAAGCTAAAATAACGCTAATGATATTTTTTAATTCAATGTCATAATTGTTTAAAAATTTATTTCCACATGTTTAGTTCTTGGGGGAGGGGGATTAGAACTAGGTTCAAATGCTGTCTATATCTCATTAACTTATGATTATGGCGCTTCCAAATTCTTTCCTCATGCTATATCAGCTGATATGGCATCATTGTTGTAACATACGTAATGTTTTGGCATCCACTAGCATCACCAGAAAAAAATTTGGGTGGGGTTTTGGTAACCAAATATCTTGTTTCCTATTTCTACAAAATTTAATGGGTTCCAATAGGCCTTAGTGAAGGGTTATGATCCCCCAAACCCCACCCTTCACAATGCCACTGCTAATAACTATTTGAAATGCTCTTGTAATGATATTTTATAAACTACATTGTACATGCTTATATGTGATATTTAATTTTTATTAGTATAGTGAGATTGTATGTATTCCTTCATTCACTAGAATGCATGCAGTATACATACTTATGCATTTTGCAATATTTCTGTGTTTAAATGTGCTGTTGAACTTTCTCCTTATCTTTGAATCTACTCAATGCATTAAAACCAAATTTCATAAAAAATAGAATGTTACATTGTATTAAAATATTGCAATTTAAAATAAAACTTAGCTTTTCTGTACATTTTTCAATCCAACATTAAGTTTGAATTACTAACAGATGGATACTATAATTTGGTAAATGAAAGCTTGTTAATCACTAGGTTGTCATATGTTGGACACATCAAATTATTTGTATAAAAATTTAAACTTAATTTGTAAACAAAATGAAAATAAACATTTCATGTCTGCTTTTATAAAAAATCTGATGTGGGCAACACATGACTTTCCTTATATAATGCAATGAATTTGCTACTTTTACAGTAAAAAAAAAAGTTATTCTTATAGTAGACACTTATATTCTTTCCAAGATATTGAATTTTCTTCAATTAGTCCTAATTTTCATTGATTTAGCGTCATTTTTATCAATTTGGCGAGATTTTTGTTAATTTGGCAACAATTAAAAATGTCACCAAGTTGGCGACATTTCGCCAAATTCGTCACCAAAATCTTGCTAAGTGTTATGGATGGAGAAATAAGTTATTCTTACAGTAGATAAATGACTATTGGCATTCAAATACAAAAGTATTACTCAAAGTACCTTTTTCATGAATGGAACGAGCTAGATCCACGAGAATGATGTCACCAAATTTATCGCATGGTATTACATATGAAAAATGAGCATGTTTTTCAATAGGAAATATATTTTTTTTTAATTTTATATAACTTTTTGATAATTTTTTTGAAAAATGTGCGATATCTCAAGAACAGCTCATGTTAGCGTTCTAAAATTTATGTCAATCGTTTTCTAATGAAAAATTACATAAGAAATGCCTATTTGCGTGACTTTATTGGTGGTTTTGATTTTTTGACGATTTTTTCAAAATTTCACTCGAAAATTTAGGGGGGGGGGGGGTTCTGAACATTGGATTGCGTACAAAAACAATAGGCTTCCAGTGTTTGTGGATTGTGATTTTTGTACCAAATTTCGTTCGAATCGGTCCATTCGTTCGTCAGTTATAGTCTCCACAGACTCACTGACACACGCACACACACACACACACACATACTTTCACACAGACATCACTTTAAAAATGTTTGATTCATGATCAGGGATGCTTGAAACGTGCTCTCCCGTCGAAAACTCGAATTCGAATTTTCGACCCCATCACAATACTTTCCTTATACATTATGTATATAAGGAAAGTGAAAAGCAAAGAATTTGTATTAATTTAAGAATTTTTGACTTTTTTCTTACATATAACTGTTTTACGATATGTTTACAATATCCTATTTCTGTGATAATTGTGTAATCTAAAATATTGTTAAGCTATTGATTGTTATTTCAACTGATGTAAAAGACAATTATATATTAAAAAGTGGATGCTATATAAGCTTACTCATAAAGCCAGTGCAGATCCAATGATCCAAATAAACCTACTATGAGCTAAAGTTGGGAAAACTATATTGAAAATGTATTTTCGATGCAAAATACATAGGTTTTAGGGCTTAGAATACAAAATACTTTTCAAATTTGAAAAATTCCAAATACAAAATACATTAAAAAAGTTAAACATTATTGTGTATTGGGCTGCGTTGAATTTTCAGTGTAAAGCAACATTTGTCTACTATACATTGTATTGGAAATAAGTAAGCCTTATATTTGTTAAATAGTAACATTGGAACTTTAAAAGGATTAGAATGTATTGAAAAAGTATGACTTAGAAGACTATAACCTTTGAAATTTTAAATCTTCAAATTAATAAAGTAAAAATAAATGAATCTATGGAAGAACATATTTAATATAACAAAGATATAATAAAAAACAAGAAATTTATGAAAAAAAACTTTCATATGGTGATAAATGGTTTATATACTTCATTTTTGACGGAACTGTTAAGCATTTTTAATTCTCTTTTGCATACATATTTCTTTCAGTCATACGAATTTTCAGGAAAACCAGTAGCGACATCTCCTATGCTGCAAATGAAAATGCTTAGTGAATCTCCCAACCCCCTCTAGAATTCTACGCTAAATCCATACCAGTCATCATCTAAGTTCTATCGATAGCCAATCCATAGAAATAGATGTTTCAAGAAAAAATTTTGATCCGAAAGTGAAAAAAAAGAACTAGAAGTGAAAACAAAAAAAGAAGTGGGAAACTTTAGTAAACTCCCAACCATCTCCCAAATTTAATGCTAAATTAATATCAATCATAATCTCAGCTTTATCTATAGCCAATCTGAAGAAATAAAGTTGCAAGAAAATGTTTCTGAACCGGAAGTAGAAAAAACTGCATGTGGATAACTTTAGTGAACTCCCGTTCCGCTCTGGAATTTGATGCTGAATCCATATTAGTCATTATCTATAACCAATTCTGAGAAATAGATGTTTAAAGGAAAATTTTTGAATCAGATGTAGAAAAGAAACCGGAAATACAAATTGTACCGGAAGTGGAAAAAGAACTGGAAGTGGAAATTCTTAGTGAACCCTGATGAATCAGATGTAGAAAAGAAACCAAAAATACAAATTATACCGGAAATGGAAAAATAACTAGAAGTAGAAATTCCTGGTGAACCCTGATCCACTCCGGAATTTGATGCTGAATCCATATCAGTCATTATCTCTATCTATACCCAATTCTGAGAAATAGATGTTTTAAGGTAAATTTTGGAATCAGATGTAGAAAAGATACTGGAAATGCAAATTATACCGGAAATGGAAAAATAACTGGAAGTGAAAATTCTTAGTGAACCCTGACCAATCCGGAATTTGATGCTGAATGCATATCAGTCATTATCTGTATCTGTAACCAATTGTAAGAAATAGATGTTTTAAGGAAATACAAATTATATTGGAAATGGAAAAAGAACGATGTGAAAATTCTTAGTGAACACCGATCCGCTCCGGTATTTGATGCTGAATCCATATCAGTCATTATCTCTATCTATAACCAATTCTGAGAAATATTTGTTAAACATAATTTTTGAACCAGATGTAGAAAAGAAACCTTAAATACAAATTATACTAGAAATGGAAAAAGAACTGGAAGTGGAAATTCTTAGTGAACCGTAACCCGTGTGAATGTGAGGCCTACTCTGCTCACAGATTCGAACACATTGGTCGTCATGTGATTGAACCCTGGGAGCTGAACGACATTCCTGTCAAGTGCCTGCTTATGTTTGCATCGGCTACTGGTCTCTTCTCTTAGGGACCTTCACTTTTTGGGGTAGTACAATAGACCTCTGGTCGATGTGCTAGGCTCTTCTGGAGCCACCCACCTTCATATCATTCATTCATTCGAACCGTAACTCGCTCCGGAATTTGATGCTGAATCCATATCAGTCATCATCTGTAACCAATTCTGATAAATAGATGTTTTATGGAAATACAAATTATACCGGAAATGGAAAAAGAACTGGATGTGGAAATTCTTAGTGAACACCGATCCGTTCCAGAATTTGATGTTGAATGCATATCAGTCATTAGATCTATCTATAACCAGTTCTAAGAAATATATGTTAATGATAATTTTTAAACCAGATGTAGAAAAAAAACCGGAAATAGAAAAAGAACTGGAAGTGGAAATTCTTAGGGAACCCTGAACCGCTTCGGAAGTTGATGCTGAAATCCATATCAGTCATTATCTCTATCTATAACCAATTCTTCAAAATAGATGTTTTAAAGGAAATTTTTTAACCAGATGTGGAAAAGAAACTGGAAGTACAAATTCTTAGTGAACCACCCTATATCTTCTAGAATTTGATGCGGAATCCATATCTTGAGTTATCATCTAAGCGTTATCTATAGTCAATTTTGAGATATATGCGTTTCAACTAAAATGACAATTTTGAACAGGAAATGAAAAAAGAACCAGAAGTAGAAATTCATAGTGAACCTGTAATCCCTCCGAAATAGGATGCTAACTTCAAATCAGTCATCATCTGAGCTCTATCTATAGCAGTTCCCAAGATATAGATGTTTCAAGGAAACATTTTTTCGAAAATGTGTAGTATAACAAATTTTGCCATCAATAAAACTTATTACACAATATAGCGCTACCTTGATTGAACAAACGCCAAGGGACTAACATACAAACTCATTAAATCGAGGTACTCCTGCATAAAACTATAATCTTACCTTTAGATGCTTTTTAAAATTTGCTGTGGCTTTTAATGCCCCATTTATAACCGCACATTTTGGTTGGTTTGCATAATTTGCATTCCATCTTATTTACTCCATTATCATCAATAGATATCCATTTAAAAGATTTTTCATCTAATACTTCCCAAAATACATTTGCACCACGAGTGGCAGCATCTTCCATCTTTTCTCATGTCTTTGCAATAACTAACTACTGCGTAATAACTAACTATTGCATTGCATCTCTTTAATTTTCTTCAGATATACATACAATGCATAGCAGAGATTGGATTACCTATGCTTCTGTTTTCACAAAGAATGAAACTTCAAGCTCTCTTCTGTCCCTTTTCTTTATACATTGACACGAAGGAGACATCTACCAAATAACATTATTATATAATTCCTATATATGAATGTAAAGTTTAAAACAGAAACAATTTTTCTCAGAGACCATTGCAGATGCTAAATATTCCGTTTATTAGCTGGCAGTTGAAAGTCGAATGTTGTACAGGACAGAGCACCAGGTGCGAAGCCCCTTTAATCTCCAATTTCAATATGTGGTTTTTATCGTCAAACTGTGACATTAATTCAGTGACCCTAATTGGAGGTTCGAGGTTTTTATTTACTACTTTTTATTATTTGTCCTAGCTCCTAGTGTGGCAGTTTGTTGCACATTTAGAGTTTAAGCAGTTTGGGGGGTTGATGCAGATCTAAGGGTTGGGCACCAGTTGAAAAAGGATGTTTATATATTAATTGCAAGAAATAAATTCAAAGGTTAGACAATATGCAGATTTGCCATTTTTCCTTTTGCGAATCGTTCAATTACGGTTTAAACACTATAGTTTGAAATTTGAAGAAATATATTTTGAGTATTTTGAAAGTACAAAATACCCTAAAAATGTATTTTCGATACATTATTAAGATACTTTAGTTTTTATAGTTGAAAATACAAAATACAAATGTATTTTGAAAATGTATTTCAAATACATGTATTTTCAATACTGCCCAACTCTGCTATAAGAAAAATAAAGCTAACTTTATGAACTGCAAGCCTGACTAATATGCTATGAGAGGGAGGGTCTTCCTAATTTTGTAACTTTTATTTCACCTGACCTTGGTTAAAAGAAGCTTAAGACTGGTTTATGCCCCATCCTTCTAAAATAAATTCTCTTCATTAGCTACTGGTAATAAAATGATATATTTTATATTTCCTCATAATAGAACATTTAAAATTTTGCTATTAAAGATTTGTTTGATGTTTTATTATGTGTATTTTGTTATATTGTTTCAGGTTACAGATACTAAAGGTCATATATTGGTATCAAGAGAAAACATAGATAAAGGAAAATTTGCTTTTGTTACTGATGATTATGATGTTTTTGAAGCATGTTTTGCTTCAAAGTTGCCAGCTGGTATGTAACTATTTTAATTCATTCATTTTTATTGCTAAAAATAGATTCTAATCTTAAAACAGATCACATTATTCTGTTTGTAAAGATGAAAATGCAGTAAAACTTCTGAAAGACCACCTTCCTTAATGACCACTTTTTCTTGTAACTGATCCCTCCCCCATAGACTGAATGCTAAATTTACCTCCATTTAGAGTATCAGAAATCATTCTCATTCCCGAAGTGACCACATTTTTAGAGATTGAGAAACAGGGAGATTTCACTTCCTGCTTATTTAAAATCAAAGTTAAGTTTTTGAACTTTATCTTGCCATTTAAGCTGTCAATTGAATTCTGATGAATGATCATTGTAACTCTCACAGTAAAAACTCCTTGCTCTCTCATCTCAGGAAACATTCCAGGAAGTGAATAGATTAATCAAAACTACATTATTTGTTGAAAGCAATAAAATACTTCATTTACTTTCTGACATTCATTTCCAAAACTTTTAAGATCTAAATTTCCTAGCTTGGAATTTAAATATCAAATTACCAAATTATAATTTTTTACTTTTATATTTTGCATACTAATGGAGTGCAAATTTTACCATTTATTTTATGTATGTAATTCAGAGGTTTTATTGTATTATGCTTTCTGATTCATTGTTTTGCCCTCTGTGATTTTTGCAACTTTTTTTGTCAGCAGAATCTTGCTGTCTATGTTTTATGGAATATTCTTAAACATGAAGTCTTAAAATATATCTAGTTCTTGTGTTCAAATTTTTATAAAACTTGAAAATTTGACAAAGTTTTTTTTTATTGCCTCTGATTATATAAATGTAATATGCAACTAATATGGATCATTGCATGATTCAAATTTTTATATGGTTTTGTAATGTGCAAAAACCTTTTACTTCATTTTCAGAATTAACTTAAATTATCAGAAGCTGTTTCCAAAATTCACAAAATGGGTATTAAATTATTTATAAAATTATTTTGAAAGTTTAATTTTTTTTTTTTAATGTTAAAATTGTACATTTCATATTTTGCATGTAAATAACCTTCAACTCTGCAAATTTTTATATGTAGAAAATTTTCAGCTGATCCATAAATCTACAATCTTTAACAAAAGGAACTTTACATTCAAACTCAATTTGATAAAAATAAAGAAGACTATTTGCTAGAGGTATAGTTTTGGAGGATAATGTGTAAATTAAAAGGACACCATTCATAGTGAAGGCTTGCAGATAATGTCTTCTTAAAGTAAAGACTTAATGCACAAGGACAGTAACGTTGCTACTAGCATCCTCACATGCGTAACTCAATATTTGAAAAATCTGTAATTCAGGTCCTTTTACAGCAAAAATGTGTTGCTGTCTTATGTTAAGAAAATTTTCTATTTATCTGTATTTACATTTTTTACACTTAATCAGTCTGTCATATAGCAATGGATTTGTTCTTTTTGCATTTAAAAAACTAGCTTATATGTATAGCTTTACACACATAACACCATACCTATGTATGGTGTTGTTCATGATTTAAAATATGGGCAAATTCTAGTAGTATTCTAAATTATATTCTTGAAAAAATGCTATTAAAATATTTAACTCCTCTATAAAAAGTATAAGAATTGTTTTCACTATACAAAATTATGTACAGGCAAATCGGATGAGTGAAACATTCTGATCCTGTTTGTAGATAAATTTGTAAAAAAATGTGAAGTTTGGTCAACATATGCCAAAATAAAGACACTAAAATGGTAGTAAAAGATGTATCTAAAGTAATTTTTATTTTATTGTAACAATCTGTTAAACATAATAGAAAGTGTATGAATTTGAAAAATTTTTTGTCCTTATAAAATTTAAAATATCAATAATTCCTGCGATATTATATCCCAAGATCGTAAATAATGAAATGCTATTCATGTATAAAGTTTATTTTTATATCAATTTGTTTAAATAGAATAAATTGAATAAAATCTTCTGCTGTATAAACCTGTTTGATTTAATTTCATTGCTAAGCAGTATGATATGATTTTTTTAAATAAAATTTCAGAAAAAAATAATCTGCTATTCTATGAAGCTAAGTTCTAGCATATTTAGAAGTTGAGATGTGATCAAATTAGTGGGGAGGCACAATAGATTCATAAGGCACACTATGAATTCAACCAACAGTTTTATATAAAAAGAGAGCTAGTGTGTGCATTAAAAATTAAGTTAAAAACATTTTAAAAAAGAAATCTGAAAAATAAGCTGCAAAGTACCTCGTTATTCAATCATATGAGAAGTAAAAGTAAAATTTTAAATTCTATTTTCAAAAATGTACATACAATTCACGTAAAATTTTCGGTACTTTTCCATTTCGCCAAGCAGACTTTATTAAGGACAACACACGTATACACATAAAAGAATGTTAATAAATATTAGTTCTAAGAATTTTTTACTTTGGAAGCATAAACATTTTAATATAATTTAAAAAATTTTCAAATTGGTCTTTCGTTTCTTTTCTCCACATAAATTCCACAAGATAACTTTCCAGATGATGATGTGCCGTTCCTCTGTGTTTTTTATTTCACCATTTGGCGCTACTCCACAGTCTTTCTATTTCTTGTGTGTGCGTTCCAGTTTCCGTATCGACAAAATTGTATTTATGGTTGACTTTGAAATGTTGAAAACTTTCCTTTTCCAGTTTTTCAGTGCAATATGATTTCCAAGAATCGGAATATATTATAGTTCCTTTTTCAATATTTTCCTTAATTGCTTCTAATATAATGCTCATGGATTGGTTTGGCACCTTTACAAGGAAACATTCGTTTGTTTCACGGCAAACTCCACCAAAGATCCATAGAATCCGTCCCGCATTGTTTTTGCGCTTAGTGAACATACTTTCATCCACCTCGACAATCATATCAGGTCCTCCTATTTTCCGTTGTTGACATTTAAGCAAAGAAATCACACAAACCTCGCGCATGTAGTTATTCCAGTCTACAACTGTTCCGTGACTGATTTCCAACTGTTTTTCACACCATTTAACTGAAGTTAATTCTTTGCTCCAACCATATATAAACCTCACACACTTCAAGAAACTCAATTTCGATGACTCAAACCATGTGCTTTTTCGGATACTTCTTTTACTGCGACAAGTTGAAAGGTTGCAGCGCCATTGAATTTCGTTTTCGAAATACAATTTCATTTCATGATTATTATCACAAGTAGCAATTTTAGACAAAACACCTTTTGCTTGAAAGAATCTGACAGATTCTTCCTCTGTTCTGAGCTAATCCCAAATTTTCATTGGTTTTTCATCCATTTTTGACGTATTAGAAAAAAGACGTGACTGATAAGAAATAGCCGCAACTTGTTTTGAAAATGTGGTGGTAAAAGGTTACCAGCAGGGATATTCCATTTGGCGTCGGTTGTAGTATTTTTGGCGACTTTATCGCCTGCGCCGGCTAGATGGAAAAGTACCAAATTTTAAAAGGATGCCTATAATGCTAAAATAATTTAACATTTAAAAAATCAAAATTATATTTTTAAAATTTTTAAAATTGGAATTTTACATATTAAACCTTGGTTCTGTTGCAATAGCTGTAGGCATCTGTATGGGTTCATTCACTGAACACCTGCTTTTCCATCTCGACATATGCCTGTTATTTTATCATTATTGTCTGCTGAAAATGAATTTGATTTTGAAGCCGAAATTTTGATGGATTTTTAGCTTTAAATGTTTATAACTTTTAAATTAATTTGAATTAAAAAAAAATTCAAGGCATATTACCTGAAGACTGGAAGTATCTTTGTGCCAAATTTCCTCGCAGTCTCCATAGCTTCAATTTTTTGTTACACAAGGCGCATATATATACACAAAGATATTTATTTATTATGTAAAAATTTTTGCAGATTTGCAACTTTATTTACTTATTTTATAACTTTTTTTCTTTAAAGAATCATTCAGAAGTACTTTATTAACTTATTTTTGCTTTCATTACATTACATATCATATATATAAATGAATCAAAGTGTTTTGAAGACTACATCATAACATAGTTGAAAAGTGTTTATGGCTTTGTTCATTCTGTCTGTCTGTCAGTTCACACGATAACTGCTGTAAAAATAGCTTTATCACAATGAAATTTTAGTATGGTGTTGAGACGGTCTGTGGGACATATAGGAATGTAAATGAATAATATCACCTAATTAGTTTTGGATTGAACCCGGATTGAAAAAATGAAATACATTGAACTCTATGGGACCTAATTTTTCAAACACTTTTTAAGCAATTTTAAAATTCATAAATTGCTTTGAAAATTTTAGAAAATATTCAAATTATGCCATAAAATATATAAAATGTTTTTTAGAAAAATATGTTCGGAAGCTTTTTAAATAAAAATTAAAATAATAATTGCACCCGTATTATATGAAGAGATCACATGACCTACTTCAAAATAAAATATGACAACCATCTTATGTCAAAATCGGGATTTTTGAAGTTCTTTTTAATATATATTTTGTGTTGCATCCGTCCTAAAACCACTTTATTTTTTACTTTTTTTCTGTGCATCTAAATACTGCGTCAATGCTATTATAATATTTTTGAGTTTAAATGATCATCAAACTTTGATTATTTCTACAACGAAGCCTAATTTTCACGTATGTAAAATGTAAACACCTCAAGCTGTCAGATGAGTTGTATAAGAATTACTGAATTTCTTTAACAGAAAATTATTTAGCTCTGGAGTCTGCAATATAGTTGATATGAATAGAACATTCATTGATTTTACATAAAGTAGATGATTCTATAGTATTGCCTTTTTCGATGAAGTTTTAAGCATGGAGTTAGAAAGTACTTTTACCTCCATGGCTTCAAGATTTTAGGTAAAATAAATTATTCTAGTATTGTGATAATTTTAAGAATATCGCTACTGAATGAAAGGAATGGAAAAAAGTTTGAATGAAATATTCACTCCTGCATATGGACATTTTTCGCTTCTGTGGTCCATTGTTTTAAGCACATATGCTTAAAATTAATGAATTTTTAAAATCTAAAATCACTCCGATAATCTCCAGATACTGATACGACCTAACATCTATCAACCACACTTTCCCAGTGAGATGTGAAATCTCATTTTAGGGGCTTCCTGCATATAGACATTTTTTGCTTCTGTGGTCCGTTGTTTTAAGCACATATGCTTAAAATGCGGATTTTGTCTGCCTTTACTCAGTTTTGTCTGTGCAATCATTGCATGACCCTTGTGATAGCCATGCTGAGATTTTAAATTCATTTTGAATTTTTGCTGACAGATAAGTTATATTTTGTCTAATAAATTTGTAGGCAGTTTTTGCTGTTAATTATATTAATAAAATTTATTTATTTTGCTATTTTTTTTTTATTATAAAGAATTCAATTTATCACTGCTTTAACTCCCAGGCAATGTCAGATACATCTTCTGGTATTTTTATTGAAAATAAGATTAACCTATCTGCTAAATGTTTATAATCCATCTACTAACAGAAGTTAGACTTGTTCCAATAGTTTCACATTATTTTCATAACAATCTTAATTATTGTGATATTTATGTTTTGGGACATAGTCAATCAGGGGCATAGAAAAATTATTTGTGTTAATAATTTAGGTTATAAAAGGTGATTTACCATATCATATGTTGGCCTATCTGACAAATGTATAGTAATTTGGAGTTGCAAGTAAAATAATTAGGGCCCATTGGTATAACCATAGTGTTCGTAGAATATAAAAAATATTTTCTGCTCAAACATGGTTTGTTTGTTTCAAAATTAAAATGTGTGTTATTCTGTATTTGGTTTTGCATTTGTATCTGTCATTTCTGTTTTACCATAAAATTCAATTGATCCATCCCCTCAAATACAACAGAAAATGTAAAGAGGAGAGGGCGTGCTTATTAGGAATTTTTTGCTGAAAAAAACAAGTTTAGAATAATTAACTCGTCACCTCAAATGTAAAGGAAAATCATGGAGTATGTATTGGTGTGTGTGTATGTGTGTGTGTGTGTGTGTGGGGGGGGGGGGGGTTACTCCAGATTTTCTGTCAAAAGAAACAAAAATGGTGCATTGATGTGTTTGCAAAGTGTTTCCTACATTCTATTTTTAGAGTTAATTTGTGAATATTGGTAATAAGAAACTATTACTGGTAGTTAAAATAACAATTTATTATTACCTTATGTGCATGATTTTTAGATAAAATAATGATAAGACCGTCAATAAAATTATTTTATTCAATGGCGATTTTTTATTTTTTTTTCGATTGTAGATAGGAATTTTTCAGAATTTCAATTGAGGCGAAAAGTGGTGGGGGAGAAGGAATGCTTTCCGGGAGAGGAAGGATTAACAGAATTCTACAGTAACAATAAAACTACTAAAGCAACTATACAGTTATATAATATATTAAAATACTCAAATATACAGTTATATACTTGAGTTATTGAATTTTTAGTTTGATAAAACAGGTTGTTTTCATATATTTTAGGTCAGAGGGGCCAAGATAGAGATGTAATACTAACAATGAAGCATGGTGTTGAAGCCAAAAGCTATAATGAAGTAAGTGTAAATTCAATGCAATTCCTACCCATTTCAATGAAAACAATAATGATGTTTTTCATACTTTAAACTGTTTGTTGATACCTCCCCTGTAATCACCCTTTTCCTTGTTATTCGAGCATAGTTCATTGTAGAACAAATTTAAAGATTCCATTTGGTTAGGAATAACATCCTCTACAAATTCATGTGCATTGAATTTGCACAAGGGGCTATCTTCATATTTAAATGCATACAAAATTTTAAACGGAAACACCCAATTTTGTAGCCATAAACAAATTCTATATCCCCAAATTAATCCCAATACAAATTTTTGCCAAGTTCTTAACTTCCAGAGATATTCAATATTCCGAAATGTGTAATTTTCAGAGGTCAGCTCCATATTGAAAACTGCAATATAAAGGGTGAGATTCAGTTTATTTACCAGAATTGTCCTAATAAAGTGGACCATTTGCTATTGTACTAAAAGACGTTCCTGGTATTTATTCTGATATTTTGTGTATGAGAATGTAAAATCCTCTTTAATAGTCATCTTTTGGGATTTTAAAATGGTTGAATTAATGAATTAATTACACGAGTGATGTAATCAAGACATTGTAATAACATTCGAATATCTCAAAGTCATGAGATTAGTTCATCGAATAGATATTTTAATGAAAATTTTCTATAATTTTTAAATCTATATGACAAAAGTAAACCCAAATCTAAAGAAAATTTTCAACAATCGGTAATAGGTTTCTGCTAAAAGTATTTTCCTATCTCCTATTTCAAATATTCTAAATCTCAGCTTTGCAAGTTCAGTTTAAGTCTAAATTAGTTTTAGGTAAAAGTTAAATTAATTTTAGATAATGTACAATCTCTCTTTATGTTCAATTTTAACTCTTTTAGCTAAATTATTAATTTTATCTTATTTATTGCTGTAATTTACACAATAATTAATGTAATTTTAATGTACAGTTATGTTACTGAAAATAATGTATTGTCAATCTAACATGAAATGCATGCTTAATATTTAACATTTAAATTGCTTTCACTCTTTGAACATTTTTAATTTGCTTATATATATATACATATATATACACTGCTGGACAATTGCTAATGATGGATCACAAATTGCAATATAGCACAACATTAAGTGGGGGTGGAGACCCAGCAGGATGAAATATTGTTGCCACACTGTTCGGACATTAGAATAAAGATCATTTATTGTTCTGGAAAATACAGAAGGTTTTGAAATATCTAAAAGGATAAAAGTGTTCATTTGATGCTGTGTATGGAGAAATGGAAAAATGCATATGAATGACAGCAGGCACCTTTGAGAAAGGTGTCAGTATGGGATATGTCAACTGTGGAGCGTGATGCAACATTCCACATGTCGTGTCATACTTTGCACAACATTATCCAGCAGCTGTTGAGGTAAGTTATCCCACTCCTCTGTCAGGTGAGGGTGTTCTTGTTCATTGGAGGATATTTTTGACTAGCAAGTCACCTCCCCAAAGCATCCCAAACATTTTCAATGAGGTTTAGATCTAGAGAACTTACTGGCCATACTAAGCATTGAATACCCTCTCTGACTAGGCAATCCTGAACAGCGAGTGTTCGATGACGTGGTGCATTGTCATCCATGAAAACAAATTTATCACCAACAGCACTACGGAAAAGGCAAACATGAGGCAGTAGAACTTCATCAATGTATTGTTGATCAGTCATAGTCCCAGTTCCAACCACATGTAGGGGCGTATGGCCATTGATCATGATGCCGACCCATACCATGATACTGCATATCGGATATTGGTCCCTTTCCTGGTTATTTTCTGGACGATAAGCAGTACCACTCTCATGCCAGATCAGTTAGTGTCTACAATCCAATGACAGACTGAACCTATACTCTCATCTGAGAATAGAATAGTGCACAAGCCTCTTCGGTCTGATTGCGATGCTTACGACACCATTGCTTGCAAACAGACAGAATGGTGCAATCAGAACAAAGAGACACACACAACAGGTCTGCAGGCATATAGTCCTCCTTCCAAACATCTGGCTACAGTTTTTCGGGAGATCCGTTGTCCTGTGGTAGTAAGAAACTGATTTACCACCTGCTGAGTTGTGGTGCACCTGTCCCTTTTTGCCGATAGGACAATGTACCTGTCTCCTGCAGGCATCGTACTTCTAGCACGACCTCTCCCTTGACGCTTACTACACATTCCAGTTGTTTTAAATGCTTTCTTGCCACAGCCATGAAACAATGCTGTGGGCGATGTTGAACTTCCTAGCAACATCTGTTATTTTTCACCCTTCTTTGATCTCTCCAATAATACGGCTATGCGTAAAATCATCTAAGTGATATTGGGAAGACATACCGAAAATTTCAAGTTTGTCAATTAAATCTTTCCCGTATTCACTTGGAACTACAACTGTCCACACTCATCAAATCCTTTAAATCTCTTATCAGCACTAGCACGTGACGAACAGGCGTGTAAATGAAAAATTTGCATACGCACACCTCTTCTTATTGTATCCCATACTTATTCTAATTTTCCACATTCTTCCTTTCATTTTGTGGTTGCTATGGGTGATAGTGTCATCCGTCCTTAGCAGTTGTCCAGCAGTGTACATATATATTCTATATGGATTAAATCAAATGTATCTAAATAAAAATATTGTTAAAAATTTTTTGAAGATAGTCAATACTCTATGTATAATCATTTATACAATAAGCCCCAATTACAACATGATAGTAAAAACACTTATGCAAAGAGATCAAAGCATGGCAATGAAAAAACTAGAAATGAACATGTTGACTTTAAAACAGATAACTGTGCATCATAATTTCAAAACTACTTATAATTGGAAAATTATAAAATCATATATATTTTCTGTTAAAAAGAGAAAATTTAATTACCTTTATGCCACCTTCTTAAAAACAAACCTGTCCAGTGATCACTGTAAACATATATTTTATGATCTGATTATCACTCGTGCTAAACATTTAAATATTCACCTCAACAAATCTTACAATGATAATATCTCCTCAAATTTTTGTGTTTTATTTCATTTAAACATATAATTTATAATTCCATTAATTTTAATAAATTATTTAATGCACATCACCATGTACTGCCTATCAAAGATTTAAAAGTTGTAAAAACATTCAAATATAACAAACCATTAGGTTCTAAATGACAGTTGTTCCACATGAGTTCCAAATGACAGGTGTTCAAACACTGAGCTATCACGTACATTTAAATGTCTGTTTATTCTGCCCAGTCTTTTATAGAATTTATTTTTTATCTACAGGTTCTTCAATATACTTTAGTTTTTTTGTAGATTTATGTGCTTTAGGTGAAATCTGAAAGGAGTTCCAAGCATGTTTGAAAGTCAGTTTTGTTTTATTTAGTGTGCAGCTAGCCTAAATGAATAAGATTGGTAATAAATTTTGTGAAGATTGATATGCATAGGTTCATTGAAAATGTACTTATTTGATTGAAATTATTTATTAGTAATAAATTTTTCTTCTAGATTGCAGAAGTGGGTCGGCTAAAACCTCTTGAAGTCGAATTACAAAAATTAGAGGATTTGTCAGAATCTATTGTGAAAGATTTCGCATATATGCGTCAGCGGGAGTCTGAAATGAGAGATACCAATGGTAATTATTTTACTCTTAAGTTTTTTTAAATTAAAAAGCATTTTATATGTTGTAAGAACTCATTAATTAAAGACCATATTTAGAAATTCAGAATTAGTTATAAGGAGCGTTTTGGAAAAAATATAAAATATGTGCAATGCTTGATTCATTAAATGCCAATTGTTTCATTTAGTTTAGTGTTTTTCAAACTTTTTTGGTCGCAGAACCCTTTTGAAATTCAATTTTATAGTGGAACCCCCAAAATGCGAAAAAGCCCATTGTAGTTCGAATTATGCATTAAAAATTCTGCATATGTTTTTATTTTTAAGAAAATTTATACGAAACTATTAGGTTGCAAAACCCCAGAGTTCTGCAGAACACACTTTGAACAATGCTGGTTTATTTCATTATATAACTCATCAAGACTCGAAAGTGCCATTTACAGAAAGCAACTCCCATAGGAGCTGAAAAAATTTTTACATAGAATTTTAATACTAGCACACCACTAACTAATATAAAAACTAACAATTGAGGTTACGTTATTTAGCAAATTAACCGTCTTCATCATTTTGACAACTTAGAGGAAAACATCAAGTATTGTTAGCCATTAGATTCTATTTCATTTTTAAAATATTTATATTTTGTAAAAATTCATGTGCTTATTTTTTTTCTAATAAATTGTTTAGAATACGGGTCATTCCACATCAAATTAACTCAAAAAACAAGGGTTTTATCACCCTCCGACTCGGATTTTGATGAAACTTGGTGTACACCCTTCCCTTAAGGTTGAAAGAAACCCCCTTAAATTTTTTCATTCTATCTCAAACGGTTTAAATTTTATAGCACTTCAAAATTTCATTAAATCTGTGTTGTCTGTCACTCTTGAGGCCCTCGTCACAAGATACCCTTGCTTACAATTTATTTTTTTTCTCCATAACAAATGATCAGATCTCTATGAAATTTTATACAAAGCACAATAAAATTATAAGAATTTCTGAAAAAATGCATCAGTACTCAAAAGGTTTTATAAATACCTCAAAAAAATTAATGTACTTGTAGCCTAATTTTTTGGGTGGAAAAACTAGGTTTGGAAAATCTGAATTTTCAGCATGTGGGCATGATGGAACCAAAAGTTTTTGATGTTGAAAATTATCGCAAAGACATGCTCTTTCTCAATAGAGAATGAAATTTATGGTTTTTTTACTCCTTGTAATGAAAATGTTATGTTTTTTTGACATTGTGGGAAAAAATGGCTGCTGGGTAGCCATTTTGTACAATTTTTATACAATACATAGCTGCAATAGAAAAAATTAATGGAACACAGTTATTCAGCTTAAAATTTAACATAATATTGGTTATTATAGTTTTTTTTTTTTTAAGTGCAGACTTGTTGGTGTATTTGAAGTTACGAAATTGGCTAATCGTAAATACAAAAAAAAAAAAAAAAAAAAAAAAAAAAAAAAAAAAAAAAAAAAAAAATTACAGTCAGAAACTTAAATGCTGTCAAGTAAGGTAATAAGAGCTAGCAAAAAAAATTAAATAATTTAAAATTATGCATTATATTCAATTATGCAACATTACATGATAAATTGGATAAATTGTGGGTGTTTAGTACAAAAGTCTACATTTTCTACATGTGCATATGATGTATCCCAAATTTGTTTAATTCAGATTATTATTGTATACAAAGACATGTCTATTTTTTAAAAGAAAAAAAAAATGAATGATGTATGACTGTCATCTTGAAATAATGGATGCATGGAGACTTTTTACCATTTATGTTAAATATAGTGCATATTAAATATAGGCAGTTTCATGTCAGTAGATACATTATAACACAGTTCAATACCTCACAAGTTTACTCCTCAGTTTTTTGCTGTAGCCTCAGTATCACCTGTAAGTTTTCCATTGTTTCTTCCATCAAAGCCATACACCCATTAGGAAAGAAGTATCTTCTGCCAGTTATTGTCTGGGGGGGGGGGGGTACAATACTCAGCATATGAGGAATGGTATTGCACAAGAATCGTCATGGCTAGGCCAGTAGAATGAAGGTGTTGGTCCATTTGGGTTAAGAAATTTTACAAAAGCATCACCCTCGTCTTGATTAATCTCTGATATCATTCCAAAGTACCACAAATGATCATACTTGCAAGCAACAAAACATCCAGGATACAGATCATCATTCACAGGAAGTTGGGGGGAGGTTTCGTTGTGGAAATTGAGAGTTCCAGGGAGTGTCTGCACGTCTTTGAAGTGGGTTTCCAGGGAAGGGTGGATTAAGTCTACATCGTCCCTTGCAATATAATGGAATTTGACTTTTTCAATCTTTTGTCACATAAATCAAAAAGGGTTTTTGGAGTAGTGATTTGCTTGTCAAGGGGTCTCTGAAGATTCTCTTTTCTAGCTAGATGTTTTGTAGTTCCGCCAATACCACCACATTCTGACTTGCCATGACTAGTGGCAAAAAAAGACCACTATTCGTTTATCTCCTTTTCTGGTAGGTCAGACGGTCTGGGTCTCAACAACAACTATACGTTTATTTGGAAATCTCCTTGATGATGGCAGAGATTTAGAAAGTTAAACTTATTTTTGTACTGTGCTGCACAGCCATCACTAAAGTAATGTATCTGTTTGATGTAAGGAAAATTATCTTTTATATATTTCAAAACTATTTCCTGAGTTTTGTACATCATGTTTCAATCATCAGAAACAATGCAATGAGATCATCTTCTCTCCATCAGGATTTTTATAATGCACTACCACAGGATGCAAAGTACAAGATTCAGAAGTCCAGTGGTACCCTTGTACTTCATCTTGGATGATGAATGAAAAGTTTTCACTGAAATCTAGTAGAATAATGGCAGTGTGTGATGGAAGGTTTTCTTTTAAATTTTTAAGGAAGGAAGATTGTGACTTTGCTATGAAAGAATGAGGAATCAGATGTTCTATTTTATCTGTTAGATCATCAATGAACTCATTTAGTGTCGAAGTAGTTTTAATCAAGTGAGTTCAATTTGTGGAAATCCATTGTGAAAATTCAATGAGGATTACATCCATCAAAATCTTCAAATTGAGATTCTAAGTGGCTGACAAGATTATTTTTTGTAGGAAATTTATTACAATGTCTGAGCATGCATTCCCTGTTTAGGTCATCACAGAGTAGAAGCTTCATTATGTATAAGTGCCTTCTGTCTGTGCCGCATGCAGTAGTAAAATGGCATTCTGATGAATGGTACACACACATATACTGTGTCCACTAGAACCAGCCAGAACACACCACTTTGGCCTCATAGCATAAAATTTTGAGAATACAGGGATACTCCTTCTGCATACAATTCACGGAGGTTGCCTAGTATTAGCCGTTTCCTCTGTTGCTCTTTTCCAATGCTAACCACATCCTTCATTCCCGGCATTATTCTAGACTGCTCGTCACTCTGATAAAAGTTTAGACCCTTGCTTACAGTTTCAGATGGAAGCTTTTTTCCACCTCTAGGATCTTTTTCAGCTAAAATTCCTCTTTCTTTAAAAAGCTTCTGTGCCTGGCGAACTGAATAATTAGATGCACCAAATGTTTCTTGAATTTTTCTCTGTGACCATGAAAGAGAAGCAGGAATGGTTAGCATCTGGATTTGCTTCTTTCTTGAGGTGCATTTTATTGAATGTTTCATCACCTCTACAAGTTTATCCATGTCACATGTTTTCTCTTTAGTCACCATCTCTGCTTCAGTCTCTGTAGTTGGGATTTCAATCTGTAGCAATTTTTCAATTTTGGCACGAACATTTTTCTCGAAATTTTTTATCGTCATCTTTCCATAAGGTCCATCTTGCAGTGCTCAGGTAAACCATGTAATTTTAAAGGCGAACAGTCCACCTCAGTAAAAGAGGTGTTCAGCTTTTCCATAGCTTCTCCTCTCTCCAAATTGGTCTTTCTTCAAAACGTATCCCAATATCTTCTGGTTGAGTGCAACTGTCTTCAAAAACATAACTCTCTTGATTTACATCACCATAATTAATTTGTCTACATCTACAGCATAATTTTTCACATGGTTTTAATTTAATTCCTTTTTTTAGCAAATCTTTGGACTGCTGTAATGTAACACACACACATACAGCAAGAACTAGAACAAAAAAAAAACAAAAAAAAAAACAGATTGGATAAATTTTAAGAGTTTTGCTCACAAAGTTTTGTCAAAGTCAACACACAGCTTTGCTCACAAAGAAGCCAGAAGTAGACTGACTGATAAGCCAAGTCTGTATTCTCTGACATGCAATCAATGCATATGTTTCCTGCAGCCCAATCACATGTATCTGAATATCCTGTTTAACTCATCTGCATTGCATCACCCAATTCCAGCTGTCCATGATTTATCTATATACACTAAATAATATATGAAATAATATACACTAAATAGCATATGAAAGACTTCTAAATTGCAATTTGAGAAAACATTTTAAAATATCTAATATTTTTAATATTTCTGAAATGAATAAAACTAATTAATAAATTTAAGCCTAATCTGATGTACTAATATTTGTATATAATACTCAATTTTTAATTTTTTGGAACATTTTTGTTGCTATGTCTTATTTATCAGCATTTAAGGTTTCTGACTGTAATTTATTTTTTGTATTTACAATTAGATAATTTTTGTAACTTCAAATACCCCAACAAGTCTGCACTTTTGGAAAAAATAAAAAACTATAATAACCAAAATTATGTTAAATTTTATGCTGAATAACTTTGTTTTATTAATTTTTTCTATTTCAGCTATGGATTGTAGGAAAATTGTACAAAATGGCTACCCAGCAGCCATTTTTTCCCACAATGTCAAAAAAACGTAACATTTTCATTACAAGGAGTAAAAGAACCAACATTTCATTCTTTGTCGAGAAAGAACATGTCTTTGAAATAATTTTCAACATCAAAAACTTTTGGTTCCATCATGCCCACATGCTGAAAATTCAGATTTTCCAAACCTAGTTTTTCCACCCAAAAATTAGGCTGCAAGTATATTATGAATTTTTTTGAAGTATTTATAAAATCTTTTGAGTACTGATGTATTTTTTTCTGAAATCCTTATAACTTTGAGCTTTGTGTAAAATTTCAAAGAGATCTGATCATTTGTTATGGAGAAAGAAAAATAAAATGTAAGAAAGGGTATCTTGTGCCAAGGGTCTCAAGAGTGACAAACAACACAGATTTAATGAAATTTCGAAGTGCTATAAAATTAAAACCGTTTGAGATAGAATGAAAAAATTTAAGGGGTTTTCTTTCAACCATAAGGGAAGGGTGTACACCAAGTTTCATCAAAATTCGAGTCGGTGGGTGACATGACCTCGTTGAACTGACCTGGAATGACCCATACATTATTTAAATATATCGGTTGGAAATTAGAAAGAATAAAACTGTTTTTAATGTTCTACGCTTTGTGTATCATAAGCCTACATTTAACATTAATTTGATATCGGGATTCAATCAATTATTTAGTTTGGATCAACTAATATTAAATATTGAATGATATGACTAAATTTCAGCATTTGAAAAGCAATGACTGTTTTTAGAGTTTTAATTACATTTAATACATTTAAACAGACATTAATAGTCTAGGGGAAATGTTAGATTTGAAGTAAGTAACAATATACATATTGCAGCACAAAACCGTTTGAACACTGCTGTTAACTGCATTTGGAGTGTGTTTCTAATATGCAACAGCATTAATTATGCTATCAAAATTGGCTTAAAAGTTCTTAAAATAAACTCTAAAATTAAAGACAACCAAAATGAGGTTTAAAATAGGGGTGCAACGGATATCCGGTAAACATCCGATATCCGGCTATTAAGCCGGATATTTGGCAGCCTGATATTAGAATTATCCGGTCATGTAAATAATATGCAAAATAAGTATTTTTAATAATTCAATTAATAGTAATATTAAAATTTTCAGGTTTCTCTATTTTATTATAGTTTCTTAAATTAAACCTTCATTTTATTACTTAATATACATTTAAAATCTCTCCTTTACATTCAATATCTTTAACAATGAATATTACTTTAACTTACGATTTACATTACAAATTAGAAATAAATTTCCTATCAACAGCATTCAAGTTTGTTTTACACTAAATATAAGAATTAAATCATTATTTTCCAAATGTGGTATTCTCAAATATTTCATTACTTAGTGATGAGTGATGAGATATATATTATTAAAAAAAGGGGTGTGGGGGAAGGTAGTATTTTTAGAACATTTTCTCTTGGTGAAAATGAATTCAATTTTAAAATTAAGCTTATTTCTTTCCCTTAAAAATTTTATAATTAATTTATTGACATCTTTACAACAAATTATAATGTTGGAAATAGAAGTACTTATGATTTCTATTATTTATCAAGTTATCTGTGATATTATATTGGAATTTAAAGAGTGATAAGGTTTTTAAATTCTTAGTTACTATAATTAAAACTGGAATTTTATTTTAAGCAGCAGCTACTAAATATTAAGAAGTTAACAAGTGTAATTTTATTAATAACCAGTTGATAATCATTAAGTATATAAACACTTAACACTTAAGCTTTAATGGCTATTTTAAAAGTTTTAATAGTCCAGTGGCTACTGCTGGTTTTGATTTGTATTAGTTGCTCTAAAATGTAATAATTTTAAAATATGTATTTCTTCTGAATTAAGAATTTAACTTAGCTATAATCATGTAAAAAAACCCCAGACAAATGAGAAGAAAAATTAAATAGGAATAATAGCGCAACCAGAAATTTTTCTGGGGAGGGGGGCATTCGCTCTATAAAGGGTTACAACCTTGAAATTAGCACAAAAATTACTATTTCTTCATATAAATCGGCCGGATATCCCGGATATCCGGTTTTAAATTCAGGTTGAATATCTGGTATCCGGCCAAACTTTTAAGTGACATCCGCTGCATCATTAGTTTAAAAGTCCTTTAATAAAATCTCAACATACAAAAATTTTACACGGTCAAAGCTCTTTGGGGCATCACCATGCCCTTCATCGGTGGCGACTTCGCCACTGATGAAGGGCATGGTGATGCCTGGAAGCGCTTTGGCCGTGTAAAATTTTTGTACGTCAAGGAAAGGAGTTTTTATTTAAATGTTGGTTGTCCAGAGTTGTAGACACAATTTGTGGTGCTAATTCACAACATATAGCTATGTTAATCATCTGCATCAATTTGCTGCTGAGAATTGAGTGTCGAAAACCCAGACAGTCCGAATTGTCCTAGGACATGAGCAGCTATTTGGACGGCTGGAATGGAATTGAGTGTGTACGAGTTGAATCATACCCCTGCTGCTCTAATTAAGAATCATTACAAAATATAAATCTGAAAAATGGTTATTCAAAATGCACATAATTTGCTTCAATGGTTCGTTTCATGCAAAAGTTCTGAAAGTTTTTAACTCCTAGGATTTAACATACATAAGGAAATATGCTTTTTTATTTTTAAAGAAATCAAGTTAATCTTGTTATCTTATTGCTCATGCATGTTGTTGAGAAAATTACCCAGCTTGCTTAATGGTAGAATCTAACAGGTTATTTGAAAATAGATATTATAGCATAATTACTTAAAAAATATATACTACGAGGTAGAGTCAATAAGTTCCCGGAATGGTCGCCTACATTCACGCAGGTGTTTGTTGGAGGGGAAATATCTCGTTTGGAGGTTGGCAGCACTAATAAGGAAAACACACAGCCATCTGGAATTTATTTCCGGTACTGTTGGCATTAGCTGCAGATCATTTCTGACAAAGTGAATTTTTCATTCGTTGGATTTTGAAATGTCGTCTTTAGAGCAGTGTGCAAACATCAAATTCTGCTTTTGCTCGAGAAATTACCTTCTGAGACACTCGAGATGCTGAAGAAAGCATACGGAAGTGTTGCCATGAAAAAAACTGCTGTGTACGAGTGGCAAAAGCATTTTCGTGAAGGTCGCACAAACATCGAAGATGACCTTCTGACTGGGTGGTCCTTCTCTTCCACCGCAGATGAGAATGTTAAGCGCGTTCGAGAAATCGTGCGTGCAGACAGGCGAATAACCATTGATTGATTCTATTGCCTCTGAACTTGGAGTTTCATATGGGAGTGTTCACAGCATTCTTCATGATAATTTGAACATGCATCGTGTTTGTTTGCACATGGTTCCAAAAATGTTATCACCTGAACAAAAAGAAGTGAGAGTGAACATGTCCAGGAATTTGATTGACATGGCTGATGAAGATGACAGCTTCTTGAAGAAAATCATGACAGGTGATGAGACATGGTGCTTTCTTTACGACCCTCAGACAAAACGTCAGTCAAGTGAATGGAAAGCAAAAACATCACCAAGGAAGGAAAATTTTCGCTTGGGCAAAAGCCGAGGGAAAGTGATGCTGGAAGTGTTTTTCGATTACAAAGGCGTCATTCACTACGAATTTATTCAAGGCCAAACTGTCAATAAAGAACTTTACCTGGAGATCCTTAAACGACTACGAGATGCAATCAGACGAAAACGACCTGAAAAATGGGCAACAAACGATTGGTTTCTTTTACACGACAATGCGCCACCACATCGCTCTGTGATTGTGAAAAAGAACCTTGCTAGAAACAGTGTTACCACTCTGGAACACCCTCCTTATTCTTCCGACCTAGCACCAGCGGATTTTTACCTGTTTCCACGGCTGAAAATGAAATTGAAGGGACACCGTTTTGTGGATTCAGATGAGGTGATCGAAAATGCGACGAAGCAACTGAAGGACCTCTCAAGAAATGGATTTCAGGAGTGTTTTGAACAGTTATACAAACGCTAGAACAAGTGTGTGGATGCAGGACAATACTTTGAAGGCCAATAAGGTAAAATTATTGTTCTATTTTTTAATAATTTGTAATTTACCTATTCCTGAACTTTTTGACCCTACCTCGTATATTGATTAAGAAAGTATCGTAATGGGAGTTGAAAATTCAATTTCTTAATTTTCAGTGTATTTACATATTTTATGCTTCTTGAAACAGGAGTCAATAGACCATGGTACTAATGAGGCCCTTACTAGAGTTATGTGACCTGTGACACATGAGACATTTGCAAGTTATGTAGACCTAGTAAAATTTTCTAAAATGTTGATTTTAAAATAAAAATTTTGGATTTTCTAAATTTAAAAATTGCATTTTATTGAATTGTTGAATGTAGAATCATTATAATTCTTTATTTGTATCACAAATGATATTAACTTAAAATATGCAATGGCTTCCTAGTTGAAATTGTTCCAGCAATCATTTCTGAATGTTGGCATAATTTTGGTCTATTTTGTACATGAATGTACTTGAAAAAAATGTGAAAAAATTAATATTTATAATTTTATATAAAATTGTCTCTTGTAAATCATTTAGGTACAAATGTTGTGTGCTTACGATAACTTTTAAAAAATGATATTGCATCAGTTACTTCTAGTAAATTTTAATTTGTTATTTTTTAAATGAAACTTTGATGTGAAACATCTTGGAGTATGTGGTAGAGTAAATATTGAAAGAAATGTGACTTAATGGAAATGGAAGTATGCAATGTAAGTAGCATCATTATAGTTATGAAACAGAAAACCTTTGTTATAATATAAAGGTCTGAGTCTCTTGATCTTGGTGACGAATTTGGCAAAATATCGCAAAATTTGGTGACTTTTGGCAAGTTCTGGAAACTTCTTGAATTTTGTTGATTGGTTAATAATCTTATGAGATATGTGCTTTTTCCAGAACTTTCCATAGAGAGCATATGAGCTCTTTATCGTTCTGTTGGATTGTTGAAATGACTTAAGTAGTATCTGCCACCCTCAATACAGAACCCAATATGTATGTCTGATTTTATGTACTCTTTAAGCTGTAATATAAAACAATTCCAGTAGAAAAGTGTAAAAAAATTAAAATTTTTATTAAAAATATCGGAATTTTCCCCTAGGTAGCTTTATACCATTGCCACATATCAACTTATTCCCATTTGAAATAAGTAAAAAATGTAATGTTTCAAAATAGTCTATAACAAGTAATGGTGTTATTCTCTATTTTTTTAATCAAAGCACAATCAATCAAATTATAGAGTTAATACTTTTCTTGCCTAAAACTAGTTTTTTAAATCACTTTTCTCTTAAAGTTTGTTATAAAGTTGAAAATTTGCTATACCTATATGTCAGCAGCATATATTGAAAAGATGCTTGATGTTTTGGGGATATTTCTAAAAAGCTATCTAAGCATTTTTACAGTGCTATTTTGAGAAGATTTACCTGCAATTTTTTGATTTGAGGAGCCCCTCTCCCCTCCTTAAATACACCCCCGCACCTAGGCATCTTTGCTGGTGAAAAGGAAATAATTTTGGTCTTTCTCAAATATTGAAAAGCTGAATGTGACATGCAAGTAATAAAATATATACCTTCCGGAAAAAATTCTGCCTACACCCATGCATGCCTGGTTATGAACCAAAATTTTGAATCTTTTATTTTCAGTTTAGGAAAATAATTCTTTTGAGGTTTTTTCCCCCAATTTTTTAAATTATATTTCTACAATTTAGAGGAATTTTTAAGTTATCACAAAGTCTGTTTTTTTTTTTTAATTTAATACTGTGAATTTGTACTTATTATATTTTCTCTCCTAATTAGAATCTACAAACACCCGTGTGCTTTACTTCAGCATTTTCTCAATGGGCTGTCTCCTAGGGCTGGCAACCTGGCAAGTCTTATATTTGAGAAGATTTTTCAAGGCCAAAAAACTCATTGAATAAGAACTTTTTAAGTATCATTGTAAAATAAGGGACAAACAATGTTTTAAAACTTAAGATTGCATTTTAATACTTAAGAAGCACAATAAATAAGTTTTCTAATAATACTTTTCACAAAATTGCTTTAATAGATTTATTGATTCTTAAGAGAATTATTTATTTTTGTGCATGTATAAAGCTGTTTTTTGCTTACTCTGTTTTGCATTTCAAAATTTTATTCCAGGAAAGGACGTTTTTAGTTTTGTATTTTTAGTTTTCTTGTATAAAAATGAATGTGTTGATGAATTCAGTATTATGCACTTTCAACTTGCAAACCAGTCTGTAAACAAAAAATAGATTTTAAGTCATTGTTGAGCCATTTGCTAATTTTTTTTTTTTTTTTACACATTTGTCTGCTGTTCATCATTAAAAATAAACATTTCAATCTGCTTCAAATTTGGTTGTTCATTATTCATTGCTCAAGAATTAAAGTTTCTTAAAATTGTCCTATGTCCTATCTTATTGAATCCAACGTAAAAACCAATTAAGGTTTTTCTTTAATAAATATTTTGCATACATTCTTTTTTTTTAATCCCTTTAATTACTGAAATAGTTTTGTTAAAATGGATGGTATTTCCCTATATTCATATCATAAATATTAGAATTTTTTTTATTAAAGTGCAAAAATAAATGTAAATATAATACACTTTAAAATAAGTCTTTATTTGCACCAAAAGACGTTAAAGACATGTTACAAACCTACAGAGGCATGAGACACGAAAAAGAAGATTCATCGGGCTTTTTATACCAAGTCAAAAACCATGAACAAAATTTATATATTATTAATGGCCAAATTACACAAGGCATACATGGAAATGAAAAAACATATATTAAAATTGACACAGTGGAAATAAAATGCAAACTAAACACATTTAGATGTTTAAAAATACAGGTAATGATTTAACCTTCAAGGAATCAAGAATGAGACTCCATGCAAAACGGAGATTTTGTACAGGGTCATAATTACAGATGGAAACACTATAAATAAATAAAAATTCATAAAGCAAGATATTATGGGAATTATTACAATTAGTTAAAAGAAAGGTTTCATTGAAAATCGTGGCAAAATTATCATTGATTAAACAGTTAGGGATAAGGCAGTGGAAATATTTTTATTTTTAATATCATTACCATGTTCAGATAATCTAAAGCCAATAGTTCATTTAGTACTACCAATATAGAATTTATAACTATTTTAAGGGGAAATAAGGGGGATAATGTACATCCCAGTCTGACTCAAACCATTACCTTTAAACTAAGATTAAAAATAAGATTAAAAACATTCGGGCTTATAATACAGTTTTAATGCCTTTTAGTGTGAATTAAGACTTTTAAGTGTTTTATATTTAAATTTTAGATATGCTGTCTTATGGAAATAAATGTTAAAGTTTCATTTGTATAGCAAACTTGCATGCAGTAAAATCATTTAACTTATTTTCAAATTGATCATAACTGTTGTTTTTGTTTAAAAATTAAATATATATATATATTTGCCAATCTTTATATATATATATATTTGCCAATCTTTATATAGTGATTCCCAAACTCTTATCACTAGTTTTGGTTGATGTTTAAAAATATTTTTCATTTAAATAATTTCAATATTTAAGGTGTATGTTATCAAAAAAGAATTTCAAATTTAAAAAACTGAATTTTTTTTTTAAACTCTTAATTTTAAATTTTCTATATTTGAAATCAATAGATTTATTATTTATTGACAACTATATATCTTTCTATGCTTAAATGATTTTGAGTCCTGAGATGTCTTGATATTGCTAGCTGAGTAATCAAATCTGACTTTTTTCTCTTTCAATAATAAATATTAAATTATAGATTTGTGTCATTAAAACAGTTCTATACAATCCATAGCAAACTCATCTTCTGCAATTATATTATCAGTTTATGGAATGAACAGGAGCTGATTAAATTGTTTGTATAGTAAAATGAGATAATATAAATAACTTAAGAATAAAATCACTCCTGGAGCTTTTTTATTTGACCAACATTCATTCTAGCTCGAAATAATTTGGAAATCGCTATATTTTCATTGGCGAAGAACATGTGGCATGGGTCAACTTGGAACAAATTTAATCCAAACTTTTCATCTTTCTTGATATGCCATAAGCAGGCCCATGATATCAACTATTGGGATACCACTGTTTGCAATGTATCCTTTGTTTAAACTTTGTGATAATTGTAAGAAATCCTTGATAAATTTTAATATTTGACATTTGTTTTATATTTTTCTCGACTGTATGCTATATCAGATTGTAACTGTATTAGGATTGGGTTTTATTAAAAGTTTTGTTTCTGTAATTGTTTTTGTTTGAATTCTATACAGTCAGTGATTCAGATAAAGTGTCGCATCAAAAGGCTCTGCTTTAATGAAAGCTTGAACAGCCGTAGCAAATGCTGTGCTGGACTCCATCTTTCACAAGGACGTGGGGCTTTCATCAGTGGCGGCTCGTGAGGAGATGCAGGATAAGCGCTGCTTCACTTAAAGTGATCGACTTAATGGGTTATTATTATTATCATTTGGCAAATTTTTCAGACTCGTTTGGCTATTTTTTAGATAATATTTTACAACACTTGTGCCAGTAGCATGATGTGTTTTGATTATGTTCTTTGTCTAGGAGGAGGGGGAATCCCGCCACTGAATCTACTTAATCTATTTCTGAAGTCACAAGCCGCCACTGGCTTCCATGTGCACAATATTAGGAAAATGTTTTGTTTTTAAGCAGTTTTATACAGGGTGCATACTGGGGCTTGAAAATTGGGAAAATACTTGAATTTTAGATTAATATTTTAAGGCCTTGAAAATTTCCATTTTCTTGGTAAGTCCTTGAAAGTGTTTGAAAAAGACAGGGTTGAAAGTGTTCTGAAGATTCACAGCATTGTGTTTTTTCTGAGAAGTTCTGTTTTCTCTGGAAATTTCCCTATCAGTTACGTTGTCGCTGAAATTTTCTTAAACATTATTTTTCCCCAAAAATTTCCTCAACGGCTGCAACATTAAACAAATGGTAGTTTGGTATGATTTTTCCTCCCAGAAATGCATACAACTTCATAATATGGAAGAAATGATGTCCTTGAAAAATAATTGCATGGTACTTAAAAGTCCTTGAATTTTTTTTAAGGGAAGTGTATTCACCCTGTTTATAAGATATTGAACTTCAAAGTTTCTTTTACATTTCCATTTATCAGCGTTGAAGAGAGGACAGACAAATATCCACGTTGTAACCATCATTATTATATTCGGAATTATGGTCTCACCAATGTCCAGATACGACTTATCCTCCGAATTCCGTGGTGCATTCTCACGATACACAAATGTCTTTCACCACATTATTATTATTATTATTTTTTTAGATTATTGGTACTTTAATTCCTATTTTATTTTTCAGCATGATAATAGATCTTGTCAATAATAGTGTAATGGTGGTTAATAATAGATGTCATCAGATTTCTGCTATGTTAAAAGATATAAATAAAATAATTTTTGTTTTTAAACATGTATTTTCCATCAGTATTAAATTTAAATATTTAATACTGATAGTACTTATTTTAATAATGACTATATTAAACATGTATTTTCTATCCATGTATTTTATTACAAATTTTCTTAGAAAGGTCAAATTATCCACGTTTATTAACAGATTTATCTACAATTGAAGTAGATAAAAGTTTGCTGGATGATAAAATTTAATTTTTCCCAAACTCTTCCTTGAAATTTCTTAAACTGAAAACCCATATCTGATGTACAAATTTAGGGCGAGGGGAGTTGTAAGAATAACTTGTGAGGCTCAGGCCTCTGGTATTAGTTTAGCCTTCGAAGTAAAATATTTTGGTGTTCTATCACTTTTAGAGCAAAGAGTTTGGGGTCCTATATGCAATCGCCTTACCCAGGATTTTGGAAGGGGTATGCAATTGAATGGGGGTAAAGTGATAAAAACAGAATGGAGTACCTATGCAATTGTTCAGTCAGTGAGGAAGATGCGACTCTCAACCATATCTATCTATACCATTGCTATACTTCACCATCTAGGATACTATCTGGATCAAGTAAATTCAACACCCACTGGCAAAAAGCAAGCGATGAGGTAATTGCTCTCAATGTTATATTTGCCAAGTTGAATGAAGCTAATTTTTAAGATTACAAAATATGTATGTCCAAGCTTATTGCCCAATAAAATTATCTGAGTACACTACTGATGTGTGCTGCAAAAAATTATCAACTAAACTGTGGTCTAGGATTGTGTGTGTGTGTAGGAGGGGGCACAGTCCTAGCAAAGACTGAATTTGTAAAAACTTGGACTTGCTGCCATGAATGCATGCCAAGCAGATTTGTAAGAAAGGTATTAAAAACTGATTAAATTGACAATAGTTCTAGGTAAATTTTAATGCTTTAATGCAGCAAATTATTTTTTCTTATTTTTATAATTAAATTATAGTTGATTTATTTCTATTTTAAATATAGGGGGAAAATTTTCCTCTTCCTGCTTTATTACAAAATAGATTTGTATGCAATTTGAAAAAAGGGAAGGTATAAATAATTGTAAATAGGTGATTGGTGATGAATATGTTGATTGGTGATGTAGTACTTGAATTTATTAAAAAAAAGTAATTTTTTTTTTGGGGGGGGGGGGGGCTTTAATAAATAATGGTCAAGAGCCGAAACATTTGAAATGCCCCCCCCCCCCCCCAACCCAGGATGCCAGTGACAGAGCTTTGGTTGTGCCTCCTTCAGCTTTGAAACCTTGCACTCCCAAATTCGTCCAAAGCTCTTGCCCCCTCCTCCCTTAGTCGCGGGGACTGCAGGTCCGTAGCTCCGCCACTGCTGGATACAAAATTCACGAAGATTCATTGTTATGAAATGATTCGTTGCTGCCACTTAGCTCGAATAGCATTACGCATAGACCAACCAGCTTTCAGCTTTACCTTTTCTCCCTTTAACTTATTTTTAACCTTGTTTAAAGGTGACTCATAAAGCAACACCTGGCGCGGACGAGGGGGAAACGTACGTCAGAAAACCGGTTGCGTAACTTCGTCTTTTGTCCGAAATCGACTTGTTTCGTTTCTTCCTTCTGAATCGTGTGTAGGATAGTGTCAGTGCAATTTTCGATTGCCGTGATGTCCCAATTAATGTCCTTATTCTTAAGTTCTATTTTAGTATGCCAATCTACGCTAATTTGGCAAGAATCCCAGCAACTTGATAGCTTCAGACGTTTTGAATGAAAACCGTTGTCAATTGCTCGACTTGACACGATGCCTCCACTATTGACAGGGCAAGCTCATAATTACAGCCCTATATCGCAAACGAACACAAATGATTGCGTTTGTCATGTAAAATGTGTTTTAGTTGGGGACGGAGCTGTTGGAAAAACGAGTTTAATAATTGGTTATACGACCAATGCATATCCAAGGGAATACATGCCAACTGCCTACGATAAATATTCAGGTAAGTGATATTTCTTATATATATTCTTAAATACTTTAATTTCGGTTTTTGAATTTAAATTATTTTTCATGCTTCTGCTTCAATTTTTTATTTAACCGATTATATTTGGCGAGTTACTTAGTTTGAATGGAGGTTTGGAATCTTTAATTAGCACCTATTTGCTAACCGTTTTAAATTTTTCTTCGCTCTAGTGAATCCATATTTAAAGATGCGCAATTGTCAAAATATGTTCAATGCGTGTGTGTCGTTTAGGTTCGTTTCTCTTTTAAGTTTTCAATAAATCTATAAATATTTTGCTTTCTATTCCTCATGTTGCAAACTGCAATGCCGATGCGATGCAGTAAGACAATTCGTTTTTTAATACGTGGATTGAAATTGGGAAAGTTTTACACATTACCATTACTAGTAAATATTTTTAAGAAGATAAGATAGCAAAGTTCAAGATTTATTTTGGTAATTTTCGTATTTGGAATTTGCATTCACAAACAAGGTTGGATAATCAAAACCCTCCTTAAAAGGATATATACATTTATTCGGAAATTGGGGGGGGGGCGGATTATTCGTTCCCCACTTATATATGTTTGTTAACTAATTTTGATGGCAGGGGCGTACGCCGCAAAGGGTATTTTGGATGTTGGGTCTTGAAGGTTTCTCGAGCAGTGTTTCTGTCAGGTATATATTCAGCGGAGTTAGCCCCCCCCCCCCCCAGAGATGTTTTATGAATTACTTCTATATATTTACATAAACATTATATTGGGAAACTTGCCCCCTCTAAAGTTCCATCCGCCCCCCCCCCCCGACAAAAAGTTCTGAAATAAATACTGTGGTCATGTGATTAATTTTGCAGGGGACTGGTATGAGCAGGGCGCCCATATAAATTGTGGACCCCCCTTCGTATATATATCAGTCTTCCTTCATGTTTGATTTTCTTTATGAATCTACTCTTTCCCCACGAAAAAAAAATTGACTGGCCGCACCTCCACAAATTTCAGCGGTGCCCCCCCCCCCCCACACACACACACACACCCTGGACGACCCGTGTATTATTGGTATAACCCGCAGGGTCCACAAAAGGGAATGAATTCTATAAAGATCACAGAAATAGTGGGAAAAAAGGTGACCCTAAATTATCAAAACCATCTCTACTACTGGTAGTAGAGATTGTTTAGGCTTAATCCGTTATGCGATCGATTGAAACTCGTATAATTCATATAATATGGTTAAAAAACTGGTACCATTCCTGTTTACATATGCTAGCATTAATCATAATGAACTTTGTTGAAATATTATATTATGGGTAGACCCCCTTCTACCACAACCACCTCAACTCTTCTACCCCACTCTTGCGTGTGTTTGTTTGCTCCACCAGTGGCATACAAACGCAAGAGCGGGGAGGGGATTTGGAATACCGTAAAAATGTATTGTTTTAATCTTTGCAACTATAGAATAGTTTAAAATTACAGGTTTAGCATCGTATTTGATTTCGTTAAAATTGCTCTTCTGTTATTACTGCGGCCAGGAGGGGATGAGGATCTTGTCCTGAACGCAAATACCGAGCTTCCCCCGGGGGATGGGGGATTTGAGTCTATGAAAATTTTAGTTAAAATAAAATGTTCATTATGCCAAATACGAGCCAAAATAAATTCAGTCAAACACCCTTCAAGATCGTTTCTGGCTGCGGCGTAACTTGTAGTTCATTGTTCGGAATGCGTTTGCCGTAATTAGTCATCATCAGTGTTTCTTTCAGGGATACACAGGAATAATCGTCTCCGGGGAAGGGGTAGGGGGTACATGACAGCATTTAGATATCTTTATATAGGACAAATAGAGAATTTGCCCTCCCCACCCCCCTCTGGCCTGAAAGTCATGAAAGAAACAATGGTCACAGTTTATATTATATAAGAACATTTCATTCATCAATATATATTTCATTGATACTAATCTTAATTGTACTATGTTAGTAATTTACTAATTAACTACAACTAGCTAACAGTTTAAATTAATTGAAATACCTAGTTACCGACTTCAGGGTTAACCATACAGACTGTGGACCCCCTATAAACATTTATAACGCCCCTCCCCATATTTGCTTTTTCTCCCATTGTGAATTTTTCATGTCTTCAAAAATATATTGGGAGTCCGGACCCCCTGTGGTGCTTGAGCACCCCCCCCCCCATATGGGTGGCCCTGTTCGCCCCCCTTTTGTGAGAAAGATATCATTGTAAAAGTTTTATAGAACATTGTCCTATATCATTATAATCATACAATTAAATGATTTATTTGTTAGTAAAAACTACATCTATATATTAATCAGTGGCACTGCCGAGAAGAGCGACTCCCCCCCCCCCCTCCAGGAACCCATTGAAGTTCCTAGATATTATATTTGGGGAAATAGGAAATAAAATATTTGGTTACCATTTGGTTTGGTCTCCCCCCCCCCCCCCCCCCAAAAAAAAAATAAAATAAAATAAATGAATAAAAGAAAACAAGCAAAGAAAATCTGGTAGCAAATTTTATTTAAATTTCTTATAACAGATCTCCACTGGGTATGTTATATATTGTAGGGACAGTAAGAATTATTAAATTAGAAATGTTTTAATATTGAAATAAAAATGTTTCATCTTCCATAATTTCAATCTTATTCTATTCTATATTTACAGTGGTCGTCAATATAAATAACCAACCAGTCAGGCTTCAAATTTGTGACACCGCTGGGCAGGTAATGTATTCAGGACATGCTTATATTTTATCTCTGAGTTTTTCTTTCTCGAATTTTTATTTTTTTGTTTGAAAAAAAAATCTTTTTAATATTTCAATGTCAAAGATGTGTCTGATTGAGTTTGAGTATTAATATTGTTTTTCACCTCTCGTCTTCTGTTCAACAGTTCCTTTATTTAAAAATTACACACTGAGGCTGCCACACGATTTGCTTCCACTGATTTATTATGTAAAAGTATGATTATTTTCTTGTAATATTTTTCTAATTATGCATTTTTCATAAAAGATGCCCAAAAGTATTGCCAAAATGTGAATTCATATCAACATAAACTTATTCTAAAATTAATGACCAACAAAAAAAAAAAAATAATAATGCATGCATAAAAGCACTCACATATTTGAAATTTTGATGTGAATAACATCTATGGTTGGGGTACCTCTAGCTGAAATCTGAGCGTTACAAAAAATGTAAATACTTTACAGTCTCAGAACCTGATAGATAAAAAATGGAAACAATTTTTACTTGTTTTGATGCAATTATCAAGGACTGTATGGGTGCTGTAGATTTGACAATGCTGCAAGGTTTTATTTCAGAACATCGCATGATGACCTTGAAAAAGTCACTGTTATTACGAAGTCTCAAAAATTAATATTTTTATTTTGCTTGATAGTGGATGTTACATTGTAGCAACATAATCAAAATGTCATACTGTCACGTGCAGGTTACATATCTGGTGCTATATGGAAGATTGTTCTGCAAGATGATAACTGTGTGATGTCATAATTAAGTCAGGCTGCAACATCACAAAAATCACTGAACTGAAGCCTGACATTTTTACATTATTGCAGTGTGTTAAGACATTGCAGTAATGTAATGTGGCCATCACACATGTTACATTGTTACATCAATGATAAATTGCTGTAACTGCAAAATGTTTTATGAGATGTACATACGTACAGATTTACATACATGGGGAGATTTTAAAATAAGCGTAAGGGGTTGTGTGACAATGTGATTTCTACGACAAATGCAAAATTATATCAAGAATGCAAGAGTAAGGTGGTGGTTTTAAAAAGGAAATTACATTTTAAAAACTTCAAAGGGTTGAGAGGCACAAAAGATTCTTTCTGGTTTCTTCACACCTGTTTGGTGGGGTTGTCCAAGAAGTAGTATATTATGTTTTTATTGACTCTTTAAGTACTTTAAATAGTTCATCTTACAACCTCATCGGCACTGTATGCCTAGGGAAGGTGATGACTAAATATTTCATTATGTGCAGCTCAAATTGCTGATAATATAATAAAACTTTATTTAAAGCAACATCCAACACAAAATGAATTTTGTGTTGGATGTTGTTATAAATGAAGTTTTTTTAAGTTTTAATAGATGTTTTATTGTTCAACACCAGTTGTCAGTGACTTGGAACAAATGCCATGAATAAATCTGGCTATGAAAATACTACTTTTGGAAGTTGAGAAAAGAGGAGGTAAAGGAAATGCTCCTGGAATAAACTGGAACAGTTCATTTTAAAAATCCAAATGTTATGTACCTCGGTCTTTTAACGCAAATGGAAATTTTCTCACTTGAGTCTGAAAAAGTTAAAGGCGCAGTTTTATTAGTATTGACTGTACCAGCATTTCATTATAGTATCATGTAAATTTTATTGAAAATAATAAAACGCATAAAATTTTGAATGCCTAATTTGAACCACAGTGCGTTTTTTTTCTCATTTTGGAGTTCTGCCATTAAATTGAATTTCAAAAGGGTTCGTGACCAAAACAGTTTGAAAAAACCCTGGACTATACAATTATTTGTTTGTTGTAGTTTCTGCTATCTTATCAAATTTATTACAATAATTTTATTTTACTTCTGTAGGATGACTTTGATGCTCTCAGACCTCTTTGCTATCCTCACACCGATGTCTTCCTACTGTGCTTTAGTGTTGTGTATCCTACATCTTTCTACAACATCGCTGAAAAATGGGCATATGAGATAAGACATCACTGTCCTAAAGTGCCGATAGTTCTAGTAGGTACACAGAGTGACTTAAGGACAGATATCGGTGTGCTAGTTGAACTTGCAGAATATAGGGAACAACCAGTGAGTATGCAAGAAGCAAAGGCATTGGCGGCTAGAATTGGAGCTGTTGCTTATATTGAATGTTCTGCTGTAACCCAAAGAAATCTCAAAGAGGTATTTGATACTGCTCTTGTATCTGCATTGAAATTACAGAGGCCGGAGTTAATATACCCTGAAAACTATGATGACAAATCTAAAAGTTTTCAAAAAGGTGCAAGTAGTAAATATTTTGATTCCAAGAAGGCAAGAAAGAAACGTGGTTGGAAAAGATTGTGGTGTTTTTCATGATGATATAAGTATATTCAAAGTGTTGCATTTATTAAAAACTCTGTTTAGAAGAGAAATATATTCAGATTTTGGTTGTAATAACATATCATTTTTACCTCGAAAATGTAAGTTTTATCAAAAGAATTTTAAATATTTATAAAAAAAAATTATCAAGCTGTTTAAAATTTCCGATCAACATAAATGTGACAGGATTAATGAAGAGCTTCTGTAAAATTTTATAACTGGGAGTGAAATGTTAAATTCCTATATCTATAGAAATTTTTCTAAAAATGAGCTACTCTGTGTTATTGACCATTTGCACGTATGTCACAATGTAATGTTGTTTTTTACATTTCTGTGTTAGATGGAATAAATACTGATCTGATGATGGATCCAGCCATGATATCTTATTCAGATACGATAAAAAAATATGGATATACACCTTTGAGAAAGTCGTGTTGAGAAATTGTGCTGGATATTGTGAATATTGTACTGCACATCAATTTATAACCATTGTATCCATCGGAAAAATATGCAAAATTATATTAACAGAACAGCAAGAAAACAGAAAACCATACTCTTAACACAAGACTGCAAAGCGATCTATCTTTCCAACATGGGTGACAGAAAGCAGATTGGATAATTGTGACCTCTTGTGCATATGGTCAGATTATTGAATTTACTTTATAAAGTACACATTTTATGCATCTTTCATGTATATAAATTTGGTATTTTTTTTTTTATGCTCAGGGGATCCTAAAAGTACCTTTATATATTTTTTAGCCTTCTTTTTTTTTTTGCAAAAATTGTATTTTACAGGTTTTGTTGATTGAATCATGAATTAAATTAATTGATTAAAAAAAAATCATTGATTTAAATCAGATATTATTCACGAGAAAAAAAAAGTTTGCATTATCAAAGTTTTAATTTATTCTAATCGATTTAGAGAAATATATATTCACAAAATGAAATATATTACTGAATTTAAAAAAACTGTATTTTTTTAAATTAACTAAGTTTTATATACATATGAAGTATGTTTCAATCTTTAAAGCTAATCACTTTTTACAAGTCTTAAAATAAATTCACTTCTCTTCAGGGTTGTTTGATTTAAATCGGCTTGATTTAAATCATGATTTAAATCACTTGATTTTTTTTAAAAAAATCATTGATTAAAATCATTTTTTAATTTTGTCATTTCTTGAAGGTTTTTTTTTGTATTTTTATGCTAAAATAACCTGGAACAGAATAAATGTTTAAAATAATAAAATTCCACATCAAGACATCTTTAGAGTATATAAAAAAAAAACTGAAATTCTTTCCTTAACTCTCGGTCAGTGGAGATAACTCAATTCATTGCTTGGAGTATAAAATCAAGTAACAATGACAACTGACCAGTGTTGCTAACCTATTTTCTAATTTTATAGCTAAAAATCACTCAAAATATATCTAGAATTATCTAGATTTTCTGTCAGTTATCTAAAAACATAGCTAGACAATATTTAATATTTTAATTGTTCTCGTGATGATTTATTGGGATCAGTGGTTGCAATACAGTTTTTACATGCATATTTCAAGCTACAAAAATTTAAAATACCTTTTGAAATGTTATTTATATGTGCTGTAATAATTTTTACCATGGAAATAAGAAAATTTGGTTCCTTCCTTTTTTTGTGATTTTTGCTGGTGCATACCAATATAGCAAACAATGTTGGGAATAGGATTAACCGGCCATTAAGCAATTTAGCAGATTGGGTTCCCTCACCAATCCCTACCCTCACCTGTTTTTTAAGGACTTAAAAAATCACTCTAAGGTCTCTTAGGATCATAGGGCTCCTGGGCATTATCCCCTTTGTCCCTCCCTCCAATTCGATAGTCCCCAACCTATACAGTACAAAAACAAAGACTTTTTGGTACTTTTTGCTGTTGATCACAATAGAAAAAAAACTTTGAGAAAAATTGTAGCGCCACTTCTAATAAGAATATAAAACACTTTATTTCCACATTAACGAATCATAATCCTCATCTGTAAAATTTGAAGTGCCTGACTGTGAAACGATAAAACTTCATTTGCTGTACATTTTCGATATGTAACCATAGCTTCTATGTCCTTCAAAATTGTGGGGTATAATCATAACATTTCCCATATGCATGTGTCTTAATAGTCCTAATTTAACTTTTAAAATGGCATTCAGTAGCTTTATTTTCATTCTATACCGGAGCTTTGTTTTTACTTAACTCATGCTAGTAAAAAACTGTTATGCTCCTTTTGAGACAATTACCAACACCATCTCAATTTTACACAAAAAATATTTGATTTTGGTGAAATTTCATAAAATTATCTAGATTTTTAGGCATTATCTAGAAGCCCATTTTCATTAGATAGATGACGTCAAAATTATCTAGATTTGTAGTCATGATGTAGATGCCCATTTTCATTAGCTAGATGAAGTCAAAATTATGTGGATATTTAGCTAAAAATTATCTAGGTTGGCATCCCTGCAACTGACAAAGAAGTATTTCTCTTTGGACACTAATCCACCTGTAGCCCAGTAAACCTGTTTTTCAACTATTTTTAAGGAGTACCCAGGACACTTCAGATTCTGTTGCAAACTTGACTCTAGAGCAGGGGTCGGCAAGTAATTTCAGGTGGGGTCCGGATACTTTTGAAAATTTTTATCGAGGTCCAGAAAAAAAAACTCATATTCCTTACTAGTTTTTTATTTTAATTTTCACTCACAAAATAATATGAAATACAGTAGATAAGCATATTTGTATTCAAAACTCAATGGGAGAAACAACATTTGCGGTCTTGAGCCAGTTTTTAAAAGTTAGGTTCACGCGGGGAGAAGCTTATGCGAAGAATGTCTTCAAGGTGGGCGGCCGTTAATCTTCAGCGATATTCGTTCTTCAAAAAATTCATTTTTGAAAATGAGGTTTCATAGACATATGTGGAGCCAAACAGAGTAGCCAGGTAAATGGCTAATTTTTTGCAATTTCCATATTTTTCTGGGACATGTTTACTCCAAAATTCTTCGGCGGATGCAGTTTTATTACTTTTGCAAGGAAATGTCTTCTTGCAAGTCTATTATCTCCATTTGGAGTAAAGGCTTTGAAAGGCGGAACAACTTCGCAGCCACATCTGTCCATTCTGCCGCTGGAGAAACTTTAAAAGGCGATTTTAAGAATCGCGACAACTTCTCTATCTCTGAAAAGTCTTGGAATCTTGTTACAAATTCCTTCTTAAGTTCTGATATAAAATTTGAAAATACTGCAATGTCTAATTCAGAATTATTTTTATATTCAAAAATTGTTGGAAAGTGAATAAATTCTTGACTTGCAATGTATTTTTCAAAGATATCCAGCTTGCGACGGAAAGAAGACACATTTTGTATCAGATCACATATTAATTTCCCATTTCCTTGTAGCTCGGTATTGAGCGCATTTAAATGTTTAAGGATGTCTTTCAGGCAAGCCACAGTTAGCATATTGCGTTCGTATTCTAGGAACTCCAAATGGTTTCTTGCTTTTTGTGTATCCAAGTTTTCTAAGAAGGAGGTTACTTCTTCTTTTATTTCCCAAAAACTTTCAATCACTTGACCTTTACTTAGCCAACGAACATTGTATTGCAGTAAGTCAGAATGCGCCGAATCACACTCAGATAGAATCTCTTTGAACTGTCTATGCTGAAGAGCAGAATGAGACCTCTTAAAATGAATCCACCTGATCAAGCTGTCCGTTACTTCTTTCAGAGTGACACTAAGTTTTCCACAAAGGGCTGCCTGCTGAATTATGCACTGATAAGATAGTAGTCCAACATTCTTATTCTTGATTCTCATTACTAGTCCCTTTTCTTTGCCGATCATCGCTGGGGCTCCGTCAGTTGAAAGAGACACCATTTTATCATAACTAATGTTTGATTTTGTCATGAAGTCATCAAAAGTCTTGAATAAATCTTCTCCGCGAGTCTTGCCTTTAAACGGCAATATTGCTAGCAATTCTTCCCTAAATGATTTACTTTCAATATCCAAAAATCGCACGAAAATGGACATTTGTTCCTCATCAACAATGTCGCACGATTCAACAAGTGTTATGGCGTAGCAAGGCGCCTTCTGCAGAAGTTCGAGCAAACCACTTTTATTGTCAGCAGCTAAAATTTCGGTTCTTCTTGTATTGCTTCTTGCCGACAATGGAATACCTTGAATTGCGGCAACAACATCCCTTTTCTCTTCAAAAAGTGACGCGGCCACTTCCAACATACATGTTTTTACTATCTCAGAGTCTGAAAATGGCTTCTGGTGTTTATTAAGCGTCCAACACACACGCAACGCTGCTTCTAAAGATTTTTCTCGTTAGCTCATAGATCGGACTAGTAAGACCGTGCCTTTTTTGTAAGAAGTTAGATATGACTGGGGTTTTTCTTGACGAACTTCACTACCCAGAGGAAAATTTTTATGGAACTGCTGATGAGTTGTTTCGTAGTGTCGCTTTAAATTGCCACTTTTAACAAGAGCGACAGTTCTGTTGCATATGAGGCAAACTGGAACAGCTCTAGGCCTATCAGGTAACGTAAAACAATATTGTTCAGTCCACTCAGTCAAAAACTTCCTATTTTCGCTATCAACTTTACGCTTTTCAGGATCCATATCGATGAAAAAGAAACGTTATAAGCCTCGTTAATGACAAAACGCTTCGTACGAGATCGCAACAACTACTGACGAAGTGATCCGACGACCGCTTCCGCGTCCAAGTGTATGCTGGAGCACAACAAAGGACCGAAGCTCTTCCACTCCCAAGGTCTCCGCCGCCGAGTAGACTCGCCCAAAAGATAAGTTTCATAAAGTGGAGTTAGGCTTTCGCTCGAGTTACGCCTTCTCTGATTAAATAAAAATTATTTCATTAAATAAAAATAATAAGGGTGCCGTTAAAACTTATAGATTCTATAAGTTTGATTCTAAAAGATTTTTCTATAATACAGAAAAATATTTTTTAAATAATTTGATTCATTTATTTTGTGCTGTTAAAAATGTTTGGCGGTCCAGTTTTTGACCTTCCGCGGTCCGGACCTGGACCGCGGTCCGCCAGTTGCCGACCCCCGCTCTAGAGGATAGCTAAACTTGTGTTGTATAATAGATATAGAAATCAAATTAGTGGATTCATTTACTAAAATGGCAGGGAGGAAAAAAGATAGTATATGGCTTTTCTTCTTCAATAAAATAACCCAATTAAAAAAAAACCTATTTATTTAAAAAGTCTTTGGTTTTTTTTAACTCTTGCATATATTTTTTAAACTTATATTAATATATATTCAATTAAATTTTTTTAAATTATACAGTATATTAATATAGTCTAGCCTACCTTCTGATTTGAAAAATATAAAAAATTTATTTTGAAAACGGCTAATAAAAATCAAAAAAATCTGATTTAAATCAAAAAAATCCGATTTAAATCAAAAAAATCCGATTTTTTTGATTTTTTTAAAAAAATCATGATTTTTATCCACCCTGCTTCTCTTATATATATATTCAAGTTTCCTGAAACTAATGCTGCAGTGGTAAAATATTCTTTGGCCAATATAAGTATTTTGTGAAATTACAAAAAAATTTAACACTTTTTTTTTTCTAGTTTTTTTTACTGCTTTAATGACACAAAATATTAGTCATTACGTAAATTAATATAAAATTTGTCCCTTATACACCATTGAAAATCGTGCTTCTTTTTTTCAAGCTAAATATTCATTACTTGGATCCATATTAAGTAGATCCTTGTTTACAATATTTAAACATAATTTGGTTTATATTTGACTGATCTTACTAATTTAGATTAATTTGCAGCTCACTTAATGGATGCAGTACTTTGAGATGTATGTTCGATGCTATTGGCACAACTTTGCAATTTACAAACTGCATCAAATTTGGTTAACTGAGTACATGAGTCACTTGAACATGAATTAATTCTTTATTCTATGATGTTGACAGAGATCTAATTTATTTAAAATTATTCTTCTCAAAGTCATGTATTATTTGTATCTTTGTTCTATTATTTTTTGCAAAATTGAACTTAGGTATAGTGAAGGGTTAAAATACTTTGTACATAAATATTATACAATGCAATTAAAATTTGTTGCCTTTTCACCACTGTGATAATCTAATTGACCTACTAAAACTAGGGCTGTGGAGTAGAAGCCTTCTTTGTATAATTTTTTTTTCAAAACTGAACTTCGGTATAGTGAATGGTTAAAATACTTTGTATATAAATATTACACAATGCAATTAAAAGTTGTTGCCTTTTCACCACTGTGATAACCTTATTGACCTACTACAACCAGGGATGTGGAGTCGAAGTTGGTAGCCGTTTAAGGTCGAGTCAGAGTGTATAAAAATATATCGACTCCAACTCCTATTTAAAAATAATTTTATTTTTTAATAACTTTTAGGCAATAAATTGAAAAAACATCAAATGTTTACTAATTAAAAAATATACCAATTAATTTGTCAGATATTGGGTAACAAGAGGAGTTGAGTTGGAGTCGAAGGTTTGAGGTATCAACTTCACAGCCCTGACTAAAACTGTAGCACTAGTGCCTTAACTGAACTTTATATAAATATGCCTAATGTAATTTTGTGTATAGTTTAAATTGAAGTGTTAACTTTGTGTATCATCTGCTTATTTATTTATTTATTAAAAGAAATTGTTAAAACATATTATGAAATATTTTTTTAATGAATTGAAATTGCTCAGAGGGCAATATTATACTAGATGTAAAACTTTCTGAAAAAATTCATGGGTCCTAAATAAGTTCCTGCTACAGATACAGATAACAAAAATTTCATTTTGAAATTGCTTGTTTTGAGCAAAAATCATTTCTGTGCTCAATTTTTTCCAAAGCCATGTCAATTGTACAACATGGGCCTAATATGTTCTAAATAAAAATTTGGTGTATACAAATAGAGTATGCTAATTTTGCTAATAAATGAAAATGCTTTTAAAAAAATACCTTAACCAAGAGAAGTAAAACTAAAGAATTAATTGAATGCTATTTTAGTAAGTTTTCATCCGATCTTTCCTAGTTTCAAACACAATATTTATATTCATAAAATAGTAGCATATTTAAAAATTGAAAACTATATCTCTAAAATTCAATAAGTTAGATTTTTGTATTTAAAAACCCGCTGCTCATATGCAAACTTCTCCAACTGCAGACAACTGTCTGTGATTGATGTTTACAGCTAAAAAAATAATTTGCTGGATAAATTTTATTTTAAAATTGTGAAATTCCAGACAAAATTCAACTTTAAACTAATTCAAATAACATTTGCAAAAATTGTGGAGTAAAAATGTGAATACACTTAAGAATTAAACAAGAAAGATCAATCATGCGTAAAGCATTGATTATGAAACACTTCCAACTGAAATGCAATTTTATTTAAACATCTCTATAATGCTATACATTCAGCCGTGATATGTTTTTTAATTATCACAGAATTACAATAATTTATTTTACTTGAAAACTTAAAACTTCATTGAAAAACATTAACTTTATTCAAATGACATCATAGAAATATAAATTGTCTGGCTCTCTATGTAAAAGCTGTGAATATTTCATTCATACACTTTTATTCCAGACTCCAGAATTAAATAATTTTGCATGAAAAAAATTCAGCAATTCTGATACAACTCATCTTACAATCACTTGTGTACATTCTGCATCATTAAAGTTAGGCTTCGTTGTAGAAATAATCAAAGTTTGATGATCATTTAAACTCAAAAACATTGTAATTGCATCGGTGCAACATATAGATGCACAGAAAATATGCAAAAATAATACAGTTTTAGGATGGATGCAACACTAAATATAAATTTAAAAGAATAAAAACCACGATTTTTACTCTGGGAAAAAAGATGGATGCTATATTTTATTTTGAAGTCACGTGATATCTTCATATTATATGGGTGTAATTATTATTTTAATTTTTATTTAAAAAATTACCAAACATATTTTGCTTAAATTTTTTTTCATATATTTTATGGGATAATTTGAATATTTCCTAAAATGTTCAAACAATTTGTGAATTTTAACTTCGCTTATAAGGAAATGTTGGAAAAATTAGGTCCCATAGGGTTCAATGTATTTCATTTTTTCAACCTGGGTTCAATCTAAAACTAATTGGGTGATATTATTTACATTCCCGTATGTCTCAGATACTGTCTCAACAACATACTAAAATTTCATTTTGATAAATAAAGTCATTTTTATAGCAGTTGTGCGAACGGACAGACAGAATGACCAAAGGTATAAACACTTTTCAACTATGTTGTAAAGTATTAAAAATATATATATGAACATACGTTTTTTATAAATTTTCACGACCAAAGTAAAATGCATTTTTAGACAGCCAATTACACTTCTCATATTTTTGCATTCAAAAAGTTTATTAACGTTACTCTATGTGGCATTTAAATTGTATAATTGTAATCAATCCTACTGACTTGAAGAATGTAATATTAAGTAGTTTCTCATTCAATCAACGTTTGGGATTTATTTTCCAGATTTTCACAGCTGGTGAGATCACCCTCGTTACAGATGCCAGTCAGTTAAAGGATTCTTGAATGAGCAGCAGTTGGCAGTAGTTCAAGGATTTTATCCTGTTACCTTCAAGTGTACTTCTATTAGAATGCAGCATAAAAAAATTTTTAGCAGTTGTTTGCGAGTTGATAAGTTGCCACAAATGTTTTCTAAAATAATGAGCTGAGTTCTTTTGGAGTAGTTGATTTTTTTTGACAAATAGAAATTTCGAGTATTTATATAAAGGGTGTCAAGTAAAGTCATGGACTAGGCTCATCATTCAAGGGGTATTAAGGTAAGCGTATATTTTTTTATGCAGGTGTATAGGAAACCCCAATGGGACAGCTTTTGGGGGGGGGGGGGGGGCTGACCCTGTTTTCAAAGGGTGTACTGCAGGCTATCTTGCTTCCTGCAAGAGATAGGGGGAAAAATCAATTACAAAGTTGTAGAGCAGGGTAAAAAAATTTCAGTTCAGGGTTTACTCTCCAATTTTTTTTTTTTTTTTTCGCTTACTAGTACCATATAAATAAGATAACATTACATAACATTTTTATCCTTTTTACTCTAAAAAAAAAATTGCAAAAAAATTTATTGGCAATTATGGAATCATTATGTAAAAGAAAAATGAACATAAATACCGTCGACTGTCATTAATCTGCAATGCATTTTGGATGCTAACAGTTAAAGTTAGAATAAATTACAATAGTGTATTAAAATCTGCAAAAGTTAATTCTGATACCGATTATTTTGATAATAAAGGAGAAAAAGTTACTTTTGAGCAGGGGGATAAATACCTTTATACAGAAACAGAGTTTTATTACCAAGCAAGAAATAATAGACTGCAAGAAAATCTATTAAATCAAAAATCCTTAAACGACAATTGTTGAAAATTTGTGAAACTATGTTTGAAAATTTTAAAAATCAAGCAGCGAAATTTATAAAATTAGCTATAATTCTACTTTAAATGTATTGTAGAGTGATTTTTAATTAAAGAACTTGGGATGTACTAATGACTCATTTTTATACATTTGTTTATGCAGCAATGACCTATAACTCACACAACCTCTGGTCTTAAGCGGTGCAGATTAGAGGGAGTCTACTGTATATACAAGGCCCACTCAATAAGTCTCCGGTCTAACTAAGAAAAACAATTTTTTTTTATAAATTCGACTTCATTCATCAACATACTCTCCTTCAAGAGTGATACGTTTATTCCAACGCTCCTCTAACTTTTTGATGCCTTTTTCGTAGAACGATTTATCTTTGCTCTCAAAATAGGCCTCGGTGTCGGCAATCACTTCTTCATTTAAGCCAAATTTCTTTCCCTGGAGCATCTTTTTGATGTCTGCAAAAAACCAGTAGTCGCTGGGGGTCAGATCTGGAGAGTACGGTGGGTGAGGAAGTAATTCGAAGCGTAATTCATATAATTTAACCATCGTTTTCATCGACTTGTGACACGGGGCATTGTCTTGGTGGAACAGCACTTTTTTCTTTTGCATGTAAGGCCGTTTTTTCTTGATTTCTACACTCAATCGACCTAATAATGCTATGTAATATTCACTATTGATAGTTTTACCTTTCTCAAGATAGTCGATGAACAAAATACCATGCGCATCCCAAAATACAAATGCCATAACCTTGCCAGCTGACTTTTGTGTCGCTTTGGACGACTTTCACCGGCTGCTGCCCACTCAGCTGACGATCTTTTTGATTCAGGTGTATAGTAATGGATCCATGTTTCATCCATTGTCACATACCGACGCAAGAAATTCTTCTTATCTCGCTTGAACAGCTCCAAACAGCGCTCTGAATCGTCGACGCGTTGTTGTTTCTGGTCCGGTGTGAGCAAACACGGCACCCACTTCGAAAGCAACTTACGCATGCTCAAATTTTCGTGTAAAATTGTAAACACACTACCTTCTGATATCTTTAAGGTGTCAGCTATCTCACGCAACTTCATTTTAAGGTCTTTCAAAACTATTTTGTGGACTTTTTTTATGTTTTCCGGAGCAATTGCCGATTTTGGGCGACCAGAGCAATCAGCATCATCGGTGTTTGTACGACCGCGTTTAAATTCAGCATACCAGTCAATAATAGTTGATTTCCCTGGTGCAGAGTCTCCATAATGCTTATCAAGCCACTGTTTAGCTTCAACAGTATTTTTACCCATCAAAAAATAATGTTTAATCAACACACGAAATTCTTTTTTATCCATTGTTTTGAAAATTACAAAACTGGGGTCACTAAAACCACTGTAACCTATAAACTAATTGTCAGAATGTCATGAAATTTTGACACGTGTCGTTTGAAGGTTGGTACTATCCAGAAACCATATATGGGTCTGTCAACAGTGTTGCCATATATGTGTCAGACCGGAGACTTGTTGAGTGAAGTGTTACATAATATATGAACAAATAAGATATTACACATGCACACTTGCCATGGTTGCAGCCATAGCTGGTTACTATGCTGTTAGATTATATTGGTGGCCATATTAAATGCACATGCAATGAAAATTTTGAACTTTAACGGGTTGGCCCGTCTTGGGCCCTCCATAAGAATGTGCTAGTTAGTACTTGATCTTTTGGAAATAACTTGAGAACCGGAACAGCTACAAAGTCAAATTCTATTGTTGTCTTTTGTGATACATATATTTTAATTCTGTACCTTACTGGTCTAGCCTGTTTTGGGCCCGCAATAGAAGGAATATATGTACTCAAGAACTGAAGCAACTAGAAAGCTTAAATTGGGTATATTGTTGCTTTTCATGGTAATATTTTAATTCTTTGGATTTTGAACCTAACTTCCTTCAAGGTACAATAAAAGTGATGACATTATCATTTTTATTGTTTTTTAAAATTATGTTAATATCCAAATACAATTCTTTTATGTGTGCCCCAGGATTTTATTTAAGTTGCATATGATCAAGAATTTTGTGATAGCTAAGAATTATTTTTTACTTTTTAGTGCATTTTACTAAAACAGACTAACTTAAAAAGATTTTTTATAATAATTTATTATATATATATATATTTTAAATTTAGGTTCCATTTAAAATGTGCCAAGTTACTAAATAAACATGAATATTACTTTGGAATCTCAAATTTGATGTAATTTAGAACAATTGATTTCATATATTTTGTACAATTACACAAAATTTAATGCTTGTACAATTAGAATAAAGGAGAAAAGTAATAATTTGTCTATGGAAGGACATGTACTGTCCACATCAGATTTTTTTTTGTTTGACACTTGGGGCAGTCACCCTGCCCTTGACAGTATTGATTATAATACTACAGAATGGCAGTTTTCTTGCCAAATGCTTAATGACAATTTCTAGTCTTTAAAAAAAACAAACAGATGCTTACTTTTTTATTTTTCATATTTTGGCACAGGATAAACTCCAAAAATAATAGGAGTAAGAAATTAGATGAAAATAGTCTCGATTCCGTCCAGGTTTTTTTTTCTCGGTGTTCTGTCTTTGTGGGAAAAATTCTAATTTTATGAGAAAAAAATTGTATATAAAAAAAAATCAAAAGGGTGACATAAATTATTAAATTCTCTAATTTTGCTGTTCGTGGGATATATTTTTAAAATTGATCAAATTTTTAATGTTCTTTTTGTGTTAATGAAATCATTAACACAAAAAGAACATTAAAAATCTGATGTGGGCAGCACTTGACTTTCCCTGCAGACTTAATTCCACGTTATCTTTATTTTAATTAAATTTAATTCAATTTTCGTTCCCATTTGGTAACTGGACTTATTTTCAAAGGTGGCGTGGAGAAAATACGAAAAAACTAAAATATCTCGAGAACGGCTAGTCCTACTGCAATGGGGTTGGTCTTATTCCTTTCATCGTTAAAAATTATGCATAAAACAAGCATTTAATGGATATATTTGAGCATACGTAGTTTTTTTTATTTTAGACTTTGACGATTTTTGCGGGCCATTTTGCAAAAAAAATTTGGTTATTTTTTTCCGAATCGTACCAAAATCTAATCAGCATCAGGGTAACCCACAAAAGATTTATCTACCGAATTTTGTAAAATTCGGTCCATTAGTTTTTCAGTTAGAGTGGATACAAAATCTGCACAAACAGACAGACACACACAGACGTCACGTTAAAAATAGTTTTTTCGTATTCTAGAGGTCTCGAAACGCGTAAATCCGTCGAAAACTCGAGTTGCGATTTTCGGCATGATTCCAATACTTTCCCTATACATTACCATGTATTGCAGGGAAAATAAAATGTTCGATCTTGCAAAAGGTTGTCATGTTATCCTATCACTTAATGAAGCAACGACAGACGATTTTTACTTAATTCCTTTTTGCTCTCCTTGCAATAAATACATGGTAATGTATAGGGAAAATATTGGAACCGTGCGAAAAATCGCAACTCGAGTTTTCGAAGGATCTACACGTTTTGGGACCTCTAGAACGCGAAAAACTATTTTTAGCGTGACATCTGTGTGTGTGTCTGTCTGTGCAGATGACGATTCACTCTAACTGAAAAACTAACTGACGGAATTTCAAAAAATGTGGTAAGTCCCTTTTGGGTGACGCTGTTGCTGATTAGATTTTGGTACGATTCGGGAGAATAGAACTTGCCTTTTTTTGCGAAATGGCCCGCAAAAATCGTTAAATCTATAAATAAAAGCTTACGTATGCTCAAATATATCAATTAAATGCTTATTTTTTACGTAATTTTTGACGACAAAAATAATAAGACCAATCCCATTACTCTAGGACTAGCCGTTCTCGAGATATTAGTTTTTTCGCATTTTTGCTACGCCACCTTTTGAAATCCGTTCAGTTACCAAATGAAAACGAAAATTGAATTAAAAGTGCAAATTCAGTGGCATTTCAAATAATTATGCGTGCCATTTTGTGCCATTAAACCCAATTTAATGAATTATCAAAAAAATAAGAGAAAAGGAATTTGAACCTGCAGAGAAAGTTATGTGCTGGACACATCAGATTTTCTTTCTTACAATCTGAATATTCCTGTTTTCAATTTGTAATGTATTAGTACTACTTATACAAAATGTTTTTCCCGCCATTTTAATAGATTTCTAGGTTAAATCAAGAGTTCGAGGATTCGGAATATCTAGTTAGTAAACTTCCGATGTGGATAACACACGACTTTCACGACAGACTCTTAAAAATGATTAAGAGAATTCTCTTATTCATTTTTCTTCATATATTCCGTAATGCATTCCTTGAAGTTTTGTCAGATTAAATATAACACACAAATAGGATACTTATTCGAAATTATATCCAATATACATTTTTAGAACATTTCCTCTTTTATTTGGCGACTTAGGACATTTTGAAACGTTACCAGCTCGCAAAAATTCCCCAAAACTGAAATTTCTGAAAAACGCTTTATTCTAGCGAGTAATGATGGGGTTGGCCAGGGTCGCCCATAGGGGTTGACGGACACCACTCGAGCCGGCCCTGGCCACCCTATCTTTTAATTATTTATTTTTAAAGAGGGGAAGAGATGAAAAATAAGGAAGGGAAAATAAAATATGGGGGGGGGGGGGGGGCGTGACAAATGTTTGTAGCGGGCTCACAATCTGTATTGTCTGCCCTAGGGTTAGTCATTTTTTTCCTAAAAAATATACGTATTGTTACGAAGTATCTTTTCAAATCGTGGGTGTACTGTTATGATATAAAACTGAGTTCACATTTCTGGATAACTAAAGCTTTTATTTTACACCACTAATAAGCGTAAACAGGAACGATATACAGATACAATATACAGAATGATAATAGTTCGATAACTATATTACAACTACATGATCACATATATTCTCCATAGAAATTTCTAGAAAGTGATCATATCTCCGAAAACCAGTCGATATTTCGAGAACGTTCTAGTGGATTCGGAAAGTCGTCAAGTTAATTATATTTCGCCATATCTAGCAACCTGAAAAGCCGCTAACTACGGCGACTCTGCTTTTACGTAATAGCAAAGTCTTTTTATTTCAGATTATGGCTATTTTTAAGGGAAATTTTGAAGAAAGAAGATGGGTTCTATTTTGTCGAATCGTACCAAAATCTAATCAGCACCAGGGTAACTCCATGTAACGAACTTAATTACTAAATTTTATGAAATTTCATCCGATAGATACAGTCAATACATACATTACAAACACACACACAAACAGATGTCACGCTAAAAATAGAGGATTCGTGTTTTAGAAATCCCGAAATATGAAAATCCGTCGAAAAGTCGAGTTTGGATTTTCGACACTATTCCAATTCTTTCCGTACGCGTTACCTTACCATGTATTGTAGGGAAAGTGAAAAGTAAAATAAAAACCGCAGACAAGGAAGTTTGAAAAACAAGCAGGTGTTTGGTCTAGGTAACAGCAGATGGGCGAATTCCCCCCCCCCCCCCCCCACGTTTGGCACACATTGAATTCCGTTGGAGCAGACTGCCTAGAAAGCTGCACCTGCACCATAGTGCAGTTCAGGGGTGGTTAAACCTCTAATTTTATGTTGTGTCCACTGGATGTTGCGAATTAGCATAATGAACTGCAACTCGAAAGTTAAAAATCTAATGTGGGCAGCACGTGACTTCCCCCACAGACTCGAATCAATTTTCTCTTTCATAATTCAGATGTACTTATTTTCAGAGATTTTGTATGCACTAAATTATTAAAATTGAAAATTTATAATTTCCCCCCTTCCTTTTAAAATTCTAAATTAATTTATTGAGGTAAATCACAGAAATACATAATAACAATAAATTTAGAATTTTTAAGGGAAGGGGGGAAATTATGAATTTTCAACTCTAATAATTTAGGAAATACAGAATCTCTGATAATAAGCACAACACAGAGTTTAATAGCATAAAATGATACATATTTAAAAATTATATCCAATTTACTGCTTTAATAGAACGTTATCAGCTCCTAAAAACTCCAAACTAAATATCTCAAGAAAGATCTATTTTAAAATAATGGGGTTGGCCTTGTTCGTTTTGTCGTCAAAAATTACGTTTCGTGGAAGTATTTAATTATTGCATTTAAGCATATTTAGTTTTTAGTTCAGATTTTGACGAATTTTGTAGGCGATAAAGAAGCTGGTTCTATTTTTCCGAATCGAACCGAAATCTGAAAAGCACCAGGGTAACCTACAATTGACTCATCTACCAAATGTTGAAAAATTTCGCCAAATAGTTTTTGAGTTAATGTGGATACATACATTGTACAGGTCACGCTAAAAATGGCGGATTTGTATTTTAGAGTATATGAAACGTGCAGATTTGGCTAAAACGATTCTTGATTTTCTACATATTTTCAATACTTGCCCTATACATTAACATGAATTATTGGGAAACTAAAAATCTAAAAATATATTTTTAAAGTTAAGAATAATATTTCTACTTTCTTACAATATACCGTAATGTATGAGAGCAAGGCTTTCTAGGGAGGGAAAATAATTAATCGGGTCAAACATTTTAAGATCTTTTTTTTTCAATTCGAATTAATTTAAAAATTCTGAATGTTTAAGACCAAATTTAAGCCGATTTTTCGCAGTTTTTAATTCAGATTTATCAACGCATAAGATCGTAAAAATCGCAGATAATTGTATCGACAGCAAAGCAGGTGATTAAAAATACAGAATTCTAATTTCGTAAATTTTTCAGCTAATTATTTTAAATTGGTTGGATATGTAGGTAGATTTTAATTTGATTTTTAATTTAATATATATACATAATGTATAAGGAAAGTATTGTGGCGGGGTCGAAAATTCAAATTCGTGTTTTCGACGGGAGAGCACATTTCAAGCATCCCTGATCACGAATCAAACATTTTTGAGGTGATGTGTGTGTCAGTGAGTCTGTGGCGACGATATCTCATGAACGAATGGTGCGATTCGAATGAAATTTGGTACAAAAATCACAATCCGTGAATACTGGAAGCCTATTGTTTTTAAACCTAATCGAATGTTCAGAACGCCCCTAAATTTTCGAGTGAAATTTTGAAAAAATCATCAAAAAATTAAAACCTTTAATAAAGTTACGCAAATAGACATTTCTTATGTAATTTTCCTTTAGAAAACGATTGACATAAACTAACGCTAGCATGAACCGTTCTTGAGATACTGCACATTTTTCAAATAAATTCATCAAATAATCCCATAAATTAAAAAAAAAATATTAACTGTTGAGAAACATATTCACTTGTCATATGTAATATCATGCGATAAATTTGGTGACATCATTCTCGTGGATCTAGCTCGTTCCATTCATGAGAAAAGATACTTTGAGTAATACTTTTGTATTTGAACGCCAATAGTCATTTATCTGCTATAAGAATAACTTATTTCTCAGTCCATAACGCTTGGCGAGATTTTAGCGACGAATTTGGCGGAATGTCGCCAACTGCCAAATTAACGAAAATCTCGCCAAATTGATAAAAGTGACGCTAAATCAATGAAAATGACGACTAATTTTCGAAAATTCAAGATCTTGGAAAGAATATAAGAAAAACCTATTTTTTTACTGTAAAAGTAGTAAATTCATTGCATTATATAAGGAAAGTCATGTGTTGCCCACATCAGATTTTTTGTTCTGGTTTAATACTTAAAATACGGAGGGCGCGAGTTTTTTTTTAAATAAATACTTTTAATAGAGAGTAATAACAAGTGATTTATTTCATAAGCTTATCAAATAAATCACTTAGGTACGTTAATCATGACTAACCCACGTAGTGAACCAAAGGCAACTTGAGCAAAGGCCTTATTTTTATTTATTTATTTATTACCCAGGTCGTCCAGCTCTACAGAAGAGTGTAGAGCAGTTACAAGGAACAGCCGGGGCTTATCTTTATTCTTCGACCTAGATCGTCCGATTTACCCGAAAGTGTAGTAAGGTATGTCTGGATGACCGAGAAGTGTCACCCAATTTAGACCAGAACCCAGTGAGGGCGGCATTCACAGGAACCGTGGTCTCCTTCCCCTACCACCACCATCTCGGAAAGATTTGTGGTAGGACTCAGAAGGAAGGAACACGCGGACCCATATATTTAACGTGTCCATACTTCACGTAAACACAGGGCGGGGATAGTTTGCGAAGAGCCGGGTCGTCAGGCGTCCGAGTGAAATCCCTTGCGCTAATCACTAGGCTGCTCCATCCCTGTGTATCTTTATTATATGGAGTCGCATTATTGTTATCACATGTTGTTATACGTCAATTGCATGCACCTGCTCATTAGACGGGCGGGTACGTATCGTTTACGCAGTCATGGGTTCGTGCAGCAGGCGGGTACCCGGTCGATAGCTACTATAAATTATTTAGAATTTTTTCAGAAAACGATTAAAGATTTCCGAAGGTGGCTAGTGCTTATATAAGGAAATAAGTTTAAGATTGATTAACGAGCCTTTCGAAAACATATTGTATTTTTTGGGGTAGTAAAATTATAGGATCGCGTTCTCATTGCAGACTACAGAAGATCAGCTATTTTGTGCGAATAAGTGTTTAAATAACGCGAAACTGGTCTACGGTTACTATTATATGCAGTTGAATATGTATGAATTTGAGAGCCTCGATATATTTAGGAACTCTAGTGGAAATAAAATTTTAAATAAATTTAGCCTTCAAAATTTATCAACAGATGGCAGCACCACACAATGAAGTAAACATCCTAAGCTTGCATGCAGGAGCAAATATTTTGCAAGATGGAAATCGTAAAACTTGTATATAAGTCAAAAATTAAGAAGGTGTCAAAAGATGAAATTACTACAAAATTTTGTGTGTGTAATGAATCTTCTAAGTTTGCAGAAGTACATATTTAGAATAAATTCAGATTGTAAACTATGTATATTAGTCGAATTACAACGTGATCAATAGATGGCAGCACCACAACATAAAATGTACCAGAGGAGTCCTCTCTGAAAACCCGTCATCGTCGGAATATAAGCGCCGATTTCGGAAATACATATTTCTAAAAATTTAATTGATAAGTATTACAAATTTATATAGATATTTAAATACATAAATGGCACTTTTAGAAAACTGCCCGTATTCATAAACGTTGCTAGAGTCTCAGAGTATGTGTGGGGGGGGGGGGGATTAATATTAGATTTCATTGTCTAATATGGATATCATGGAAAATTAATACAATTTTAACCTCCATGGGTGGTTATAATTACCTACTTCCTATGCCACTGTCTACTTCCTTCTACAGTTTTACCAATTCTTATGAAATTTGTTTAAATTTTGTATTATGTTGTGTATTCCAAAAATTGGGGAGTCAACTGACCCAATCGAAAGTTCAAGGGCAACTGCTTTCTAATTTTTATTTAAACAACCACAACCAAAACAGATGCTTATTCAATAGAAATTTCTTTTAGAGGAGAGGGGGTGGTAACCAACTTGATCTTCCATTTTCCCGAATATCATTCTCCAAACTTCAATTTCTATTAACATTCTTTAATTATTATTATTTTAATTTAAAAATAAAATATAAGATTTTAATTTGAAAATTTGTAAACGAGTATTAAGAATTTTTTTCTCTCTGTGCAAACCACAGGCTTTTAATATAAATGTCAGTGGTGGAAACAGATTTTTCATTTGTGGGAGAACAGCTTTCTCTGGAATTTAGTCTTTTTACAACTTGATGGGAGTAGGCTCAGAAAGCACAAAATGGAGAACCTTCTTTTTGTAAAATGTTAAAACTGATCTGTTTTCAGGTTTCTTTTTCCTAGATTTTAACACACTAATATCACTCATAAATGATTACTACATGAATTAAACTAAAAATATCTCAAGCACTAACCACAAACCCTTTTGTACTTTTACTCTAGTTGTCGCCTAGGGTTGGTTATCAAATATTTCTCAGTAAAGAAAAAATTTTGAAAATTAGTCAAACTTGGCCAAATCAAATATATCGCAGATTGCTACAGTTATGTATACTACTGCTTATAGGAATTTCAAAAGATGATACAAATGGTTAGTGATGTCAGATGTCATTTATATCAGTTTAATAAACAACAAACTTCTTTAGATTTTTTGGAACTTTTCTTATTGTGTAGTGGTGGGAGGGGATTTCAATATCAACATTAGTATATTATTCTCATTTCAATATTCAAATAATTGGGTCATTTTCTCTAAACAGGCTTTTTCATCTTTCTTATTAAAATATATTTTTTTCTATTTTTCAACCTGTTTTCTGCATTATATTTTAATATGGGTGGTTTAAACTTGAAAAACAAAAAAAGAACAGTAGCAGTGATCATTTCGGGAAAATTAAATAAAAAATGCAAATTTTTATTTTCAAGACAAGTAAATGCAGCATGACAGGGGAATGACACTTAATGTAGGCAACTGTTTTATTAGTATGTGTATATATATCATTAGAAAAATAAAAATGTTTTGCTTTAATTGCAATCTTATATTTAGAATTGACTTCTTATTTGTTTTATCTTCTAAAAAGAAAATCTAGTTTAAATGTAATTCACCTGTTCTAATGCCATTCTCTTGTCTAACAAGAAGACAGGGAAATGGCAAATCATGAGATTTTACTTTCTGAGTATATGAGTTTTATTTGCATTTAAGTATAACTTGATATTCAGTTTGTTACACTAACTAGACACACATATATGTTAAAAAAATATTTACTTTTTTATTTTGAGAATAATTAAAGACGTGTGAATGACAAGGAATAAAAATACTTACCCAAAATTGTTCAGTTTTATAATATTTCCCTGCACAGAATGATAGCTAGAACATAGTCAAAATCTTTAATGGTGAATGGAAGTAAAAAATAATAATACTTTAATTATATTTTGTTGTCATCTGTATACAGAAAGAGGTGTTAAAATTTAAGGACAGGCGAATGACAAAAAAGCTACAGAACAATTGTAAAAAATTAATTTAAAATATTGCTCTAATGCATAGTGGATTTTTTATTACTGTTTGTATTTTAAATTATCTAATTTAATATAAAATATCAAATTAAAAGAAAACTAGAAAATGATGGCTTCTAAATGAAGTTGTGATTTTATGATTTGGCTGTTGGGACACATAGGGGAATGACATTTAATAAAAAAATCTAAATCTTTAAATATTAAAAATAGAAATTGTTTTTTTAGCTAATAGGTGACAAATATGAACTACAATATAGTAAAATTGGTGAGTGTCTAAAATCAGTTTCAAGTCATGCAAACTTTTATTAAAACACCTGGGATGTGTAAAACTCCCGTTTACAGAAAAGGACCCAATTATGATTAAAGTAACTGATAGGGCTCTGTTAATTTTGGGAAATCTAGGTCTGGGAACCAGAGCCAATCGATTACAATACAGCTGAGTATGCTAAAATGGACCAATCATTCATTACAAATATTTGGCGAAGATCAAATGCAAAAGACTTATTACATGCAGTAGAGATAGCGACTGTATACAAAAATTGGACTCTCAATGAAAGAAAACAAAAATATTACTGTAATTGGCTTTAATATGAAACTCTATAAAAAAATTATAAAAGTGCCTTATTTATGGGTGTGCAGTATCCATAATCTAAAAGCCAGATTTGAAATTTATTTATCTTAATGGGGCAATATATCTGACTTTTCCTTTCAAAACATTTTATTTTCTTTTGTAAAATAACTGCTAGCGTTTTGTAGATTTAGATCAACCGTACAGGACCTTTTCTATGATCTGCCTGAGTGCATATTTCCAAACTTCAGAGAAAAGCAGATATTTGGTGCAACTTTCAGAAAAATCAGCACACAAGGTTTTTCTTGTTTGGAAAATGTTGACTGTTTTATATAAAGTTTGACATGCTGAGTTTGAAATAAACTTTACTTTTTGACTATTATGTGCAGATATTTTTTTTTTAATAATTCGAAGAATATTCATTTTAAAAGTCTGAATTTAAAGATTTTTTTTTTTAAAGTAAAACTTGGTTTTCAGAAATATTAAAATATACAATAAATTATACACTGAAACTTATTTGCTATGATTATATGAATATAGAGGGCACTGAGGAGGAATAAACTTACTCATACTCCATATTTAGAGCACCACATGTGAAAGTTGTTATGTGTCATTCTAAGAAATATTTTATTTTCAGACAATTTGTAATACAATTTATTCGGACATATTTTAATATTCTTAATGCAATAATAATGAATAGCAAAAGTAGTTTGTCTAGGCGACATGATAGGTTCTAATTCATTTTGCTATATTTGTGGTGAATACGTGTTGAAGAAACAAAGAGATAAAATCACCCCTGTTGTTTAAAAACTGTCAACAAGGAGGCTATACAAAATTTCCTTGCTTCCTATGCAAATGGGATAGACAAAATCAAGACTTGCATAGGGTCCAAAAACTGGGGTGGTCACGTAGAAATGCATTGATTCCAGGTACAAAAAGATACAATAGCCCCAAATTTGGTGAATCTACAGAAAGCACTACTATTGCCACTCAGTACCAAATTTGGCAATCTGTAAAAGTTCTGAATAAAAGTGGGAAATGTTTTCAACACCTTGTGTCGGAATTCTCTTCACTATCCAGTGTCAAGATAAAAGAAGGAATATTTAATGGAACTCAAGAAAACTATCAAAAGATCTCCATTTTAAATAAAATATGACAGATGTAGAAAAAAAAAAAGCATTCACAAATATTATCAACAATTTTTCAGGTAGCCATAAAAGTTCTAATTATAAAGTCTTTTCAACTATGTTGTAAAGTGTTAAAAATGTAATATAATGTTTATTGATTTGAAGAGAAGTTACTTGTATTACTGCTTCATAATTGGTTGACCTTTTTATAGAAATGTTAGTTTTTGTTGAGACCCAGACCGTCCGACCTACCGGAAAGGTGTAAGGTAACTGTTTGGACGGCTGGGAAGTGCCACCCAATTTAGACCGGAACCCAGTGGGGGAGGCATCCACAGGGATCATACCCTCCTTCCCCTACCACCAACCTCTCGAAAGAACTTACGGACTCGCATGTTTAACGTGATCATACTCCGCATGAACATGGCAGCAGTTTTGGCAGCGGCGGGAATCGAACCCGGGCCTACCGAGTGCAATTCCCGCGTGCTAACCACTGGGCTACCGCGCCCGATAGAAATGTTAGTGCAAATTCTCAGCTACGAAATTTTGTGATTAATCCATGAATTTTACTTTTTATTTCCCATGATAAAATTACTGCCTTGATCATGACTAATGAAAGAATTGAAAGTTTTAGAAAAATGTTTGTCACAGGTAAACTAGTGTTATATAATGAACAAAAATTACATTTTTGAGTTTCCTTTTCTGTATGAATTTATTAAAATTTCAATTAATAAATGCAAAAGGAAAAAAATATCTAATATGAGGGAGGGGGGGGGGGGGGTAATGTTGATTAGTTAACAATAGTTCAATATCTCTGAAAATAAAATCTAATTTCTAAATTTCAGATAATCCCAATTGCCTTGCGTGAAAAATTCTTTATCCAAAGTATAACTTTTACTGTTTGTGGGATAGTTACATTTTGTTATGGGGGGGGGGGGTCTAGGTGGTCAAAAGGTAATACAATTTTGTTAGGGGGTTCGTATAGATATTATGCTTTATTAGGGATAGTATAGTAATTAATAATATTGATTAGGAGTGGTGTATTCACATATACACATGGATTTTAAGTGTGTAAGAGTAGCAAGTAGTCTGAAGGAAGGAAGTCATTTACACAACTTATGCAGCCTGTTACATGATGGGCTGAAGCCATTAGTGAGAGCAGTGGGTTTCAGTAAGGCAGAAAATACAAGTACACCAAATTCGTGAAATTTGAAAATATATAAAATTTTACTTTAAAAGAGCATTGGGTCTCAATAAATAAGGTAGAACATATAAAGTATACAAATTAGCGAAATTTGAAAATATATAAAATTTTACTTTAAAAGAACATTGGGTCTCAATAAATAAGGTAGAAAATATAAAGTATACAAATTAGTGAAATTTGAAAATATATAAAATTTTACTTTAAAAGAACATTGGGTGTCAATAAATAAGGTAGAAAATATAAAGTATGCAAATTAGTGAAATTTGAAAGTATATAAATTTTACTTTAAAAGAGCGTTGGGTCTCAATAAATAAGGTAGAAAATATAAAGTATACAAATTAGTGAAATTTGAAAATATATAAAATTTTACTTTAAAAGAGCATTGGGTCTCAATAAATAAGGTAGAAAATATAAAGTATGCAAATTAGTGAAATTTGAAAATATATAAAATTTTAATTTAAAAGAGCATTGGGTGTCAATAAATAAGGTAGAAAATATAAAGTACACAAATTAGTGAAATTTGAAAATATATAAAATTTTACTTTAAAAGAACATTGGGTCTCAATAAATAAGGTAGAAAATATAAAGTATACAAATTAGTGAAATTTGAAAATATATAAAATTTTACTTTAAAAGAACATTGGGTCTCAATAAATAAGGTAGAAAATATAAAGTACACAAATTAGTGAAATTTGAAAATATATAAAATTTTACTTTAAAAGAGCAAACCACACTTTTTATGAATAAACATATATTTTTTTAATACAAAATGCTTTTTGACTGGTAAAATAAATATTTTGCAAATAAAATGTCCATCAGTTACTGAAAAATGGACTAACATATCAACATAAAATTGTTTTATTCAGACCTTTTATACACATATATATATATATTTGTCAAATATGAAAAAATGTTAAAAAAAATTGTAGAATAAATTTTGACAATTTTTAAGAATTTAATATAAAACTGATCATCGATCTAGAGAATTATCATTTAATGTGTCAGAGTTTTTTTCTGATGTTTTAGCCAGAACATCACATTCTAGAAGCTGCTGTAGCTCTTCGTATGTAACACAATTTTTCTCAGGAAACAATTTTCTCTATAAGATAAAAATTAAATTCAATCAATATAAATAAAATAAGCAATATAGTCAATAAATATATAACCAATAATTTCTGATTATTAACATGTAATAATCTAACAGATGTTAGTTAGATTGAAAGTTCCACTTTTTTATAGAAAACTATGATTATTATGCTTAAACTTTCCTTATTTTATCTTCTTTGAAGATAAGGGAAATGTTTGAATGGCAATATAATATAAAATGATTTTAGAATATGTGTATTTTTTAATCATGAGCAATGCTGGGTATCTCTACTAGTAATAAATATACATAAAAATTATAATTTTTATCAATATAGTATTATTGTATAACTAGTAAGTTTAACAAAATATAAGTAGATCAAAAAATTGTACATTTAAAATTACGTCTACTTATTGCATTATTTGCAGCATATAAATAAGATGAAATTAAGTAAGAATGGATAATAAAGATGTCTGAGAAGTATAAATTCTAATTTTAACAATATATAAATTAATAAGTGACAATGTACCCCCTTGGGGTTAACTCCCTCCTAAGGGGGGCTAATGATGTCATGACTCAAAAATTGTATCACAGTTATTTTTCACTACAATGATTGAAACTATAAGGTTTTGTGGTCATTGAGTCTCTTTTATGCATGATTATGCTACCATGTAAAGAAAACATAAAATTTCTAATAAATTTCGAAGTTTTTGTTGAAATTTCAAAAATTTTTATCTAGTTGTGGATTTTTTAATAACAAAGCCAGATACAAAGTTTCATGAAAATCCATTAATGTTTGTGGACACACTTTGTATACACAAGAAATTTGAGTCTTGACAGACATCATTCTAAAAATAGTCAAAACGTGTTCAGAAGATTCTAAAATACATATATTGGCATCAAAATCTTGAAATCAAAACTTTTCGTTAAAACAATACTTTCTCTATACTATATTCTATAATATGAGAAAATAATAAATGATCTACAAAGAAACATACAGTGAAACCTCTTATTAAGGGACTTTCAAGAGGATCGATAAATGTCCATTTTTAAGAGGTGTCCACTTAGTATTTTTATTGTAATAGATTTGTATATTTTTTAATTAATATGAACATTTTTGATAAATTTACATGGGCTGTAACTGTTTAATTAGATGCAAAGCATATATTTCACTATAAGTTTCCCTTTTAGGCATACCTGTATTCAGTGACCCCCTTTTCGAATCTCACAAATAGCTACTATTCTCAGTTTCAATATTAAATAATAGATATAAGTTTATTGGAATTAAGTTGGATACCTCTAGATAAGATGTTGAAACTTCTCTATCCACATCATCATCTGAAAATGAAACTTGATTGCTTGAATTAGAAATAAAGTGACTCATGCAATCATCTCGAGCACTTTGCATAACCGATATCATTTCTTTAGATGTTAGGTCCTTATTGAGTCCTTTAACTTTGGACAGCCTTGATTCTGTGAAAAAAGAAGGAGCACAGAGGTAAATCATGTTGATAAAAGTACATAGCAAATTTCTCAAAATATTAAAAATAGGCAGTGAGGGACAGAATTGCCACTGTAATGCAATTGTATGCACATCATAGAGAGCAATTTCATTTGTGCAACTCAAAATTCAATTTGTGCAACTCAAAATTTAAATACTAGCTTTTTTATGCCACTGAATTAAATACTTTGATTATATTTGAACATAAAAAAGATACATAAAAGGAAAATGTAAGTGTAGGAACTGTTTCTGAGAACAAAATAAACTTTCTCCAGGATAAGAGCTGGCTTTTATCCACTTTAAGTGATGCATTTCCTGCTGAAGATGTTTCGTCTTTCCACGCCTGCTCAACGTATCATTCAACATTAGCAACATAAAAAATATCCCCATTGGCAAGATATAATGGATTCAAGTATCCTGCTAAGCCGAATTATTTGCCACTGCTCAATGGCATCACCGAGAGATTGATTAACCTGCATGTGCCATTCGTGCAGATTTGTTGTCTGTGCTATGAGTGTGGTATTCTACGATTATTGGAGAAAAAATAAACGTGCCAATATGGCAAGATTGGTCACACTACACATACTGATGAAAATCGATGAGAAGTTTGATAAAATATTCAAATATACCAATACTTATAGTGATATGTAAGCAGAAGTGATCTTTAACAATGTGAAAATGCTACTTGTGTCTGTTTACATCAATTATGGCACTTATTTTAACGATGTGGAAACATTCATATTCAGTAATCTAATTAATCACATACCAAAGCAGTACCTTTTTTGGCAAGTCCTGCCGCAACTTGCCAGAAAGGAATATGGCAACAAATCAATCATTATTTTGTATGATTTCAACTTGAACATAAGAGACAGAGCAACTTAAGAGAGATTCAAAGAGTTTATGTCCCGAGATCTCTGCATGTATACTGTAACCGATCCCATGCAGAGTACTACATTGGGTAATTCGTGTATTGATCTTCTTTGTGTTCGCAATGTACCCAGCATTACTTGTGAAAATTAAGTAAGCCACTTTTCATATCATAGACCTGTGTTGGATATAATAAAAATCAATAAATGATTTGACACCATACTCGACTAGCTCATTTCTTTCAAATCTCAGTGTTCTTTGTGTTCCAAGGTTATGGAGTGGTGGACTTTTGTGTATGTGACTTTGTTTAAACTAAGGATTTCATATATAGAGATTTAGAAACTGAGATGGTTTGAAGGTGATCTGAAAAGTGAGTGCTGTTATCTGTGTCTTATTTAATTAGCATATGCTTATTTAGGATCAAGGAAATGCAGAATAATTTGTTTTAGCTGATAATGTTAAACATATCGCTTATAAAGAACAATTAGATAAATACCAGTGTATCACATTTAAGTTTTAGTATGTGAGAGGAAAAGAAAAAAAAAATATTTTCTTGGAACTTCTTGGAGCGAAAGCAAAATCCCACGAGCAACAATTAATCTGATAACAAAGATTCATCTCCAGATATGTTGAACCTGAACACTTTTCTAAACACATCTTCAGATAAGTTGAGATAACTGGTTCTTAAACTTTGGTTTTGGATGATGTATCGTACAGAGAGAAAATTAAAAGAAATCTTTTGGGCTTGCTAACAGTGCCTTCTTGCATGAGAATATTTCTTTTACAAGTGCCAAAGGAAGGTAAAATAAGGCACGCCTTTATGGAGGACTTTAAAAAATGAACCGATATGCAAAAGTTTTAACACTAACCATTTTGCTACAGTTGCTCCTGTATAATGAAGAAACTACATGTGTTCACAATTTAATCTATAGGTGTAGTCAGGATCTTGAAAAATGGGTTTGAAATAGAGAGTTTATTAAAATAGTAGACAGTTTAGCCAATATGGACCCAATAAAACTTTTTAAATTTAGAAAATAAGTTTTCACTTAATATTACATACTTTAACTTACAGTTGATCAATAAATCATAATTAAAATATTGAGAAGCAAAAACAAATGGTTATCATTACTTGAGCACTTTCTTATGTGTACACAATAATCTTATTTTACATTTACCTATTTATAGTAAGTGAAGGATTGCAATTTGTGGGGGCTCTGAGCAAGAATGCCTGTACAATTTTTTCAGGACGGAAACCACTGGCATCAGTGTGGTAAACTCAAGTATAAGGCATAAAACACTGACTAGTTTGATGCCCACCTTTGTGACCTTGAACATCCAGGTGGAGGCAAGTGCCCCATGTCCTCACTTATAGGTGCCCATGGCTTTGAGCTATGTAATAACTGGGAAATTCCTTTTGGTACTATATTAACTGCAATCCAGAGCCAGGGATACAGCCTATATCCCTGCCTCGGTCCTGTATTAAGGAATGAAAAATGATTAACTTTTGTTATTAATTTTCCTGAAACTTTAGAAACTAAATCTATATTTACTAAAATTTTACTTCCACTAATAATGCCTACCACATTAATGTTCCAATTTGAGGGCACTGCAATTCAATAATAATTTATTAATTTTTTAAGCTTTTAAAACTATTAAAAAGCTATAACAATTATTATTATATATATTAGAAAGCTTCTATGCAAATTTTGTAGACAGTAGCAGAGGGATTAGAATTTGTCTAACTAAAACAACATATCAAAGAAGCAGGCATGTGTATTGCAAAATGGTCATTGTAAAGTTAGTCTCTAAAAGCATGGGAACCTTCAAGAAGAATCTGGCTAGTTGGGGCACCTTGGGATACATGATAGTGGGGCACCTTGATAGAATTGTTTTTCTTACAATGGCTGCTGCTGTATGTAAGCCTTTTAATTTAAGCCTTTGTTAACCAAGAAGCCTTTAAAATTTTCATCTGTGGTAGATTTTTTCACCCCCATTTTTCACAGTAAGAATGAATATATACATGTATTATCAGAGTTAGACAAAATACATTGAAAATGCATTTTCAATGTATTAGATTTTAGGGCACAAAATACTTTTCAAATTAAAAAAAATTCCAAATACAAAATACATTTTAAAAATTAAACATTGCTGTGTATTGGACTGGATTACATGTTCAATGCAAAGCAGTATTTGTTTACCCATTTTATTGGAAATAAACAAATCTCATATTTATTAAATATTAACATTGGCATATTAAAAGGATTAGAATGTATTTTAAAAGTATGACTTAAAAGACTAAATTCTTCGAAATTTTAAATTTTTAAGGTAATAAAGTAAAAATAAATAAATAAAACAAATGAATCTATAGGAGGACATATTTTACATAACAGACAAGGATATAATATAAAACAAGAAATTTATGAACAAAATTTCATATGGTGGCTACATACTATATCGTACAGTCATATGAATTTTTAGAAGAAATGGAAGTGATATCTCCAAAACTGAAAATGGAAATCCTCAGTGAACCCCCATCCCCTCTAAAATTCGACATTGAATCCATATCAGCCATCATCTAAGCTAAATCTATAGCCAATCCTTAAAAATAGATGGTTCAAGGATATATTTTAAACTGGGGGGGAGAATCCTCAGTGAACCCCAAACTTCCTCCCGAATTTAAAGCTGGATACATATCAGTCATAATCTCAGCTCATCTATAGCCAATCTTAAGAAATAAAGTTTCCAGAAAAACTTTTGAACCAGAAGTGGAAATTCTCAGTGAACTTTCTACCTGCTCCAGAATATGATACTGAATCCACATCAGTCATCAATTAAGCCATATTTATAGAAGATTTCGAGACATAAGATGTTTTAAGTAAATTGTAAATTTTTGAATCCGAAGTGACATCATCAGAACTGGAAAAAACAGAAGGGGGAAATCTTCAGTGAACCCCAACTTCTTCCCAAATTTAAGGCTGAATACATATCAATCATAATCTCAGCTCAATCTATAGCCAATCTTAAGAAATAAAGTTTCCAGAAAAACTTTTGAACCAGAAGTGGAAATCCTCAATGAACTTTCTACCCGCTCCAGAATATGATACTGAATCCACATCAGTCATCAATTAAGCCATATTTATAGAAGATTTCGAGAAATAAGATATTTTAAGTAAATTGTAAATTTTTGAATCCGAAGTGACATCACCAAAACTGAAAATCCTCAGTCAGTCCCTTAACCTTTTCTACAGTTTAATGCTGAATCCAGAAGTCCAATAATCTCTATCTAAAGCTAATTTTGAGAAATATATGTTTTAAGGAAAAGTTTGAACTAGAAGTGGAAAAAAACTGGAAGTGAAAATTCTTAGTGACACACCCTACCTCCATCCCGGCCACACACTAAGCTACCATTAGCCTTAGTTGGTCGTGTGGTCTGGGTCTTCAACACCCTACCTCCTTCCAAATTTCATGCAGAATCCATATCAGTTACCATTTAAGCTCAATCTATAGTCAATCTTTATATATAGACGTTCCTAATAAAAAAAAAATTTTGAACACAAAGTTTATAATAGAAACTATATTTCTCAGAGGCTATAAACATCTCATTAATTAGTATCTTTATTAGTGCCAGATTGAAAAAGGATGTTTAGATTAACACCTAGAAATGAATTCAATGACTAGACAAAATACAGATTAAGCTGTTTTCCTTTTTGAGAATCGTTCTCTTGCAGTTTAAACATGATAGTTTGACATCTAAAGAAATTAATTTTTAGTATTTTGAAAATACACAATACTTCAAAAATGTATTTTCGATAGATTACCAAAATATTTTAGTTTTTTCAGTTTAAAATACAAAACACAAATGTACTTTGAAAATGTATTTCCTCTGTGCATTGTACAATTGTTTTAGCTTAAATCCATAGTCTGTTGTGTTAGTTATTTAAACTGGGCAATATAACCAAAAGTTTGCCTCAGAAAAGTTGATAATTAATAATGTTTATCCATTGAGGGCACTGTTCCAAAATGCCCCACCATGTGGTTCACCTTGGAACACTGAATGGGTTCTGAAAAAAGTATATTAATTATAAGACACTTGAAGTGAATTAAAATTTTATGTTATGCAGAAGTGTTTAATGTATATGAGGTAAGTGTCTGTTTAAGACAGAATTATAAGAAAATATATAAAAATAAAAATAAAATTTATAAAAATAAAAAACAAGACACTATCCCTATATAAATAGATCTTAGTAGTTTAGCAAAGAATGCCAGTATTAACACATAAAATATTGTTAAGCCACTAAAATACCCAATTCAGGAAACGGAGAAAAAATAGTTTTTTTCATTCAGTGGGGATAAAAAAGAGAAAGAATGCATGAAAACAATGTTGACACTACCCTTAATAAATGTATGGACTACTACAAAAAACAATATATTTTAACATCTTTTGTGCTTTGTCATAACAAACCATTTTATTTCGTTTTAAAAAATATGTAAAGGACAGTATTAAAATAATATGTAAATTTTACATAATTAATATGTAAAGGACAGCTTTAAAATCTTTTTATATAGTAATAACTAATAAAACATCTCGAGGTTAAATCAGTTAAACACCAGCATTTAAATTAAAAATATGTTGATGTGGATAAGTGAAAATCTGAGGAACATATTAAAAGTTACAGAATTCTCAAAAGTAAATCTGAATTATAACTAACCCAGCTTTTGAATGTAATGAACTGAGTCAGGAAGAGGTGTAAAATTAGAACTTCTAGCTGCTGTTTCCAAAGCGGACATGGGCACTATTTCTGGCTTACCCTGCATCTTTATAAAAATTATTCTGTGATGATTAATAACTATGTTTTAAATGGAAAATGGAAACAATTTAACAGAACAGAAGTTCAATTCAAAATAAACAAACAATAAACGTTCACAGTTGCGGTTTGAAAATTTAATGTTAAACTTTAACAAATAACTTTCCATTTTTTTTCATTAATTTGAATAGACACGTAGTTTGTTGATTTTCTTTACACTTCAGAATTTATTGAGAAGAAATATATTACTAGACACATTTGTACTTATTTACGTTATGTATTCTTTGATATATGTATAATTAGTTCACGGAGTTGGAATGAAGTTTTACCTCCATGAATTAGATAATTCATTTTTTATTAACTGTGAAATTTAATTATTATAACCGCATGAACATTTATTTATTGAATGAAAGTGCCATTTTGTGTCATGGTTTAATAATTACAAATTTTTGAAGTATTTTATGGCGTCTAACTTACAGGCTGCGCATGGAACAAAAATTTCCGATAATGATGATGTAGATCTCGTGGACAAGTTATTAAACGAAACTGGTTGTGCAGATTTACATTATAAAGTTCAGGTATGAATACCTACTTCAGGTTATGAGTGCACATATTTCTTTTGCCCTTCCAGTGATCGGAGTTTCAATTTAAATATTTTCATTTGAGACTTTAAAATTTTGTGTGTAATATATTTAGTATAAATACAATTTAAAATGGATTTAAATATACCATTGCCCTCAAGTGAACCGAGTGAATCGTTATTTAGCAATTTCATTGCTGAAGTTAAAGAAATTGAAAAACGAGACTCTGTTTTAACACCCAAACAGCAAATAGATCGTTTGTTGCGCCCTGGCAGCACATATTTCAATTTAAATCCATTTGAAGTTCTTCAGTTAGAACCAGAATCGTCTTTAGAAGATGTTAAAAAACAGTATCGTAGATTGTCCATATTAGTTCATCCTGATAAAAATATAGATGATAGAGATAGAGCTCAACAAGCATTTGACATCATTAATAAAGCTTATAAGTGTCTTGAAGATGATGCTCAACGTGCAAAAGCATTAGAAATAGTTGAAGAAGCAAAAGGTCGTACTGATCAAATGATTGAAGAAAAGAGAAAAAAGCAAAAGAGAGCTGGCAAAGGATCAAAAGTTGATGAAGATGATCCTGTGAAATACAAACATGCGATATATGTTTTGACAATGAAGTTGTTTGCAGATTTAGAAAGAAAACGAAGACAGACAGAAGAGCGTAACATGGAAGAACGTAAAAGGAAAAGAGAAGAAGAAATAGAAGAGGAAGAGAAGCAAAAAACGGACAAAGAATGGCAGAAAAATTATGAAGAGAGTAGAGAAAATAGAATAAACAGTTGGAAATCCTTTCAGTCAACCAGTAAATCTAAAAAGAAAGTTAAAAAGGAGTTTCGACCACCAAAACATAAGGCTGAAACCCGTTAAATACAAATTCAAACGACTGCTATCATTTATATAAGAAAATGGTTCATTTTTAAAAGTTTCATGAAATTATGAATAGTATTGTGCATTTCATCTTTTAGATAAGTGATGTTCTAAGAATGTCATTTAATATGCTGTGTCAACTTTTATCGCATCATAAATTAAGAATGAACCTTCTTGACTTTAATTGTGAATTTAGGTTTTCCTTTCCTTATAAATTGTTTAAAATATATTCATGGAATATGGACATTTTTAGCCTCCCACACAACTAGAACAAAATCACTTTAAATATTAATTATTAAAATTCTTGTTATTACTATTAAAGTGTCATAACTATTGTGTTTTTGATATATCCACAATATAGATTTTTGTGGTTTATCCATTTGGTTGTATCAGCCAAATATGGCTTTTATGAAAAAGTAAATGTATAACTATTATGGTTATATTCTTTGACTGTGACATTTTTATAAAAATCTTATGAAAAGTTCCTTTAAGATTTATAATACTGATACCAGAATATTGTAATATTGTGACTTTTCTTGAATTTGAATATTTAAATTGTGTAAAATTTTTAAATGTTATAACATAAAATCTGGACGTTATAATTCTATTATGGAATTTACTTTTTGTGAAAAATTCAGAAGTAAGTTTATGCAAAAGAATTTATTGCAGTAGTTAGGATTAGAATTATTTTTATAACTGAAAACAAAAAATATTGTTTTAAAAGGCTAAATTGCTGTGATAGGATTAATTTTCTGTATCATAACTAACTCTGAACAGCTAGATAAAGGTTTGTCTTGTGCTGAGGTCCTATACTTAATTTATTAAAAGATGGTTTAAGGATTCAGCGGAGTATAATTTGAAACTGAATTTGATAACTACATATGTTACTTTTAAAAGTCTGAAGATATTCTAAAGGTCACCCTAGAGCAAATGATTTTATAATTATATTTTTTAATGTTGGTTAAATGTGTATTTGGATTAAATTCTTTTTATATTAGTAAAAATCTTTAAACTTAGTTTAATCAATACTCATGACATGTAGTATTTAACTATGTACATTTTAAATGGACTAAAACATACTTTAATAATTGTATATAAATTCCTTGAAATCATTCTGGAATTGAAACTAATAATTGCTATATTTTAAGAATAAGACAACAATCAAATGCTGTAGAATTCCATCGATTTGCCCCCTGTAATGTGAAAGAAAATCTTAGAAAAGAAGGCTCTTACTGGGAATTTTATGCTTAAAGAAACGAGTAGAATTCAGTCAATCAGCCCCCTGAAATGTGACAGAAAATTATGGCGTATGTGGTGGTGGGAGATTCAAATCTTGAATTATTTTATTATTACCTTATATACATGACTATAAGATAAATAACAATATTTTTATCGATGTAATTTTATTCACCGTTAAAATATCCTATTTTTTTTTGGTTGTATGGTTGTTTTACGGGATTTTTCAAATTGAGACAAAAAGTAGGGGGAGGTGCACTTTTACAGGAGGGCAAATCAGCGGAATTCTACTGTAGGTATCTAATATTTTAAAAGTACTTTTAAGTTCAAGGAATTGAAAAATATGTATAATTTTTACTTTAAAAAATTGAAAATAATATAAATAGTTATTTTGCTTTCAATCTGAGTTATACTTTATAAATTTAAAATAGTTATATTATTTTGTGGCTTTAAGTATTTCAGTAGTTTGTATCATTTATTTGCTAAAATAAATATTGATATAACTAATTTGCATGATTTTATTCCTGTTTCATTTAGAGAGTGCTTTATTTGTGCATACAAACTACGCATTTTTATTTTCAGGAATGCATTGCTGAAACAAAAGATTGGAGAAAGTGTCAAACAGAAGTTAGGAATTTTCGAGACTGCATAAATATGCACGAGAAAAAGAAATCTCAGGATGGACAAACTTAACAGAAATCAATTAATACTTATAATATAAAATATTAGTTATGTTTGATAGAATTTAATATTGTTTCTTACATTTACATTTGTGTCCAAACTACATCTGATCTCGCTATGTAAAGCTAGGTTTTTGAATATTGTATTTTATAAAAAAAATATTAAAACATTTTTCAAGATAAATTTAAATTTGTGGCTTACATTTTAAATAACTACTAATTTGCCAATAATTACAAATATCAGCAGTGTATTTACAATACTTATAAAATGCTTCATAATATTTTTTATACTTTTCAAGTACGTTTAGTAGTTTACAAGAGCATTTTCACCTTCAACCATATGTTTCAGTTATCTCATGCTAATCTAATGGAAGAAAGTGTTAAGGCTCTATCTAGCTCGTCTTGTGTTTGAATGTTTTTTTTTTGTTGTGTTTTGCAAAGTATAGATTCTGAAAGGAAAAGGGTATGGGTTTTTTAATTGATAAATTAATGGAAAGCATTTCTAATCAAAACAATATATATATTTTGTATGAATATTAGATATGATTAGTTCAGTATATATTGCTTTTTTAAAAACTAAATAAGTTGGAGCTTTATCACTTTTAAAAAAGGTTAATGTGGGAAAAGTGAAATAAAAAGAAGATAGATTTAGCTTTTCATTCATAATACATTATATGATTTTTTTAATAGAAGCACTTAGCTATGTCAGGTTACATTATTATATAATACTCATTTTGTATATAATTAATAAAATATGATAATTATTATTAGTCAATTTTTTTCCAAATCAGAATCTTATAATATATATAAATCTTGCGTAAATATACATAATGTTTAAGTAAAAGCTATTTTAATATTTTCTTAGAAAGTCGGTTTTTACCAGAAAATATATGTAAAAATGCTTTTAAAACAAGAATTAGTCTGGAAAGAGTTAGCTGTGTATGAAAAGTCTGATAGGAAAGTCTTTCAAGTTTGGTGTTGCTGCGTATTTCGTTTAATATTGATAAGGTAAATTAGATTATTGTAGACATTTCATTTTAGGTTTTTACTTTTTTAAATAATAAAGTAATGTCTCTCTTATAGGTGTAACTTTCTTCCCAGACACTTCTGTGAAAACTATCTACATTTCTATACCTATGTTGGGGATATGCTGTTACACATCAAGAAGTTTATCTTCACAGTATCTAATTCCATGAATTCCTGTTTAATTTCATTTGTACTGATCAGTTTTATCCTTATGGTTTGGTCGGTCACAATGATAGTGCAAATTGAAAATGTCACTTTTTGCCCCACAAAAATAAAATTTTGTGGGAGAAAAAAAAAAGAAAAAAAACCTGGACATGCCCCCTATACATCTTTTTAAATTTTTTAATTTACAAATTATTATTTCTGTAATAATATTTAAAACAGCATGCAGATTTTATTGGAGCTTTTAGAAAGCTTTTAAAAGCATGCAAATCTCAGATTTGTAAATTTAAGCTTAAGAGTAATATTGCTGGATTAATTTTAACTGCTAACTGAGTTGGGTATACATTAGTACCATTTATAAGCATTTTGTTTGTGGATGCAAAATTCTCATTTTCACAAAATCTGAAAAAAAAGTCTTCTATTCTATTAGAATTTAGGAACAGTCGTGTACCCTTTCTGCCGTCTATGGGTGGGGGTATGATTCCAATTCATCATCGTAGAATGAATAGGGTATTTATTCTCAAAATGGAAACCCAGAGATATTTTCAAGAGCATGTTTGGATATAATTTGTTCTCTTCATAATCAATAGTATTGTGAAGTGTTTGGAATGTTTTTAGGCTTTTAGGTGAGATCTTTAAATAATCATGGGGATATGTGTCTGAAATCCTTAAGTATCAAAACTTAAGTTTATTTTATCTTATATAGGAAAACCTAAAACTAATCTTTTTACTATATTATCTTTTTAGTTTTATTTTATTTAGAATTTTACACCCATATGATATCTCCCAACACTGCATGACATTCCAATAGCATACAAAACATGTTCTAATTGTCCTGAATTCTCAAAAGCACATTTGGGAAGTAAATAAAAATGTTTAGATATTTAGTGTTTTCTGAAGAAGAAAAAAAAGCATTAGTATATTAAATTTTTTTTATAGTATAATTCTTTCAGAAGTACTTGATACATTTTGATGTTAGAGGGAGAGATTGTCTATACCAGTGTTTTTCAAACTGTTTTGAAATTTAATTTGATGATTGAATTCTAAAATGAGAAGAAGCGCCCTGGAATACTGTCACGGAACATACTTCGAAAAACACGGATCTATATAAAAAAAAAAAGAAAATTAGTTGTATGCAGTAGCTAACATGTACATCTGTCTCCTCCTATTCTGAAGTCCCTACTTGGACTAGAAGCTCACAGCTTCTTTTAATATGTAGCTAACAATCTAGGAACATGCACAAAATTTTTGAAAATTCAAAAAACGTAATTGATTTTTCAATATTTGTTAAAAATCCCTTTTTAGAGGGTGAAAACAAGGGGTACTTGAAAATATATCTTCTTCAAAAATGAACTTAAAATCTTCATTTTTGCTTTGAAAGGAAGGCAGATAAATTTCCCAGTCTCTAGAAGCCTAAATTTTAGAAAAGTCGATTTTTTTTTTTTTTATATATATATACAGATTTTTAAATATTTTCCTCTGTATTGGTTTAAACTTTCTGTTAAAACTCTCACCAAGAAAACAGTTTTTAAGGTATAGTCATAAAAAATTGTCATCGTGAATTTCTCATTTTAGCTTTTGAAATATGCAATTATTTTCTTGTCATTTTATTTAGTAATTTTGTACAATGAAATTATGGAGTCAATAACTTTTATTTAAAAGAGCCATAGTACATTCAGCAGAAGAAGTTCTCATCTTTTTCAGCTTAAATTTGGGTTATTACTGAATTTGGCTGATTACCGAAAAGGGGTGTACCGGTTTAAAAATACAATCTTCGAATGACTCCTGTCTGATTATCAGTTGGAAAGTAGGAAGTTCTATTATGGGTGATAAAATGGACTGTCTTTTCAGTTGCAAGTATGCAATATTGACTCTTACTTTTTATGGGTGTGGGGATACAGTATTGACTCTTGCAAAAGGGGAGGGTGGCCTTCATTTTATCTGTCTTAGTAACCCTTTCTCCGATTTTGATGCAATTTTCATGTTGTATTTTCTACTCTGCAATAGATCCACTTGACCTGCTAATGTTGAACTTCGACTCACTTTTGTTGCTTTACAATCAATACACCTACTGTGTGGGTGCAGTTGCTAAAGAACTGATTGCTGTATTTAGTGACCACTAGCTGCAGGCACCACAGCTAGTAGCATATTTATTTTTGAAAAATTATTAATACTAGGCTGAGCCAGCCGATGCCTAAACTGAAGTGCAGGTGTCAATGTCAAGTATGCACAAATTTTATAAAGTGCATTTTTTTTTGCAAAACATCAGACGAGACAGAGAAAATCTTTTCATATAGAATTATATATACCAGAACTTATGTATTACAATGAGAGAAAACAAAAATACTAATTTTAACAAATGTATAATCCATGGAGTTTCTTTTACCTCCATTGTATAATCTCAATTGATGAATGGGTCAATCCATGTCAAATCAACCAGAAAAAAAAGGATTTGACACCCATGATCTCAGATTTTGATAAAACTTGGCATGTTTGTTCCTTTTATAGATTTAAGTAAGCATATGAAATTTTTTTGCTCTATCTCACACGGTTTAGGTTTTACAAAAGTTTTTGGAATTTCGCCGTTTTTATAAATTGGGCGGAGGAAATGCAATTTGCGTTTCAATAGAAAATAAATTATATCTCCCTTGTTTACCAACCAATGTTGATGAAATTTTTTATGAGTATACATCAATATGTAAGGAATCCAGAAAAAAATAAATTAAATCAGCAAGTATATATACATAGTCAGAAAAAAATCCTAAAGTTTTATTTATAGATTTTTTAAAATAAAATACTGAGTTCTACGCTAAGTGGAATATCTTCAAAAGGGAAAAGGATAATCAAAAGAATTTTTTTTTATTTTTGTTCTAAAAGATATGCTCTACCGCACGAAAAAATAAAATGAATGGTTTTTTCACTCCTTCATTATTTTTTCTCACTTCAAAGATAGAAATCACTTGACTCACTCATTTTCTTGAAATCGTTAAATTAAAATTAGTTTCAGTAAAATTATATTAAAATTTGAATATATTTATAATGTTTGTTGGAATGGAAAATGTATTATTACAAAACCATTAAAATGTTTCAAATTCTAGGAAATTATTCTTTAATTCTCTCCAGTGTTTTCATAAGCTTGATTGAACATGTATCATGCATTCTTGAGAGAATTGGCAAGTTCTTCCAGTCATTTTTTTTTGGGGGGGGGGGGGTGTACCACAATTGCAATGACATGATGGATGGGTCCAACACATTCATCTTCCCTTTTGGGCCAGAAAAATGATGGTGATGGTCCATGAGGATGTAAAAACTCTGCAGTTACATCTTCTGCATTCACCTCACTCACCATACCAAAATACCATAAGCTGTCATAAACACAAGCGATAAAACATCCAGGATATAAGTCTTCTATTTTCACAGGTAAAGTTTTCTGCTTGTTACATAAGTTGAAAATGAGAGCTGGTGTTTCATCGCTGCTGATTTTTCTAGCCTCAATTGTTCCCAAATCGTCTGTTGGCAGAAAGCTGTGGAATGATCTTGTTCCTGGAAGAGTTTGAAGATCTTTGGCACGATTTTCCAAAGCCAGGCGAGTTGAATCAACCGCTTCTTTAGAAATAAGTTGGAAATTAATATTTGTAATGTTGGATTTGCAAAACTCTAAAAGTTCATTCGTTGTTATAATTTGTCTGTCCAGATGTTGTTGAAGACTTTCTTTCCTAGTTAAACGTTTTACAGTACCCCCTATTCCATCACATTCAGTTTTACCGTGACTGGTTGCAAAAAATGACCACTGGGCTTTTGGTTGAAAGTCTCTCTCATGCAGACACAGATTCATGAAGTTGTATTTATTTTTATACTGCCCAGCACATCTGTCACTGAAGTAGTGAATGTTTGTTATGTGTGGGTAGTTCTCTTTCAGAAAGGCAGTTACAGTTTTTTGGATCTCATATACCATACTCGCGTCATGTTTAAGGTCATCAGATATGATACAAAGAGGTAAAATCAGTTTTTTATTGCTTGCATCCTTGCAGTGAATCATGACAGGATGAATAGTGCATGAATCTGAGGTCCAGTGATAACCTTGAGCCTCTTCTTCTTGTATTGTGAAAGTATAATTTTCACTGAAATCCATTGAAATAACAGCTGTATTTGACGAAACCGTTTCCTTTAAACTTTTAATAAATGAAGCTTGTGATTTAGCAATGTATGAATGAGGTATTAACTTGCTCAGTTTTTCTACTAAGTTATCAATAAACTCACCAACTGAGCTCGAGCACAGTATCATTTCAGTTTAATCAATCGAAACCCACTGATTATACTCGACTGGGTCTTCATCATCGTAGTTCTCAAATTTTGACTGTAAAAACTGGACAAGGTTATCTTTTAATGGATACTTGTCACAATGCCTTAGCATACATTCTCCTCCTGCTCCTTCACAAAGAATATACGCCATAAGGTCTTTGTAATTCTCTTCAATACCTGCTCCATGAATCAATAAAATCACATTTTGATGAATTGTGCATACACACACTAAGTGTGTCCCACTAGCACCAGCCAAAACACACCACTTAGGTCTCAGGGAACAAAAAGTTGAAAGACCAATTTTCAAGTCAGGGTATACGCATTTAAAAATTGAGTATAGCTCATTAAGATTACATAAAATCAAGCGTTTTCTCTCATATACTTTTTTTCCTATACTTACCACATCCTTCATCCCTGGTCCCTGTGGATGCCTCCCCCACTCGGTTCCGGTCTGAATTGGGTGGCACTTCCCGACCGTCCAAACAGTTACCTTACACCTTTCTGGTAGGTCGGACGGTCTGGGTTTCAACAACAACATCCTTCATCCCTGGCAAAATTCTGGAATGTTCATCACTCTGATAAAATCTTTTTACCAATTCAATAGTTTCAAGACTCAACTTTTTCCCATATCTAGGATCTAGTTCTGCTAAAAATCCCTTGTATTTAAACAGTTTTTGAGCCTTACGAACAGAATAATCATATACGTTGAAAGTTTCTGCCATTTTTCTTCTAGACCACATTAGTGAAGCCGGATTTGTCAGCATTTGAATCTGTTTGTTTCATGATGCACCACTTAATTCATTTTTAATTATATCTACAAGCTTATCCAGATCTTCAGATTTTTGTATCACACTTTTTTTCAAGTCACTTTTTTCCTCTGGAAAATTAACTTCAAGAACATTTTCAATTTTTCTTTTTAGATTTTCATGTACTCTTTGTAGTTTTTTTTTATCGTAAGATGATCTGCTATGTTCACCAAGTGCATGTAATTTCAATGGGGAACATCCGATTTCATGGAATGAAGAATTTAATTCATCAACCACACATTTTTTTTGTAATTGGAATAGTTCATCAGGAGCTAATCCCACATTAGCAACTTCCTCATCTTGGACATTTAAGCTACTTTGCTTTCGACATTACTCTCATCAATTTGTTTGTCTTTAAGTAGATTATTCCTGCAAGATGCACAAAGTTTTTGTCCTGGTTTCACTTTGTAACCCTTTAATAAAATTAACTATTCTGCTGTAAAGTTACAACAAAGTGTTTTTTTAATTGAAGTTTTATGTTTTTTAAAAGGGTCACAACATACCTTTTGTAAAAATTCATACTTGTTCAAAAACACTTTGATGATAAAGACAAATAGTTTTTAACTCATAACTTGATTCTGTTCTCAATTTTAAAACAGTTAAATCAGATTTAGACAGTTTTTCAATAGTTTGTGTGGCTTTTTTCTTGACATAGCTTAACAAATGACAATCACTATGAGTAACTTTCCCTACCCTGCACTTCTCCATTTTTCCAACATTCAAAAAAGACTTAGTGTTTTGATTGCTTATAAGATTTCTTGAAATAAGTTACTGTTAGTGAGTTGACTAGTTTAGAACTAGTTTTCAAAACTAAATTAAATTGTAATATAATTTTCTTTTCTTTAATTAGGCCTGATTGTTGAAAATAAGGAAATCAGTGTCTTATTTCTAAATAATCTCAATTAAGACATAATTATGGATAACTTATTTTATAACATGTTTTTTTTTTTGGACAAGCCTGATAAACAATTTATTAAATCTACTCTATTATTTTAATCATATGCCAAAAGCCACTGGTTCTTTTAAATTTGTGTGTGAATTTTGAATTTTTTGAAAAAAATCTTGAATTACTGAATTTTTTGTTTTATTTTAAAGCTTTTCTTTAATTCATTAAATGGGTCTTGTCTTATTTTATTTGAAAGTGGTTATATGTGACATGTTTAGTTCAAATTTTAATATAATTTTACTAAAATTGTAATTTTAATTTAACGATTTCAAGAAAATGATTGAGTCAAGTGATTTCTATCTTTGAAGTGAAAAAAAATAATGAAGGAGTGAAAAAACCATTCATTTTATTTTTTCATGTGGTAGAGCATATCTTTTAGAACAAGAATAAAAAAAAATTCTTTTGATTATCCTTTTCCCTTTTGAAGATATTCTACTTAGCGTAGAACTCAGTATTCGATCTAAAAAAATCTATAAATAAAACAATAGGATTTTTTTCTGACCATGTATATATACTTGTAGATTTAATTTATTTTATTCTGGATTCCTTACATATTGATGTATACTCATAAAAAATTTCATCAACATTGGTTGGTAAACAAGGGAGATATAATTTATTTTCTATAAAAACATAAATTGCGTTTCCTCTGCCCGATTTATAAAAACCGTGAAATTCCAAAAACTTTAACAGGCTGTAAAACCTAAACCGCTTAAGATAGAGCAAAAAAATTTTATATGTTTACTTAAATCTATAGAAGGAACAAACATGCCAAGTTTCATCAAAATCTGAGATCATGGGTGTCGGACCCTGGTTGAACTGATGTGGAATGACCCGAATGTTATAAGAACAAAATAACATTTAAAAATATTGAAATTTAGTTGTTTCATTATAAATCTTAAAATATAGCCATACTAAGCTCAAAGGTTTTAATAAACAGTTGTCCTTCAATAATAAACATTGCTGGATATAGCCTCATAACCAAAGATTTTGTTCCTCAGCATTGATATTAAATAATAAGCTTTACCGACATCTTGCATGTTCTTTTTTTTTTTAAGTATTTAAGAATTATTTTAATTAACTGCGAACTATAATTGATGTATCAAAACAATAAAAGGCAACAATGGTTTATTTTAGGACGTAGTGTGTGAAAAATTCTAAATTTTCCTTATAGGAGACGAAAAAAAATAAATTTATTGGGATATTTTTACTTCATTGTCAGTATGAAAAGTCATATTTCGCTATATTGAATTTGCGTCTAATTTATTCAGAATTAAATTTTTGAGGTGATGTTGACATTGTCTACAAAAGTAACCATGAGCTACAATGTTGTTGTTGTCGTGTCCCTAACATTACATTTAAGGAAGAATGAGTGCACTGCTTCTGTTTAGTCTAATGACCCGGGGCACCCGAAGGTAGAAGTCTGACTTCTGCCCCAAATAAGACATTACAACATCCATGCCCGCAGGCGGGACTCGAACCCGCAATCTGGCAGCCGAGCCATTACGAGGAAACACCTGCCTTTTTGACCGCTCGGCCACCACATCAGCGATAATAAAGGAAAATACCTATCTGTCTGTTATGTGTAACAGAAAATCTGAATATCGTACGAACATGAAATTTAGTACACAGGTACTTCAGGACATGGGACGATGCATCTCTGTGAGATTTCTTAAAATTCGAATTAGTTTTTCAGTTACTATGTTTTAGCTCGATTTTCAGCAATATTCACACAAATTGATTCCTTGGCGACCTAAAATTATTAGTGTTTCCATTTTGACACCATTGGAAAGATCGGAAAATTCTCTTTCAAACAAACTTCCATACGATGAATAAACAGATTTTCGGGAATTAAAAGAAATATATACTTTTTATGCAATTTAAATCTACCTGATTTGTACATTGCCATATAAAAAAATTTATGAGCAATCAAATGATTACAATTTGACACTAGCCAATCAGTGTAAATAAATATCGCATACAAAAAATAATTTCCTCAACCCATCCCTTGATTAAGTATAAATGTTTTAACCAAACAAACTCTTAGAATTTTTTAAATCATTAGATTTTTTTCCCAATGAAGTCTGGAAAGGGAAAATTGAAGGAACTTATATAGAGTGTATTAAAAGAGCATATTTAAAGCATATTACAGTCACACAGAGGGTGAAAGGCATCTTTGGGGCGAATCAAAGGAGCTTATTTATGATGTATCAAAAGAGCTTATTTATGATGAATTGAAAGAGCTTATGTAGGGTCTATCAAAAAGCTTATGCAGGGCGTATCAAAAGAGCTTATACACCCGTGCAGAGGGCAAAAGGCATATTTAGGGCATATCATTTGATGTCCCCCGTGCTGGGACCAAAATGTACTACGTACCCAAGCAGCAGTCAAAAGTATGATTAGGTGTTTATTTAGGGCAAGAATGTACTCGTGTGTGTTTTGTAATTTAAATTTGTGTTTGCGCAATGGGCGAATAAGCCTTTTGAAAAACTTAATGGATTCAGTTAATCTCTACTTTAAATTCCAGATAGTTTCTAGTCTTTAATAAAAAAAATTAAGTAACTTAGTTTATGCTTTATTTTTTTTTTATCCTATGTATAAAGTTTTCTTTTTGATACGCAATCTTTAATATTTTATAACCCAAAACATATGCAAATCTTTCCTGCATATTGTGTGTTATTAGTAATTTTTTGTTATACTTTGTATTTCAGAAAAATTTGTGATACACATTTATTCCTGCTTTTAAAAATTTTTTTATGGATCTATGATTTAATTTTTAAAGTTTAGTGAATCTTCTCCATATCTGCAATTCTATAATTTTGTGTAGAGAATTGTTTACAGTTAACTTGTTTTTATTCTAGCTTGATGCCCTTAGAGACACATCCATAAATTTGTAATTTTGTTGTCTATTCGCTTTGAATTCATAGTTTTATTCCAAACTTTAATGTCAGTGTTTGTACAGCTTTATGCTTTGACATTAACATTTACTCATGGATAATTTTCAGTGATTTTATTCTGATTTGCACTGGAACATACATACATTGACAATTCTGTTCTTGATTCTTATCAATAAATGTAAAATGATAAATTTTGTTTTTTTCTCTTTATTTTGAAGTAGTATTTCTTCGTAGTATAGTATTTCTTGCACATATCTGTTATAACTAGATGTTAAGCCCATCATATGATCATAGGGTAGAAGACCCAAACCGTCCAACTCATCCTGAGGACTTGAGCAACTATTTGGACGGCCGGTATATATATATATGATCATAGGGTGCATAAAGTTATGCAACAGATTCCATTCTACCTGCCTACCTGCAGCACATGTGCTCCTAATATCCCTGGACTATACAATATTAATTACTATAGTATACAACTCTCTAACGATACATAATTAATTTATGGACTTCTACACTTGTAACAGAGTGTACCTGTCGTAAGAACAGTAAAACTCTTTTGAATCAAGAATATTAAATTTATAATTGCCAAATGACAGAGATTGTCAAAGAAGTGAAGTTTTATTTTCCAAGATAGTGAGTTATTACAAATTTTGTGACATTTTTCAAAAATTGCCAAGTTGATATTATAGCGAACAGGCTAAGTTGGACAGACAGAGAGAAGGATTTTCTTATATAAGATAAAAAATAAAATAAAAATAAAGTGGGGTGATGGTTCGACTAAATCTCATAGACAGGTTGGTGCATCAGCTATTTTTTCTCCCAGGTTACATTTTCTTGTTTGCCAATGTTATTTCAATAAAAAGTTGCTGCATGGCTGATGTTTATTTGGTAGTTTCATTTTAAGGACTAAAACACTTTAGAATAAAATTCATTTGATCACATTAAAAGGCGTTAAAATCACATTAAATGCCTGAGCGCTTTTGGGCGTAAAACGTCCGTCATCAGATGCAATTGCAAAAGAAAATACATTGGCTTTTATACCCAATCAAAAACCATGAACAAAATCTGCATATTATGAATTGCCAGATTACACAAAAAAAAAATATTTAATTATAAAATTGACACAGCAGAGTAAAATATAAAACTAACGTATTTAGATGTGTAAAAATTCAGATAATGATTTAATTCTTAATAATTCTTAATTTAATTAAAGGAGTTGAGAATGAGATGCTACATGAAATTGAGGTTTTGAACAAGGTCAAAATTACAAATGAAGTCATGATAAAAAGAGGGATTAAAAAAGCAAAATATTAATGTGGATTATTACGATTTTAGTTAAAAGAAAGGTTTTATCAAAAATTGGGATAGTTACCATTAATAACAATTTAAGATAAAACAGTGGAAAGTTTATTATTTTTACTATCACATACATGTTCGGATAATTGAGTTCCGACAGTATGCTTAGTACTGCCAATATAAAATGTATAACTATTTTCAGGGGAAAGGAGAGACAACATATACCCCAGCCTGATTTAAGATATTACTTTTAAACTTATTGGTATGAATACGTCTAAACATGGGAGTAATAGTAGAATGGGTCGATTTAAATTCATGAAAAAACTGAACCAGAGGATGATCTTAGGATTGTAGGGAAGAGAGACTCGATTTGCAAGGCAAAAGGTAGGGAATTGGGGAAAGTTTAGTTGTTTTATGATAGAGAAATTTAGAATGGATAGTGGTGAACTCAAAAGAGTAAGTGGCTTCATAGCCAAGATTAAAGATAAAGTTAATTTCGTTATGTAGGTCATCAATAGAAGAATAGACATTAAAAGCACAATTAAAATAGGCAATAAAAGAAGCTTCTTTAGAAGAAAAAGGGTGGGAAGAATTAGCTTGAATACAGGAATTAGTAAAAGGGGGTTTAAGAAAAGCATTAATATCATGGGAAATCAGAATATCAAGAAAGGGCAAAGACCCCCCCCCCCCCACACACACACACAAACCTATGTTCAACAGTAAAATTAATGGAGGGGTAAAATCTGTTAATAGTATCCAGAAGGCTATTAAGGTCACTTAAACTATTATTCCAAACAATAAAAACGTTATTCATGCAACAACACCAAAGAACCGGTTTAAGGGGGAAAAACCATTTTTTTGGTTGTTACATGGATAACGTTTTTATTGTTTGGAATAATAGTTTAAGCAACCACAATAGCAATTTTGCAATTGCCTCTGATAAAGGACGTTTTACATCCGAAAGCACTTGAGCTTTTAATTTGATTAAATACACTTATTCTAAAGTGTTTTATTCTTTGCAATTTAATTTTTAGATGCAATGCCATATATTTTATTTAATTTTAGTTTAAAATTAGTGGTTCTCCACCATAAATTGCTTTAATCATTCACAAAAGCAGTCTCAGGTGATTAAATTTTTTCCAAGATCCAAAAAGAAAAAGTTGAGCTGTTAATTGTAGAAAAAGCAACTCCCCTTTACCAAGCAGCACAAGTGTCTTGAAGAAACCCAATAATGGTGGCTGTTGGACCAGTCTGTGTAAGTTTATATACAGCCATACTCTGGATTTATGCTAAATCCCAATACATACAAAATCATTGTTCAAGTTTCATCAAAATAGTCATTGAGAGGCAAAATGATGTGAAAAGGCATAACTTTATGAACAACTTCATGTTTGATTAAAGGTTTTAGAAATATATAGATAATAAATTGCTGAATCAAAGTTAATTAAGGGGAAAAAATCAAGCACAATTATGAAATAAAGCCATATGTGCGAGATGGTTTTAAATCATAATATACTCTATTGCAAAAAAATATATGCACCCATGAGAAATTGCTACAGCTGCAAAACTTAAAATGTATCATTTAAGAAAATATGCAAATGATTAGAGCTTGGGAACAAAAAAACATTTATTAAGAAATGGTGACAAGAAGATAACATTTTAGTAAGTGGTGAATCCTCCCCTGGCAGCTATACAAGTTGATATATGGTGTGACATAAAGTCAATAAAGTTACTTATATCCCTCTGTGGAAGATTTTGCCACAAATGTTGCAACTGTTCAACTAATTCAGTGGTATTCTGAGAAGGCTGCAATTGCCATCCCAGATGTATTCTATTGGTGATAAATTTGGGAATCTGGATGGGGCCAAGAAAAGGTATTAAATCTTCAGACGTTGAAAAAATCATGCAGTAAGTGGTCAAGTATTGGTGGTAAATGGTTTGACAGCAGGCAGAATATCGTCGATGTACAAGTGAGCCATCAGATTGGCTTGCAGCAGAACTAGAGGAGATCGCCTGCCCATGATACGGCTCCCCAGAATGTCACATCACATGTGATGGCCATGTTGTTGTTGTTGAGACCCAGACCGTCCGACCTACCAGAAAGGTGTAAGGTAACTGTATGGACGGCCGGGAAGTGCCACCCAATTTAGACCGGAACCCAGTGGGGGAGGCATCCACAGGGACCGTACCCTCCTTCCCCTACCACCAACCTCTCGGAAGGACTTACGGACCCACATGTTTAACGTGATCGTACTCCGCATGAACACGGCGGCATTTGTGGCAGCGTGCAAATCTAGCGCGCAAACCACGGGGATACCGCACCCGAGATGGCCAACAGCACGCGGCGTTCCGAGGTGGTCACCCACCAAGTACTAACCGCGCCCGATGCTGCTTCCATGTGATGGCCATGTGTTGCTTGACAATAAATACAGAATCAGAATGCTGGTCAGTCCTCCTCCACACATGTATGTGTCGGTCATCAGCACTGAGGGGAGAAAGAAGTGGGATTCATCGCTAAAGGCAGCCAGTTAGACACTATCCAGGCTGACTGAGCTCCTCATCAATCCAGACTGCTCTGCTTGTGTTGAGAGGTTAGTGGTAGGTGCTTTAATGGATTTCGATACCTAATCCCACCTTCTACCAGTCATCTCTGAATTATATCCTTTGATACAAGATGCATGGAGGATGGTAAATGGCTGATAGTAATGCCATTGGTGTACATCCTCTTGAGCAGTTGTCTGTCTGGGGTGTCCTGAGTTTTTGCAACAGTTACATGTGCCTCCTCTGATAAATTGTTGTAAACACTGAGCAACTACCATATCACTTTGACTAAAATGGTGACTGATATGTTTGTTTGACCAACCAGCTTCCCTTAAGCCTATGATACTACAACCTCTTTCTGAATCTGACAATTATTTATAGTGTCATCGAGTATGTCTCAAAGGCATTTTTGAATACAGCTTGCAGTAACAAAGCAGAAAATCCCGTTCCAATTGCCTGTGAGTGAGAACACTGGTCATTTAAAACGTTGCACAATGCATCATTCTCATTCATGTTGTATGAACCCTATAATACAACTCCGAATCAAAATATTAGAATAAGGCATTTCATTTGTAATTTGAATTGCATTTAGCTTCATTTCAGCGTAGTAAATTTGAAAAAGAATAACTGTTGATGTTTTAATAAATGTATATGTTATTAAAGTAAATTAAAACTAAAAGTTTTAATTTTGAGTAAATATTGTAGATTTTAACAATGATTTTCATTATTCAAAATATTAGAATACTAAAATAGGTGGTTCAAAAAATTAGAATACTTATGAATTTTCCTGAATGGTTCAGAAAGTTGCATATATTAAGCATAAAATTAGCTTCTGCCTGACTTTCGTGTTTTTTTGTTCATTTAGTGTGAAACATGGGTCGTTCGTCTGACATAATGGCTTTTACAAAGAATCGTATTATTGATTTGCATAAATAAGGCCGTAATCAGTAATATATCGCCAGTTACATAAAATATTTTCAATCAAGTGTTAGTAGAGCAATAAAGCAGTATTTTAACGATGGATATTTTGAAAATAATCATTTGAATAGTGGGCGAAAAGCCAAAAACTACTCAGAGAGATGATAGAAAACTAAAAAATATTGCTAAGAAAAATCGTTTTAGAAGTGTATTTGCATCGGAAGTGGAAAGAACACTGTGTTGATGTGTGGAAATCTACAACACTAAGACGTCTCCATAAACTTGGATCTCATTGTCGTGTACCAAAGATAAAGCCTCTCGTGACTAGTAAACAGAAAAAGGGACAGAGTGAAGTGGTGCAAAATAAGACTTTTATGGGGGTGTGGATGATTGGAAAAGGGTATTGTTCAGTAATGAGTGTATGTTATGTGTATCATATGGTGATCAAGGTGTTTGTGTATGGCGCAAGAAGCATATGACAAGGAATGCATAAAGCGATCAGTGAAATTAGCAGCCAGCTGGAAGGCTATGTGTCACTTACGAAAGGATTAACTCTCAGATATATCAAGAAATCATTGAGAATTTCATGATACCATCTTCGGAAGATTTGTGTGGTGACGATTTTTTTTCCAACATGATTTAGCATCTTGTCACAGGTCATTTTCCACTATGAACTGGCTTACACAACATCAAATTAATGTACTTCCGTGGCTAATTCGCCGGATTTAAATCCAATCGAGAATTTGTGGAGAATAATAAATACAAGACTTCAAGAAATTAGGCTAAAAAACAAAGTTGATCTTTTTTCCAGCATAAAATCGATATGGTCATGTCTGGGCAGAAAACATTATGAACCACTTGTAACTAACTTGCCAAATAGAGTTTGTGCTGTTATAAAATATAAAGATGATAAATAATTTGGCATCACGTCTGATGTTATTATAGCAAAAATTAAGCACACATCCACAACAGAAGGTCTTTATTTTACTTCCTATAAGACGTACAAAAAATTTTTTGTACGTCTTATAGAAAGTAAAATAAAGACCTTCTGTTGTGGATGTGTGCTTAATTTTTGCTGTAAAGATGATGCTACAAAATATTAAACAGTCACTGTTTTTGATTTTTTTTTAAAATAAGGTGATTTATAAAGAATTATTCTAATATTTTGAATCACGTAAATGTTATTCTACTATTTTGATTTTTCCAAGTGTGAATAATCATTTTCATTTTTGTATTATTTCCGTTAATTTTTATGCTACAATATTCAACAAATTATATAGAGTTTTACATTATGAAGTTTTCTCCTGTATTACTTTTTGTATAAGCGATACATAAAATGTCTTTCCAAAATTCATTTTTTTCGATTATTCTAATTTTTTGACTCTTGAGTTGTATCATTGGTGCTGATAGTTTGATCATTTGTATCACTTTTAAAACAACATTTGTATGCTCAGTTTCGCGGCTGTAGTTCAATTTTTTTTTTTCAAAACAATGCATATAATTTTAAATCAATGATAGGTGTACTCATTAACTTATGCATATTTGGTAAAAATGAAAAATTATGTTTATTACTTTTGAATACTAATGAAAAATGGGTTATAAAGCTGTTGGAGCTTGTTATTGTTTTATATTATAAATACATACTGATACAGTGCAGAGAAAATTGTCATTAACTTCATCTTTTAAATAAGAATTTATAATTCTGAGCATGTCAATGGCAAAGCTTTGTGATTTTTTTCATTTGGAAGAGCATTAAGCACTTCTAAACTTTTTCAGTATTCTTGCAGTCCTAAACAACTGCCTAAATTTGTACTAAAGTGCTTAATGTTCTTAAAGATATCATAATTCGGAAATTGCATTAAAAATTGGAAAAATTGTCTCTTGTACAAGATTAATGTTCAGATTGCAAACTGCCGGAACAATTTTTCCCATCATCATCATGAAAAGGGGTCAAGGTGTTTTGTATTTTCCATTTCTTGTTTCTTCCACTGACCTGGTAGAAACTGTGATTCTCTGGGTCTAATATATAGATTACTGCAGCATCTATAATCAGGGTGTAGCTAAACATTTGCAGAACCCTCTTTTTGTGTTAACATTTATTTCATTTTAATTTGCAATTATATCGATAACTGCCTGATATTCCGATCAGAAAACTTTCTTTTTATAAAGTCTCTAATATATTCATGAAAAGCTCATCTTTTCTTACTTGTGATCATTTACATAAAATATCGTCAAAACTCTGCAAAATATTTTCAAGTCAGCAAAATCTAAAACATGTCAATGTTGCTCAAATTTAGAGACATTTTTATAAGCATTCCTCAAGATTTCCAATACAGTGTTGAAATCAAATATTATATTTTTTGACGTTTGATAAAACTTTATAATGCTTTAATACAACCTATTTTTTTTTCTCAGTACTTTTTTCTGTATTTGTCTGTAGTTCTTAGGTGCTTAAAAATGTTTAATTTTTTTAAATAAAATATATACAAGAACCCTGTTTTGGGGTAAAAATCTAAAATTTTCAATCTAGGCATAAACCAACTTTAAAGCTCAGACAAAATATTTGACCTAAACAATTGCAGAGAAGATTTACTTATGACAGAAATGTTCATATATATTTAAATATTAGCCTATGCATGAATAGATCTTTTATTGTCTAGAAGTGTTTTCTAAAGTTTAGCATGCATACTTTTGGGGGATATGTATGAAATTTTTGAATTTCACAGTGTGCAATAAATTATTTTGGTTAGCCACATATTAAGATGGTAGTTTAGTTTTTGCAGTTCATATTACCACTAGGGCCCGATTAAGAGTATTTGTTTTGTCGGAAATAAGGTATCACTTATAAATATACAAAAATGTTTTGATAGTTTAAACTTTTTTTCTTCTGAAAATATGAAAAGTTTTGCTTGAGCGAGTGTTGCTTCAATTTGCATATTTTTACTCAAAATATCTTCTAAACAATAAAATATTGATATAAATAATAAGGAACAAAACTTTTTAGTAGAAAATCCAATACAGCATACTTTCAGGGCTCCCTCCATGACAAAGGGAAAACAAAAATATTGTGCTATTCTTTATATTAGCATTTTTACACAGACAGAAAAAACAGTTATTAAGAGTGTTAGGTATAAAAGTACAATGCAGCCTTAAGGAAAACAATAGCTACTTAATTTCGACTTAAAAAAATATCTATCTAAAAATGACATTAAATTTTACTGATTTTCAGAAACTAAAAATTAGAATGAAATATTTTTTTCTTTCCTGGAAGAATGGCATGTTGTTGTTGATGTTGTTGAGACCCAGACCGTCCGACCTACCAGAAAGGTGTAAGGTAACTGTTTGGACGACCGGGAAGAGCCACCCAATTTAGACCGGAACCTAGTGGGGGAAGCATCCACAGGGACCGTACTCTCCTTCCCCTACCACCAACCTCTCGGAAGGACTTACGGACCCACAAGTTTAACGTGATCGTACTCCGCATGAACACGGCGGCAGTTGTGGCAGCGTGCAAATCCAAAACGCAAACCACCGGGCTACCGTGCCCGGAATATGCCAACAGAACGCAGTGTTTCCAGGTGGTCACCCACCCAAGTACTAACCGCGCCCGATGCTGCCTGACTTCAGTGATCTAACGAGAACCGGTGTTTTCAGTACGGTAGAGCCGTTGGCTAGAAGAATGACATGTATAAAAGTTGCATTTAAGAAGCTAAATATTAGACACAAAATGCAATAAACAGTGATTAATTCAGAAAATTAATTCTAAAAAGCTTTTTCTAACTTTTCTTTTCTACAAAGACCTTAATAACATTTTCAAAATGAAGTTATGTCATACCCAACAACCAATAAAATGAAATTTCTGAGTTTATGCTGTCTTAAATTAGATCTCAAAAGTTTTTTATTCTTTAAAGTGCAGAGAAAGAACGTTCATTAGAAGAAATGCAAGAAAGAATTATGTTTAAGAATTTAGAATACAATTATAGAATGGTTTTGGGACCGATGTCTGGTTTTTGTGGGCCTAGGCCGTAAGCAGGGCTTGAATACAACTCCCCTATTTAGGAAATATCTTAATCTAAGAAGGGCATAGGCAAGTCATGATATGAGAGTACTAGGTTTCATTTATTCAATATGAACCCAATATAATTGTTGTGTCAATCGGAATTATATTTATAATTCCCTTCGCTTCGCTACTAGGGAAGGGATACATGAAGCTTGGGAAACACTGTCTTAAAATAATGCCCCTGCAGTGGCAGTTAAGACATAGAAATAACTATGAGTTGAGTCTAGCAAGTAATTCCACCATTCAAAACTTAACAAGAATTCAGTTTTATCAAACGTTTAGCAGAGAAAAATAGCACAACAGTTATTACTTGATCCTAGTTTTTTGAATGATGCTCCTAGAAGTTTAGTTCAGGTGATGAAATAATTGTCCAGGTCCAGACTCAAAAGCCCTTTTAATGATTAATTTTTTTTTTTTACTTAGAATTATAGTAACATCTTTTTGGTTTTGCCCACCAAGGTTAATCTGTTTTCCTATTGAACATATACCCCAATTTGATGTCATGGTTGTTTACACTGCCATGTTGAACAGAATAAACGTAGATGTGGTAATGGATCCAGCCATGATGTTATTATCAGATACAACGAAATATGTGAATGTATGGTGTCAAGAAATGAACCTCTCTGTTTTCCTGTTTATTAGTCTATAATACCGCACAATTTATAACCATTGTATTCTTTGAAAAAATATGCAATTACTGTACTAACAGAAACTTCAAACAGCGAGAAAAGGGTTTTCTAATTAGAACAGTAAAGAGATTTTTCCATCCAACATGGCTGGAGTAGTTTTGCCTGTAGTGATGTTAGGTACAAATGGTCAAAAGGAGATTTAAATGTAGAAATTAGACAAAGGATGTTTTCTTAGCTACAGAGCACTGGTACAATTTTTGTCTTGATGCAGTTGATTTTGATTAAGTAGCAGTTTGTATTTATTTTGGAAGCAATTTTCATTTCAGTGTTCTGTTGATATCAGACAAGTTAATTGGAAACTTAGTTAACAAATTATTTAATTTAAATTTTGAAAAGCTGTAATTTTTTAGTATTGGGTTATTGTGCATTTAATTAACTAAAGTGTAAAACGTTTCCTTGTAAGCAGATGTTAGTATTTGGTTATCATAGAATTGATTACTTTAGAAAAAGTTTGTTAACTTGGATAATTCAGAAAACTTATAGTCAATGCTGGGGTTGTTTTGGATGTTTTATTACTTTCGCCAATCTATCTACCAAAAGAAATTTTCTTTCACAAAATTTCATTTTGATGTTCCATTTGAAAAATTTGATTTATAAATTTTCGAATTTTAAAGATCATTGTTTTAGAAAAGACACAGTATGTATTACGATTAGTATACCATGATTTTGATTTTGGCAGAACTCATAATCACCAAGACTTAAGTAGTTTCAATTGCATTTTTTAGGCTAGGAATAATGTATTAGAAAAGATCTTGGAGACAATCAAATTGAAAATAATTTCTAGAATGTACTATGTATTAATATTTACTGCAAAACATAAAAATTCAAGGTTTACACAATAACTTTCACAAAATATATAAATACCAGAAAAAATTATTTTAATACTAAATATTATGGAACAGTACTAGAATACATATGATTAAATAAATATTGTGTTAACTTGATTTTGATTTTAGAGTTTCAATAGGATCCTCAGTTTGAAGTTTTGCTTTAAACTTTAGATATTCCCTTTTTCGAACAAAATGTTGAACCTAAAGATAAATAGTTAATGATTAATTAAAATGAAATGATACAATTTGTTTTTAAAAATCAAACTATGGTATACATTCATAAAAAAATTTTCTTCATAAAATGAAGTTTTATTATTAAAACTTCAACTAGTTATAAAGCCTTTAAAGAATCAACACATGATTTTGATATAAATAGCAGTAATAGATGTATTGATACAACCATGTAATAGATGTATTGATACAACCATGTAATAGATGTATTGATATAGATGATACATGGCCTTAAGATTGGTATTTTAAATTGATACACTTTTATACAATTGTATTGATATGATAGCTTCCGATATGCATCATTTTAACAATTTGTGAGTTTAACAATTTGAGATCAAATTGTGCTTTAAGTAGTTGGTTAAAATAAAAATTATAGATTAGTTTTTACTTTAATTTTTGTATTCCAACTTCAAAATTGTAAAAAAAAATTCTTTTATCTATTTTACCAGGGAAAATTTTTTATCTGTTCTAACTAGCCTGCGGACCCATTTCTGTATCAAAAGTGCAGAAGAACATAATATATTAACGCACATTCTTTTATTTTAGCTTTCTGATTTCTTTCAGTTTCGCATATCTATCCTGGTATTTAGACTTTTTTGAATTCAGCTCAACTTGCTTCCTGTCGTTTATAGTTCAAGTAAAGAACTACTTGAATCAATTTTACCCCCCCTCTTCTGTATTTCCTCCTGGAACTGGAGCTTATTCTAAATTGAGACCGTTTTCTTCGGCAAGGGATTTTCCTTGCCATCATAGCTCGAAGCATTCTTATTTAATTCTTTTTTTCCTTATCAAAAATATTTCTTTTGTACTCATTTAAATTTCTTTTAGAGATTAAACTGGTACTTTCCCAGTTCAAGAATTCAACGCAAGAATTGATGAAATCCTTGAGTCTATTTGTTTTAACTTTATTATCAGATCAATAGTTCAAATTTAATAGTTTATAAATAATGGTGGGAGGGGCTGCATGACAAATCAAAGGTCAACTAAAACAGTGGCTAATGCAATTTAAATGCACTATTAAAATACTATAGGAATCCTTCATAATTTCAATAAATATAAGCCCTAAAGTTGAGGTCTGCAATCATATACCATCACAGGTATCTACACATATCAAATTCTTTCCTGAAACACTGAACTGATGAAAAATTCGACAAGTCATGCAACAATATATAGTGTGCTTTAAATTGAATTATCATTATTCAGAGCAATTTGTGAGAACCAGTGGTCAAAATATCTTTAAATGTAGTGGTTACTATAACCATAAGAAGGTAAAGATTTTGATAATAGAAAAAAATAAAAAATGATTGATAAGCATAGGGGGTGCTTCAGCACCCCCATTACAAATTGTGCAAACACTCCTTTTTACTTAACAACTGCTCCTTATTCTAACAATTTTCCATTTCTCTCTCTCTATTTTTTTTTTAAAGTTGTTATTTATTTTTTTATGGATCTATAAATCTGAGATCAGCATCCCCGATCCTCAATTGCCCGGCACTGCTTATGTTGATAAGGGTATAGGGAGCTGAAAATAAGATAAAATTACATTAATGTGAACCAAATGATATGTAATTGTGAAATAAATCAATTCAATAAGTTCAATGAAAAAGTTATTTGATGAGTTAATAGATAAACAAAATCATCATTGATAAAAATAGACTTTTCTTTTAGCTAAAAATTCCGACTATGCATCCATCCCCTATATAGTTTTTTCGTCACATTTGAGAGGATGGATCAATAGAATTTTACTAGTTTACTCTTTTAGCAGAAAATGTTCAGTAAAATTCTCAATATTTTCTATGATTTTTAACGGTACTTAAGGGCGCGGATTAATGGAATTCTATAGTAGTTTAATTGATCACAGAAAGTGGCGATTAAAATGTTTAGCGTCATGTTTCATTTAATATGTAAAACCTTCATTCGATTATAACATATTAAACAAGAAAGATCAATTATGCATAAAGCATTGATTATGAAACATTTTCCAACTGCAGTGCAATTTTATTTAAACATTTCTAAAATGTGATACATTCAACAGTAATATTTTTAAAATTATCACAATACTACATTAATTTATTGTATTTGAAAACTTAAAACTTCATAGAAAAAATGAACTTTATATAAATGACATCATTGAAATATAAATCGCCTGGCTCTCTATGTAAAAGCTGTAAATATTTCATTCATACACTTTTATTCCATTTCTTTCATTCATCACAATACTACAATAATTTATTTTATTTAAAAACTTAAAACCATGGAGGTAAAAGTAATTTAACTCTATGCTTAAAACTTCATCAAAAAAGTCTGCTATAAAATAATCTGTTCTATGTAAAATCAATGAATGTTTCATTCATATCAGCTATATTGAAGACCCCATAGCTAAATAATTTTGTGTTAAAGAAATTCAGCAATTCTTATACAACTCATCTTATATCTTTTATGTGTTTACATTCTCCATAAGTGAAAATTAGGCTTCATTGTAGAAATAATCAAAGTTTAATGATCATTTAAACTCAAAAATATTATAATTGCGTTGGTGCAGTATATAGATGCACAGAAAATAAATAAAACATAAAGCGGTTTTAGGATGGATATAACACTAAATATAAATTAAAAAGAACTTTAAAAAAATCACTATTTTGACACAAGATGGATAGCACCTTACACCTTTCTGGTAGGTCAGACGGTCTGGGTCTCAACAAAAAGATGGATGGCATTGATCATCTAAACTCAAATATGTTGTAATTGCATTGTTTCCGAATATAGATGCACAGAAATTAAGCAAAAATAAAACAGTTTCAGGATGGATACAACACTAAATATAAATTAAAAGGAACTTTAAAAATCAAGATTTTGACACAAGATGGATGCCATATTTTATTTTGAAGTGGGTTAAGTGATCTCTTCATATAATATGGGTTGTTGTTGTTGAGACCCAGACCGTCCGACCTACCAGAAAGGTGTAAGGTAAACATTTGGACGGCCGGGAAATGCCACCCAATGTAGACCGGAACCCAGTGGGGGAGGCATCCACAGGAACCGTACCCTCCTTCCCCTACCACCAACCTCTCGGAAGGACTTACGGACCCACATGTTTAACGTGACCATACTCTGCATGAACACGGTGGCAGTTGTGACAGTGCCATAGCTGCCAACCCAGAGAATAAAAAATTAGGAACACTGTACACGAGAAAAATGACAAGCAATAGTTGCACACAAAATATATATACATAGGTATCTCCAACATGGGAGTACTTGTTTCCCCCCCCCCCCCATTGAATTGCATGTCAGTATTTCTTAGCCAATGTATTATGTATTGACAGTGATTTTGCAACCCCCCCCCCCCCCCGGAAGGAAAGATGGTGAAACCCATATATATATATATATATACTATATAATTAATCTTAATAAAAAAAAATAAGACCTCATGAGATAAGAATTTTGAAACATACATGAAATGCATAATATTTTTACACCCATAAAATTATAACTATATTTGTTCTCCTTAAATACATCAATATTCAACTAAAGGTAAAATTAAACTATTTTCATATTTGAAAAAAAAAATGTCATTACACAATTTAAATACACTATTACAAAGTAAATAAAACAAAGACAAATTAAGAATATTTTTGGTTTATTGATACATAGGTAGCAGATTTGGCCTTTTTCAAGAAAGTGGCACCATGTTTGTTCATACCAAGCACCATTTATCTGATTATTTGACAATTAAAGTAGACTGTAAAGTCAAAATACTCATGGAACTTCCAAAATCAGTTTTGTTTCTTTTTACAAGACTAAAAATTCGTTCACATGCAGCATTACTATGGGGGAGTGTTAGTATCACCAACATGATACTACTCAATTTACCATACAAAAGTTTATACACAGGATCTTTTTGCTTTCCTAACTTAGCCCACTAAACATCTGGTCTTCAGCAATTATTTCTTCTGGCAGAGCTGCCATTTGATAATGCAAAAACTCAGTCTCTACACTATCAATTATATCAAACATTGATTCTGTTGAGTCTTTTTGCAGTATAGAGGGAAATCTGTCTATAAAAAATTTTATCAAGGAAATTTAACTTTTTTCCTCTGAGACACATCTGCGACTTCAGCATGATGTAAAACATCAGAGTTGATTGGATAGTTTCCGATAATATAATTACATGTCATACAATAGTAGTTTTTGACGTACTCAAAAAACTGCTTTCATCAGACTTTAACTTTTTCAGGCACTCTAACGTCTCTGATCCCACAAATATGTCTTCATTATCCTTATGATTTGTTGAATCACTATAAGAGATATCGAAGACACATGTCGAAGCTATCACAACTTCAAGCTTTATGAATCTGACTAATATATCTGTAAAAAAACTTGAATTTGGGACTTTAGCTTATGGACTCTGGGGGTCTCTGATTGCAGACTCACATTACATTTTTCGAAAACACCAATTACATTATTCAGAAAAAATGCAAGGGCATGGTACAGATTTTTCAAAATAGAAAAATTTGTATTATGCAAATATAATTAAAAAATTAATCTTAATAATTAGCCATAATATGAAAATAACTAGTTTAGTCGATCTAATATGCAACATTTAAATGATGGAGATGGATGGAAAAAGGTACTAACGTACTCTCGGCAATTCACGCGATGTAACTGAATTGCGCAATCGCACTGTTTATGCGAAAATAATTAAGAAATTAACAATAATAATTAATCAGAATATGCAAATAAGATAATTTAGTCGATCTAATATGCAACATTTAAATAATGGAGATGGATGGGAAAAGATACTAACGTAATCTCGGCATTTCACGCGATGTAACTGAATTGCGCAATCGCACTGTTTATGCGAAAATAATTAAGAAATTAACCATAATAATTGATCAGAATATGAAAATAAGCTAGTTTGGTCAATCAAAAATGCAATATGTAGAAGATTGAGATGGATGGAAAAAGATATTATTGCACTCTTGGCGATTCATGAGAACAAACTGAATTGCGCAATCGCAGTGTTTATGCGAAATTAATGAACAAAATAACATTTTAACGATTTATGCTGAATTAGACAACCTTTGAAGAAGTATATTTATTACTTTCATAAAATAAGCGATCAAGATCTTAATTTACATTACACGCGGCCGTAAATCTACGTTAATTTGATTGGCATTACCCTGCATTTTATTATGGATTTGCTACGATCCCGGGAATGGTAGAAATCAGTGCTAAAAAAGCGGAAAATCGGCGTTTCCGAGGAATTATACCATGCCTGGTTAATTGATAAATTTCAAACAAAAAAATCTGGAGAATTTCGTTAGTAATTCGGAGGCCGGAGAAGTAATGAAACATCCGGAGTTTCAGGCCCAAATCCAGAGAGTTTTTCACGTCTGTTCTGTAATTTTATGAGCGTACTTTTGATCAAATTGATCAGAAAAATTTCCCACTTAGCTAAAAAATCCCTTTTATAGGGAAAATTTTTGGGATATTATCCCTAAACGTAGGGATTTTTTCAAAAAATCGTTAAAATCGGGAGATGCGTCTTCAAAAGCGGGAAATCGGGATAAACACTCAAAAATCGGGAATCTCCCGCCAAATTCAGTAGAGTTGGTACATATGCAACTTTTATGGTTGCAGAGGGGGAAAAATGGGGGTAAAACAGGAATATTTTCAAAAATTCGGATTTTGTGGAAAAAATTCGGATTTTCGGAACAGACGTAAAAATTCGGAACGAATCCGGAAAATCCGGAACGGTTGGCAGCTATGCAGTGCGCAAACCACCGGGCTACCGTGCCCAAAATGTGCCAACAGCAAGCGGTGTTCCCAGGTGGTCACCCCCCAAGAACAAACCGCACCCGATGCTGCTTGCATATAATATGCGTGTAATTATTATTGCACGATAACTGCCATAAAAATGAAATTTTAGTATGCTGTTCAGACGGTCTGTGGGACCTATGGGAATATAAATGAATAATATCACCTAATTAGTTTTGAACTGAACCCGGGTTGAAAAAATGAAATACATTGAACCATATGGGACCTAATTTTTCAAACATTTTTTTAAGTGAATTTAAAATTCACAGATTGCTTCGAAAGTTTTGGGAAATATTCAAATTATAGTATAAAAAAAATATGAAAAAAATTTCAGCAAAATATATTCCGTAGATTTTTTTTTTAAATAATAATTACACCCATATAATATGGGTAGAAAACCCAGACCACACGACCAACCCATAGGCTAATGGTAGCTTTCTGTGTGGCCGGACATATAATATGGGTGTAATTATTATTTAAAAAACTACGGAATATATTTTGTTGAAATTTTTTTCATATTTTTTATACGATAATTCGAATATTTCCCAAAACTTTCAAAGCAATCTGTGAATTTTAAATTCGCTTAAAAAATGTTTGAAAAATTAGATCCCATAGGGTTCAATATATTTCATTTTTTCAACCCGGGTTCAGTCCAAAACTAAATGGGTGATATTATTCATTTATATTCCCATAGGTCCCACAGACAGTCTGAACAGCATACTAAAATTTCATTTTTATGGCAGTTATCATGCAAACGGACAGACAAAATGTACAAATTCATAAACACTTTTCAACTATGTTGGAAAGTGTTAAAAATGTACCTGGAATTTAAAGTAGGGATTCAATAAATGTATTCATTAAATTTTTTAAAAGACAACAGGGCTGATATTGCATAAATGAATTCCTGTTGTAAATTATGGGCAATGCCAGTTACAAAGTAAATTTTAAATAATTATACTTTTACAGGTTTCATACTTTTTCTTATTTATGTGCCAGCCTTCTTCCTCAAAACTCCCAACATTACGTCAATGAACAAAAATATTAGTTCCTGTTTGCAGCAAGGAATTTAATTTTAAAGGTTAATAATGTTTATTTTCTGAGTGTTGAAAAAAAATGAGAAAAAACACATTATTAGAAAAACAATTGTGCACGTTTTAATGATTTTTAATGATGTGATGAAACATGCAAAATAAATTAAAATGTAAATTCAGTCTGAAAGAACAATCAAAATATCAATAAATTCTTGGAATCAACATTTTCGTCTTCAAATATTGCTATAGATAACGTCATCAGCAAAATTTAAAGCAACCAAAAAAGTTGCAAAGTCTCACATGAGTAACAGTTAGGCCTGAATATGACCAACAGAATAGTTGGAGATTTCCAGATAGGCTGGGTTGTGTATGACCTCTGAAACGTGATCTGCTGACATGATTTTTCTCCTCCGAGAACCTATGTCGATGCATCAAAAAGTGGTTTAAGTCAGCATTTTTGTCTTTTTATATCTCTGGGACTTTCTATGATAAAATGCTGAAATATTGTATATCACCTTATTAGTATTTAGTATATGGGGCACATTTTACTCATTGGAAATGTTTTTGTACAGGGGTCATATAAAAATTAAATTTCATATTTCTTAAAATTTAATTTCCTTGAAAACTTTAATCAATTTCATAAAATTCTCTACCTTTTTTTTACGCAACTTTGTAATTTATTATATATGTCTAAGATCAATATTTAAGGAATAAAAGCCGTGGTCGGTCAATGTTTTTGGAATACCCTCTATATACACTGCTGGACAATTACTAAGGATGGATGACACTATAACCCATAGCAACTACAAAATGAAAGGAGGCAAAATGTGGAAAATTAGAATAAGTGAGGGATAAAGTAAGAAGAGGTGTTCGTATGCAAATTTTTCATGTCAACGCCTGTTTGTCACGTGATAGTGCTGATAAGAGATTTAAAGGATTTGACATGTGTGGACAGTTGTTGTTTCAAGTGAAAGTTTTGCGGGAAAGATTTAATTGACGAACTTGAAATTTTAGGTATGTCTTCCCGATATCACTTAGATGATTTTACGCATAGCCGTATTATTGGAAAGATTGAAGAAGGGCAAAAAATAACAGATGTTGCCAGGATGTTCGACATCGTCCACAGCATTGTTTCATGGCTGTAGAAAGCATTTAAAACAACTGGAATGTGTAGTAAGCGTCAAGGGAGAGGTCGTGATAGAAGTACGATGCCTGCAGGAGACAGGTACATTGTCCTATCGGCAAAAAGGGACTGGTGCACCACAACTCAGCAGGTGGTAAATCAGTTTCTTACTACCACAGGACAACGGATCTCCCGAAAAACTGTAGCCAGATGTTTGGAAGGAGGACTATATGCCTGCAGACCTGTTGTGTGTGTCTCTTTGTTCAGATTGCACCATTCTGTCTGTTTGCAAGCAATGGTGTCGTAAGCATCGCAATCAGACCGAAGAGGCTTGTGCACAATTCTCAGATGAGAGTAGGTTCAGTCTGTCATTGGATTGTAGACACTAACTGATCTGGCATGAGAGTGGTACTGCTTATCGTCCAGAGAATAACCAGGAAAGGGACCAATATCCGATATGCAGTATCATGGTATGGGTCGGCATCATGATCAATGGCCGTACGCTCCTACATGTGGTTGCAACTGGGACTATAATCAACTGGGTCAACAATACATTGATGAAGTTCTACTGCCTCATGTTCGCCTTTTCCGTAGTGCTGTTGGTGATAAATTTGTTTTCATGGATGACAATGCACCACGTCATTGAACACTCGCTATTCAGGATTGTCTAGTCAGAGAGGGTATTCAATGTCTCATATGGCCAGCACGTTCTCAAGATCTAAACCTCATTGAAAATGTTTGGGATGCTTTGGAGAGGCGACTTGCTGGTCGAAAATATCCTCCAACAAACAAGAACACCCTCATCTGTGCACTGACAGAGGAGTGTGATAACTTGCCTTAACAGCTGCTGGATAATGTTGTGCAAAGCATGACATGACGTGTGAAATGTTGCATTGCACTCCACGGTGGACATATCCTGTACTGACCTTTCTCAAAGGTGCCTGCTGTCGTTCATATGCATTTTTCCATTTCTCCGTACACAGCATCAAATGAACACTTTTTTCCTTTCAGATGTTTCAAAACTTTCTGCATTTTTCAGAACAATAAATGATCTTTATTCTAATGTCCGAACAGTGTGTCAACAATATTTTATCCTGCTTGGGTCTCCACCCCCCACTTAATGTTGTGCTATGTTGCAATTTGTGATCCGTTCTTAGCAATTGTCCAGCAGTATATATATAATTATAAAAATAAATTAGAGTGCAAAAATCCTTGAATAATATCTGCATATGCAGTATCAAACTAGTAGCGGAAGATTAACATGCATGAAAATAACTCACTAGTTAATTGATGATAATATTCAAAACTAGTGAGGGTTGGAAATGTGTGTATATATATATATACAGTCGAATCTCATTAATCCACAAACACCTATAACCCACAGTACATTTCGAATGCAAACATTTAAGATTACAATAGTGTATTAAATTCTGCAAAAGTTAATTCTGATATTGATTCTGATAATAATGGAGGAAAAGTTACTTTTCAGTAGGACTTAGCTCCGGGATATAAATATCTCGACTTTATACAGAAACAGATTTTATTACAGAGCAAGAAATAATGACTGTTCATAGACTGTAAAAAAAATTATTAAATCAAAAATCCTTAAATGACAAATCAATGTTTGAAAATTTTAAAAACAAGCTGCGAAATTTATAAAATTAGCTAATTTTGCTTTAAATGTATTGCAGAGTGATTTTTAATGAAATAACTCTGTATTAATGTCTCATTTATGGATATTAGTTTATACAGCAATGACCTATAATCCACAAAATTCTGTAGTTCGCACAGCCTCTGATTCCTAGCTGTGCGGATTAGAGGGAGTCTACTGTGTGTGTGTGAGTATATATATATATACAGGGTTCGCGCTAGCCATTCGCCTACGTGCCAAATGCGAAAAGATCGCAAAACTGGCGATAAAAAAAATACTTTGGCGAAAAAAATGGCGAATGATTTTTTGGAAACTGTGAAAATTTCGTAAATATTTTTTTGGGAAGTAATATGGAATAAAAGTCTGATTTAATTTGGAATAAAAGTCCGATTTCAGACAAGTAGGCCTATGACATAGGAGCGTTGTCTCCCGTCTGTTTTGGGGCACTCGTTCTCGTGTGACAAGCTCCAGGTATTCTTTAATTCCCAGCACGCTGCTCCTCAAAACGGACGGCAGACAGCGCATTCCTGTCTCTCAAGCATCCTTGACCCACCGCGGCAATCAAAACATTATCTGGATTCCGTCCGTTATGTGAGCCGATTTTTTTCGTTAACCCTGAATCACACAACCGTTAACCCCCCAACACAGTTATTAGATACTCTCCAATAAACAAAACAAAAAAAACACTTTCAACTTAAAATCCTGCATTATAGTTTTAAACAATCCATATTACAGAATTATTTCTGAAAAGAGCCAATTTTTGTTGAAAGCATCTGGAGGGCAGAGAAATTAGGAGTGTGCGATTGCGTAATTACTACCACATCGTTTTAGAATCGATTGTCTTGCAGGAAAAAAGAACTTTTAGACTTACGATTTTTTTTTTTTTTTTTAGACTCCGCATATAAATCGATCCCCCCCCCCCCCCACACACACACACACTTTGAAGCGTTTTTTTTTTGTCACAAATTTCTCGACTTACGCGAGTATATACGGTAAATAAAAAAGCATTTAATTATAGTTAAAACCAACTGCAAAAAGGTCACTGCTGATTATTATCACAGATGCCAACTTGCGGTTTGCTGTTTTTGTCATAAGTTGAATCGTAGTTTATCTTTTGTTACGAATTTTTAAGCCTGCCTGGCTTGTTTTCGTTTCATCTTCATCATCATCTATGTGGTTTTTATACGATCCTTACGCCTGCCTGAATTTTAAAACCGACATAAAAATGTATCCCTTAGATAGTTTTGGTGCCTAATTTAAAAAAAATATAATGATGATACTGCATATAAAAATATTAGGGATGTAGCAAGAATTGGTTTAACATGTCCTATGACAACAACCATCGTTGAAAGAGGCTTTAGTAAACAGAACATAAATTTCATTAAGTAGTAATATCAGAGTAAAAAATCTCAGTGACTTGATTCTTATAAATAGTGAAGAACCAGATATGAAAGATTTTAACTTTAAGGCAGCTTTTGAAAATGGGTGTATAGTACAAAAATTCGACGCTTGCCTGGTTTATATGATAATGAAACTATGTGAATTATAAAATAAATTTGTCATTTTTGTAACTCATTGTGATCTTTCATTGGTAAATACAAGTTTAATTTACTAATAGCCTATTTAATGATTAAAAAAATGAAATCTACCTATCTTTATATCTTGTTTAGAATGAAATTAATATTATTAGCTGCATTATGGCTTAAAAGTAGAAATTTTTTCACCGATGGCAACGATAACTTTGACTAATAATCATGTAATTTGGCTAATGATTTTTCAATTTGGCTAATTTGTTGGCTAACAGTTTGAAATTCCTAGCGCGGGCCCTGTATATATATATATATAAAATAATTATTCAAATTTTAGATAATATGTAGAAATCTTTTAAATCATCTAGATTCATAATTACTTATTAAAATGTATGGCAACATGTCTAAAAATTAAATTTTAAAAAATAATACTTTATAATAAGTCTTTATTTGATCCTATTAACAAGACATTAACATTATATAAAAACCAAAGTGCTTTTGAATGTCAGACATCCATCATCAAGGCAATTTTGAAAAAGGAGGAGGATACACTGATAATAGATGTTAGATGCTTTGGTTTTTATGCAAGCGCTCTGGTTTTTATATTATTTTAACGTCTTATTAATGTGGTGTTATTCTTCATAATTACCTGAAAAGAAAAAAAACCTTGCACTACATGGCTATGAATGTATTTCCAGTGAACTTGAAAAATTTGAGAAAATGTTTTTCAATATGTTCTTTGGGTCCCATGGAAGCATAAACATAGCTGGGATTACTGGAAAGGATGGGACGATTGCATGAGGGGTACATAGTGGTAGATATTGTTTAGTTATAATAATTCCTTTGCTAATGAGGGCATTTAATCTTTTTTGGCTACACCATTCCTGGGAAGATCTCGAAGGGTTCCAGGTTTACATTTTGATGCTTTAATAACTTAAGAACATTGTATATTTTCAGAAAAAATGTAAATTAGTATCATAAATTAGTACAAAACAGAAGCAATACCCAGGTATTTGGGCAGTCCTTTTCAAAACATTTCTTTTCTTCTGCACATTTTGACTCATCCTTATTTTGATCAAGACACTCCCAGTAGACGTCACGGGAAGACCAGCATTTTTTTCTGGTTTCTTTATTAGGAAACGCCATCTGTAGATGATGATAAAATCAATATATAGGCAGAACAGTGATTAAATATACTATTCTAAATATAGATGATAGTCACCTTTTCCTACCTTGCTTAGATAATAGTTGCATTTTATTAAAAAATGTTGTCTTTCCATAATTAATACAGAAATATATTATAATAGATTTAATAATTAAGTGTTACTATTGTTCAGTGGCAGACTTGTCACCACTAGGCTTTAATATATTTGCTGCCCTTTGACTTTAATATACAGGGTTCCTAAGAAAGTCCTTAAACACCTCAATAACTTTGTAAAGAGAGGTTTATGAGTGTACACATTAGGTCTAGTAAAGTGGCCATGCCCAATCATAAAAAGTCATTGCAGTAGCGGAGAGTTAAAAAAATTAGGATAACAAACTCAGTAACAAAGCAAGATAAAAAAAAAAAAGTCAATTACAAAATTGTAAAGCACTGTCTAATTAGAAGGAATTGACAATAAAACTATTAATGAAGGCATTTATTTGACACATGGATATAGCTGTAAAACTGTCTGTCTTACGAATTTATTCTTAAACTTTAAAAAACTGGATTTTTAATAAACCTCCAGAGCGGTCGCTGTCCTTGGAAGTCGGCACCTGCTAGCTTCCTTTCCCGGTCGTCCAACCAGCTACTCAAATCCTCGGATGAGTCGGACGGCCTGGGTCTTCCACATTCCACATGGTTATAGCTGAATTACTGTCACATTCAGGAATTATAAAACAAACAACACTTACATGCACAGGAATCTAGTGAAAATCCTGTTCAAAATATTCTTTGCCAGCAATAACACACATTTGAATTCCAGAATGAGTATGACTGTATACTTTGATAAAAATTTCAAGTGTCATCATGTTATAGGTTCTGATGATATGACAATGCTAATCTATTTTATTGCCTTTACACATTTTGTGCATTCCTGCTGATGATTCCTAGTAATTAGATAATGCTGAGCTACTTTGCAATTAACATTTCTTTTCTATCTTGCTTTGCTGCTGGGTTTGTTATTATAACTTTTTAATAAATTCTCCGCTAGGAACACCGCAATCACTGTAATTCGATTTGGCATGGTCATTTTACTATAGATAAGTTTAACACATGTATGCTTTTCTTATATTCTATCCATTAAATTTAACATGCATACATGTACACTGTTTTTTGACCTGAAGTAGATAATATGCCCTCGAAACAATTGTTGTCACCTAATTTTGATGTGCCTGTCTTCTTTAAGGAAGTATTGAAAGTTTTATAATCTGAACATACCAAAAGTAAGATCCTTGCTACTATCAGTTGACCTTGCTACTATCAGCTCTGGAAGTATTGAAAGTTTTATAATCTGAACATACCAAAAGTAAGATCTTTGCTACTATCAGTAAGATCCTTGCTACTATCAGCTCTGAACATACCAAAAGTAAGATCCTTGCTACTATCAGCACAAGAATTGGCATACCCTGACATACTAGGAACATCAACACAAACACCAAAACTGACAATGAGAATTTAGAAATCTTAGATCCAGCAATTCTTGTCTATGACATTCGCACTACCAGTTGCATATAGAAATGGTGGCATTATACGTCCATTCATCACAAAATCTGTTTACAGTGACCCCATCTAATACAGCTATATCGTGTTTCTGTCAGACATACTTCTGGGGGGGGGGGGTGAAGTCCCCACCCTGGAGACATTTTAAGTTAACCTAGTTTCTATTTATGTGGCACAGCATTTAGATATATTTATATAGGGCAAATAGAAAACTTGCCCCTCTAAAATTTTATTGCCCCCCCCCCCCAACCAAAATGTTCTGAAAGAAACACTGGCTACATTAGTTAACCTATCACAGCTGGACATTAGCTGTGATAAAATTATTAATAAAGTTAACAAATACCAGTTCAGCATTTACCTGATATGTCTGTGCTATTAGTAGCACAAGGACTAGTTATTACTACATACTCATTGATAATTTTCCAAAGAGATATAGTAACTACCCCAGAATGAATCGCTGCATTATGAGATCTCTCCAGGTTCAAAGACACCAAGAGCAAACCCATAAACATAAAACATTCATTTGTAATAATTTACTCAAACTGTTGCAAAAAAATACCTGTGGATAAAAATCACTCAAAAGGCAGCATAAAATAAAAATAAAGATATATCAACTAGTTTCAAAGGTAAAAATAGCTTAATTCTACAGGATATGAAGACAGAATAGTCATTTCTGTGAAAGAAGTTCAATAAATTTTTCTATTTCAGTTAGAATGGCTATACTCTATGTTTATCCTGGAGGGTTTTTACCTTTACATTTTTGTTTAAGTTGTTTTACTATTGAATACGTTTATCCTCAGTTAAGATAATGGTTATTTTAATTCGGTATGAAATGTAAATATGAGAAATAAAATGGTTTAGTTTACAGTGTTTTAGGTCAATAAAAACATTTAAATATAAAGATTAAGTAGCACAATTTTCACGCCTCGATCAACTTTGACGACGAATTAAAGAACAAGGTAGATTTTCAGTTTAAGTGAGATCCTAAATGAAAACTTTATGGATTTGGAAAATATAGAAAATGGTGTTTACTACCTGCGCCTAATTACTGAAAATAGTAGTATACGTGTTAAATTAACCAACTTTAGACTTAATTATATTTTTCAAGAATACATTAAAAAAATATTGCGTTTGTTTTAGCAACTTTACAATGTATAAACATCTAGAAAATAAAATAAAACGAAACCAATCTAAAACTTCTATAAATTAATATAAATATACAATAAAAGTTTAGAAAACATGATTTCCCAAGAAACAATGCTCTTTCAAAGTTTATTGAAAATTGCTGAGGCAGGTAATAAATCAACAAATGCACATACTTATATTAATTTACCTTGCCCAAACTTTCACCTTTTTACCGTACCGGTCAATTAGTAGTCGAATATTTATCAAATTTCGACTAATTAGTCGAATCTTAAACCAACTTCAGTTGAATCTTGACAAGTTGCTAAACTGTATTAACTATTGTAGAAGTTAGGATTTTGATTAGTTACAATAATTATTTTAAAAGAATAAAATACGAAATAATGCTAATAAATTTTTTGAATAAGCATTTAAATATTAAAAAAGCCTATGAGTTATATCGAATCTAAATTCTAAGCACTTTCGTTCCGATAACATTCGAATTTAGAGACAACCACGCGGAATTGTTTTGTTTGAGATATCTTTTGAGACTATTTAAATTCTGTATAGTAATAATATATTGCTGCATGTGACAAAAAAGTCAAGTCTAGTAATTAATTTAAGTTTATTTTTTTCTTAAAAGTGTATATGCGTAGTTTATCTCATACAATATAAAATATGAAAAAATCGGCAAAAAAGAATCACGAAGAAACAACTTCGGGATTAATTAAAATTCCCAGAAAAATTAAAGACAAGTTAAAACCTCATGTGCAAACACTTTTAAATAGTAAGATTAAATTTTCTATTGAAAGTCTTTTGAAATATCAAAATGTGTATTATGTTTTTAACTTATTTGTCATTACATGTGCTTTGCATATCCTTAAAAGGAGTTGATTGACAGTGGTACTTATAGATCAGATTTAGTGTTCAAGTATTTCAAATTTTAATATGGAAGTAAAAATCAAAACGAAATACACAAACTAAACTATGGAATGGTAATCTGGGTAAATGTGTTTCAAAGAAGGAATTTGGGATCAGTGTTAGAAATTAAAAATTTGTATTAGGCGTCATTTGACGCTTATTGTTTTAACTCTAGGTGCCAAATAGACACGGCTACTTGCCATTTTGACATCTCTAACAATAACAACTATTTTTTAAATGTCCATTTTTGTTAAAGATATAAATAAAGGATAATTCAGATTTTTGTATTAAAAATTGTTTTAAATTTTCTTAAAATTTAAAATAAACTGATAAAGAAACCCAAAAGAAAATAAATAGAAAAAATTGCTAATTTGTTTTTACTTGGCAAAAAGGACATAAAAAACAAAAAATTAAAAAAAAAACCTTCCATTTAACAATTTCAAATTATGGTCATCTTATACAATCATTGCCCCAATACCTCGTCATTTCATGCTTGAAAATTAATTTTCCTGAGTTAAAATAACAATTAATATAAAAGTTTTAGTTGATAAAAAGAAATTGCACAAATGGAAAATATGTGATAATAAAACGGGATAAGCCGAGAATCACGTATAAATGCACATTTTAGTGACATTTCCATATAATCTTTCTCATATTATTTACAAATATAAGAATTAAACGCATTTAAAATTAAAATATTATAAGGGAATCTTGAGCGAAATTTAGTCTTTTTTTTTTTTTGTGGCCAATTTTGTCAAAGTATGGAATTTCATTTTAAAATTTGTTTACTATATTCATCTTAAAAGTTTGAAAAAAAGGGGGGGGGGGAGAATTTGCATATTTGTCCAGAGATCGGCAGTCAATGCAAATATCGGAGCTTCACGACGAAATGCAGAGTTGGCATCTAGGGTTCAGTATTTGCAAGTCAATAATAAGTTTTTGTTTTATAGTTGCAACACTTTTTCTTGTTGCTTTGACAAAATATAAATCATACCCTTAAAACTCATCTACATCCTTTGGGTGCCCCTCTCCTGGCCACACACTAAACTGCCGTAGGCCTTAGGGTTAGCTGTGTGGTCTGGGCCTTCAACATCCTTTGGGTGCCCAGCCAACGGCCCTACCGTGCTGAAAACACCGGTTCTCGTTAGATTACCGAAGTCAAGCAGCATCGGGCACAATTAGTACTTGGGTGGGTGACCACCTGGAAACACCGCGTGCTGTTGGCACATTTCGGGAACGGTAGCTTGGTGGTTTGCATTCTGCCACAATTGCCGCCGTGTTCATGCGGAGTACGATCACGTTAAACATGTTGGTCCATAAGTCCTTCCGATAGGTTGGTGGTAGGGGAAGGAGGGTACGGTCCCTGTGGATGCCTCCCCCACTGGGTTCCGGTCTAAATTGGGTGGCACTTCCCGGCCGTCCAAAGGGTTACCTTACACCTTTCTGGTAGGTCGGACAGTCTGGGTCTCAACAACAACAACAACACCCTTTGGGTGCCCGGCCACACATATAGCATACCTGCCAACTTTTACGCATTATGCGTAAAATTTACGCATTTTAACTGCTCTTTACGCTTTTACGCATATATTGCTATATTTTACGCATTTCCACATTTTTTTGAATTTTTTAACATTACTAGGAAATCAATCTCCGGCTCTTTTTGTTTGAAATTACTAGACATGGTATAATACCTCGGAAACACCAATTTTCTGCTTTTTTAGCACTGATGATATCTACCATTCCCAGGATCGTAGTAAATCCATAATAAAATGCAGGGTAATGCCAATCAAATTAACGGAGATTTACGGCCGCGTGTAATGTAAATTAAGATCTCAATCGCTTATTTTATGAAAGTAATAAATATACTTCTTTAAAGGTTGTCTAATTCAGCATAAATCGCTAAAATGTTATTTTGTTCATTAATTTCACATAAACACTGCGATTGCGTAATTCAGTTTGTTCTCATGAATCGCCGAGAGTACAATAGTATTTTTTTCCATCCATCTCAATCTTCTAAATATTGCATTTTTGATTGACCAAACTAGCTTATTTTCATATTCTGATCAATTATTATGGTTAATTTCTTAATTATTTTCGCATAAACAGTGCGATTGCGCAATTCAGTTACATCGCGTGAAATGCCGAGATTACGTTAGTATCTTTTCCCATCCATCTCCATTATTTAAATGTTGCATATTAGATCGACTAAATTATCTTATTTGCATATTCTGATTAATTATTATTGTTAATTTCTTAATTATTTTCGCATAAACAGTGCGATTGCGCAATTCAGTTACTTCGCGTGAATTGCCGAGAGTACGTTAGTATCTTTTTCCATCCATCTCCATCATTTAAATGTTGCATATTAGATAGACTAAACTAGCTTATTCTCATATTATGGCTAATTATTAATGTTAATTTTTTAATTATATCTGCATAATATAAATTTTTCTATTTAAAAAATGAGTATAAACTCTGTGAAGGGATATTTCCCAAAAAGTGGTATTAAAGCAATGATTTAGGCAAATAAAAAGGAAACCATTTTGGCAGGAATATAATTCAGTGCTATATATATATATATATTTTTAATTAAAGATCAATATTTGTTACTCTCTTTAGTGAAACCCTGTGTTTTTCCAAACATTAATATTTGTTTTCATTATAAAGTAATTCTCACCGGATAAAACCTTTATATATTTTTTGTTTTATAATTTATTGTCCTGAAATTTTATAAAATTGGCGTCCTGAATTTTCATATTCTACCAGTACTATGCCTGGTATTTAATGCAGGTACTTGTACATAGTTAAATTCATTAGAAATGTCGTTTGCGTGTATAGTTTAAAAAACCCATTATAAATGTCATTCACGCAAAATTTTACACATTCCAATTTTCCGAGGTTGGCAAGTATGATATAGCTGCAGTAAGCCTTCGGGTCTACTGTGTGATCTGGGTTTTCCACACCCTTTGGGTGAGCTAGACAGCCTGGGTAATAATAAAAAAAGTATGAATCACATTAATTTCAAGGATTGATATAAAAAATGCATAGATGCCAACCTACCGGAAAGAAAGATGGGAACATATTGCATGAGGAAAAATCGTGCACTAATATTGTTTTCCCCCATACTGCTGCAAAATAGCCTTCTATTTCACTAATAATACGTTTGAAAAATAATTTTCCTATATAATATACAAAATAATTACAAACATTTTTTTAAACGATGCAAACAAATTGTAACAGTGGAAAAATACTTTCAAAATAAAACGAAATATAGAGGGTCGTGCACAAATGACGCTTATCGTGATACTGCTGCAAAATAGCCTTTCATGTCATTAAAAATATGCTTGATAAATAGTTTTTCTGAATAATAAAATATATACGAAATAATTACAAATGTTTTAGACGATGCAAACAGATTGCAGAAGTGGAAAAATATGTTCACAATAAAACAAAATATAACGAAGATCGCTGACAAATGCTGTTTATCGTGGTACCATGCAATATAGCTCTTCATTTCTTTAATAATACGTCTGAAAAATAATTTTTTTGTATATAACACGAAATAATCATAAAAATTTTAGTCGATGCAAATGTGTTTCTCTTACATTAATTAGAAACAGATGCAATCATGTGGAAATGGATTTTTAGATGAAAAATGGAAAAACCTCGATCTTAAAATTCCTGACTTTGTTTCTCATTTCAGTGACCTACATCCAATTTCAGGACTTGTAGATACTCTTATGCATATGCAGATAAAAAATATGCAGATTTGCATGCAATAAAATATAAATGTTATGGAAAAGAAAAATCGGACTACTGTGGATCCAAATCGGATTCCCGGAATAAGACAAAAAAGGAACAAGTACATAAAAATTGGAACACTTGGCAACTATAGAAACGTCATTTTCAATGTCTGATAACAAAATATTGGCTAACCAAATTTGCAAGATGCTGGAATGATTTAATCTGGAACGCAGTGTGTTCTATAATAGTAAGCAATTAAAATGTAAAGACTCTGCAGGATCACTCCCTTTTCTTCCAAGTGGGACACGTAGATGTATTAGGGGATAAAGGGGAGGGGAGCAATAGAAACTCGTTAAATACCCGGAGTCTGGGACATCGGAATGTCTGAGGATAAAGGAAAACAAATTCTTCAGAAGTGGAATTTCAGATCTTGAAGGGTGGGGGTGAGATGAAGTACAATAAAGCTCCCAATGTTGTCTTTCTCTGAATAGACAGAGGGGGATTTTACTGTCTGTGTACCACCTGCAGATTTATCACTGAGGACGTGTATAAAATGCCGCTTTTTTTTCCCGACCGTTGTCCAGTCTTCTACCAGGGATCGTAATTTAGTCAAAGGGAAAGGGAAGACTGATATTTAACAATAGCATTGTTAGGCGTCAAATTTGACGACCAGATTGAAGAATCTGGTCGTCAAATTGAAATTTCTAGTCGCAAATTACGACTAACGACTGCTAATTTCGAACACTGTTTGGGATATATAGATTTTAAATGGTTCTGCATCGTTTAGTACTTGCATAATATAAAATAATTTCTGTGATCACTGAATATAAATGTTTCCAAATACATTTTAAATATCGAATATGAGTTTCCGAATAATAATAAGATCAAGCACATAGTGTAAAATTTACAAGTTTCCTGTTCCCAATGTATTTTTATTTTTCTCTATGTATTTTTATATTTCTTCTAGATTTTATTTTAATATGTATATTAAAACTTTATTTTAATGGTAATGCCAACTAGTAATCTAATGGATTTTTCCTAACTGAATTGGAATTTTAATAATCCATTAATTGCCTCAGTCAAATGTTAACATCTCTCCTTCCTTGAAATGGTTATAGGTTTTTATAATTATGTAATTTATATAAATGGTAATTAAAACTATTAGTACATATGCTGTTAAAAACTGTCATATTACTGATTTTTATCTAAATTTTGTTTTGTAGGCTGTTTTATCTATTTAAAACTCTTGGTTATTTGCTTATTTCTTTAGTAAAAATATGAAGCCAAGTTTCTTAAAAGTGCAGAGTATACTTGATTATTTTTCATTTGAAAGTGTATTATATTATGTTTCTACTTTCAGAGTGTTCAGATGTGAAAGTTTTATCTAAAAAGGTAGACTGGAATGAGTTAAATAGTTTCTTTGAAATAATACAAAGTATTATAGAAATTGAAAAATGTAAGCATTTTTACTTTCTCTTTTAATCTGTCAAACATTTTAAAAATTTAACATACTATGAAATAACTTGCACAACTTTGTATAAAGAAGCCATATATCAGTTAGGTGACTTCAATTGTTTTAAGGTGTTATACGCCCTCTTCATCAGGCCAAAACAGAACAGTATGCACCTGTAACAAAAGCTGAAAGGGAACTGCAAAAAGGCAAGCAATGAGCAATTCAAAAGAGCTATGACCTCACGCAGTGAAGAAATTCATGAATAGGTGGCATCTGCACTTGAAAAACACCCATAAACATATCATCATGAGATAAAAAAGGGTCCCTCTCCCGCTTACGAAGACAAGGAAGCTGGCATACTGAGAATTAAATCTTAAGAGCATTGATATGTAAAAACAGAGAAGAAATATATGAACCATTAAATTATTGGTAAAGAAGGAAAGAGCTTAGAGGGAGGAAAAATAGTTAATTTCCTAATTAATAATTTGGAAGGAAGGTATTTAAAAAAGTTACATTTAAATGCTGGTTTTGGTATATTGATGATATACCTTTATTTGTGTGGAAAATCTATTCAATCTCTCTTCTGTTTATTATTAACCTTATTAATTCTATTGATCTTCATATTCAATTTAAGCATAAAATTGAAACAAACAATCAACTTTCCTTTTTAGATGTTCTTGTTTCTATAAAGGATTATTTTTTTAGAAACCTTTCTCTGTTTGTCTGCCTCCATATTTTCTTTCAAACCATCTTCCCCAACAGAAATTGGCTGCCTTTTACACATGTGTATCACACAGTCCACTTAAGCTTTGATTCAACTTTTTTAACTTCTGAAATTAAGTTCTTGAAATCTTTAGCAAAAAGCAGGGGGTTCACCCCCTTTTATCATTGATAAAGCTTTGGTAAAATTTACAAGCAAGGTCCACTATCCACTCTTTTTTCTGATAAAATTTTTGTTGAAGTTGATAGTTCTGCATTTTTACACTCCATTTAGCTTAAAAATTTCTAGTATTTTATCAAGATTCAATTTTAACAGAAGTTGTTTTTATACCAGTTAGTAAATTCTAGCTTCCATTCTTTAAAGAATATTCTAGGATAGTAATTAAGTTCGAAACATCTAAGTCATCCATTTTCCAACATTGTTGGTCTGGAAATCATTCATTTCAATTTTCTAAGGCAAAAATCATCACACATGCCCACACTACATCTGTACTAAATTTTTTGGAAAGAGATTTTATTTATTTGAACTCTGATAAATTTGTTAATGATAAATCAGCAGTTTCTTATCTCTCCTCAGCATGGAAAAATGTCTTCCATTCTTAACTTCATCTATTAGCTCTAAAATGTTTTTTGTTCCTTGTCAATTATTTATTTATTTCCTTCTTAATTCCAATATCATTCATTAGTGGTTTTAAGTTTGTTCATTTGGTTTGTTCATCTGGAATTTAGTTAGTATTAAGGTTAACTCATATAGCTTCCATAACCAGCTACTTCCTTAATTTTAGTTTATTTTCTTATTTTTAGTATCAGGCACTGACACCTTAAAAGTAGATTGTTCATTGGCTATTTAACTATGTTGTTGAAGTCACTATTGTAGCTCTCTAAAGCTGGTTGTTTCTCTATTCTACCTCTGTACTTATTTATTAGCTAGAAGTTTTTTATTTATTTGAACTCTGTTAATTTTGATATTGATAAACATGTTTTTCTTTACTTCTTTGTAGTCAGAGAACTATTCTTTATACACATCTTTGACTTCATATGCTAGCTCATTCAGTATCCTCCAAAACCAGTTGTTTTTCTTTCAATTTTGTTATATCTTTTCTAATTTTAGTCTCATTCATGGATATTTTTGCAGGGGTGTAGTCGAGGGGGGACGCGGGTGGACGCAGACCCCCCACCTTTTCTCCTGATTTTAAGCGTACCCCCACTTGTAAGGGGACGCTCTTTTTTTTTTAAATTTATATATGCATATATAACCCCTCTGCAGCTTGGCATAGTTGAAAGGTTCTTTGAGATAATTTCATTTCAAAATGCAAGAATCTTAATTGAGTTTTCATTCTTGAGCTGAGAATCATATGCTTTGGAGCACAATTTTTGGTTTTTAATAAATAACTAAATAAAATTAGAATAATTATTATTCTTTTGATTTTATCAACATATTAAGAGTTCGAGTTGGAAAGTAAAAAAAGAAAAAAAAACTGGATACAATTGAAAAAGTATCTCAATACAAAATCCACGATACATTTAGAGACTAGGATCGTTACTCAAGACATTTTATATGGGTGATACTTGTATCGCGATATTTCCCAGCCCTATGTCAGTCACAGAAATTATACAGCATTGGCTAAAATTCTTCAAAATAAGAGCGTCCCCCCACCTTTTTTTTTACGACTACATCACTGTATTTTTGAGTAATATTTTATTATAGTTGATGAATCAACTCATATAGCTTCTGAAACCAGTTTATCTTCCTTCTTTCCCATGTTATATCCTTTTTTGACCTAGTCTCAACCATTGTTAATTATTTAGTAGTTTGATGAATTTAACTCTCGAAACTGGATACATCTTTTTGTTATTTTCTTCTTAATTACTGCCTCATTCTACTGTAATTTTTTACATTTTTTTCCTTTATAAGGGCCCTTTATTTTCCCTTTCTCTAAACACTTTCATTTTTTACCAATAATTTAATGGTTCATATATTTCTTCTCTGTTTTTAAATATCTGGCCGCTTTATACAAAGAAGTTGCGTAAGTTATCTTACAAGCAGCAATTTGTTTTTACTAGTACTATGAAATAATATTTTTAATAGATAGAATGCCATATTTACATTTAGAATTATCAATTTAAACTGGTATCCTTTGATGAACCTGAACCAAGTTTCTATAAATACATCTATATGATTAATGACACAACAAAAAGCATAACGATAAGAGGGTAAAAATTGATGAAACAATTGTTTGCAAACCTGCTAAGAAAAAATACATTAAAGCTTAAATTTTGCTACATTGCCAATGTAGCAAAATGCATTGCTAGACAAATTTTTACTTTTGGAGCTCATCAACAGTGAACTAACGTCATTAGAAGAAAGAAAAAGTTTCCAAATGTTTGAATTGATGTGATTTTTAACAAACAGCTATTGACTGATACTGAGCTCAAGATAGTATTTTTAAAGTGTAGTCCATATATATATATATATATATAGCCCATCGGTGAACCATGAGGATTTTCCAAAAGGACCGTGGATAAATTTTAGGTTTTAATGGTGGTTGAAGGTTAAAGCTAAATCACACTTTAACTAGAATGTTACACATTTGAAAACAGGAATCTGCTTTGAACTGAGTTGTGATAAATTTTCAACTTAAAAAGTTGATATATCTCAAATTTATATGTGAGGAACATTTTTATAATAATTTGGGCAATGGATAATATATTTTGTAGGCCTTAGTCTGTAGTAGAGTAAAACTATGAGGAATAAAAGTCTAGGATCGTTCATAAATTAATAACATATGCTAGTTTGATTAAAATTTTACTGCTGTTTCATTATCAAAAAAAAAAAAAAAAATGTTGAGGTAAGGTGGGCTCAGGAGACTTTTCATTTTATCAAAGTGGAATATCACAGAGATCTTTTGTAATGTCGTAGTAGGTTGAGATCCCGAAAATAGAACTACTGTTCTAGTAAGAGTAAAATTAGTTCAGATATTCTGTTTGTTATACTACTACTGGTTATGTAATTTGGTATTTTGAAACAACTCTTGTCAGATTTTCAAGCTATGCACTGGGCCTTGTGCAGTGTATATTCAAACTACACTTTATAATAAATTAGATTTAAGTTAATTTATCTACTATTATAAATTAGAAGTCAGCTTCATGGTAAGATTTACTTTAAGGTACATTCAAATTTGAGTGTAAGACATGGCAGGTTATTACAATGGTACTCTGAGTTCAAAAATGCAATTTATCCTAATTAACCAGTCTTACTAATTGTAGTTTTGTTTTGTCATCTCGCATTCTAATTGTAATCTGCATTGTGTTGTCATAACATATTGCAATCTGCCATGCTTTATCACACTTTGTAGTCTGCCATGCTTTATCACACTTTGTAATCTGCCATGCTTTTACATCATGCTTTACAATCTGATATTTTTTACATTTGAAAGTAACCCTTTGGTAGTTATCCTAACGGTTTATAATTTTTATCACATAACAAGATTTCTTGTTCGAGTCTGGTTGTAAAAGCTGAAGTTTCTAGTTATAATTTGTTATTTCAAATATCAAACTTATAAATTGAATATTTGAATAATTTTGTTGTGATAAACTGTTGTTATTGTTTTATTAATAAGCTTAATTCTTTAGCCTATACTGCAGCACTGCCTAATAGAGAAAATCAGTGGGAAAGATTTTATTCTTGGTGTACTGAACATGAAGCAAAATTTGATCCCATCACATTTAAAGAATTTCATGAAGGAAATTTTGGGGCTGTGGCAGAAACTGATATTAAAGTAGGTAAAATTGTCTATTGTTTATGGAATTTGTTGATTGCTTTGAAATAAGAGAAAATTATGTACACGTAAATTTAAAAATAAAAAATTACTATTTTTCAATGAAAATAATGATTAATTAATATTAAAAGAGTTGGATCTATTTGTTATGAGCTATTGAAATTGTTTCTATAAAACATAAAATATTAGATGTAAGTATATTTTAATATATAGAATTATTCACAAATTATAAAAACATGTTGTTTCACAAAGAATTTTTGATTCATGTTACTAGGGAGCTTTGTCCCCTTGTCGTTGGTGCCCACCAATTCTTGGGGCTCGATTCGTGGGCTCACTATACTTGTCAGAATGTAAATTTATGTTGATGGATGGTGAGCAGCAGCAAACAGGAGGTAGAGCTCCCCCCGTAAAATAAATATATACTACTAAAAACACATAATTGATGACATATTTCTGTGCTAATCTTTTGCCATTCATTTAAATATACATTATGCAAGTTTACAAAAAATATTACTTGTGATTCTATGCAAACATCTTAACCCTAAGTTACAATCAGTTGTCTTTGCAATAAGCTAACTTTTCCTTTCCTCCATGACAGGTGAAAGATGTCTGGATGGCCTTGTGCAGGGAAATTGAAGTGTTTTTTTAGTAACTAATTGAAATATTGTGATGGATTAAAGTTTAATATTTAATTTCAAATCATCTATTAAACATTCAACCACAAAATAAATGTACTAGAATCTGGAAAGATATAAGTGATTATGGAACTTTTAATGAAAAATATCAAATAGTTTAAGATTGATTTTGTCAGTTCTTTGATAAGAATCACATGTTCATTTAAAATGAATTAAAAAATATGTAAAAATCGATTTTCAGATACTAAACCTCCTGTGTTAAAAAAAGAATAAGATGGGATTTAGAATGATGCAGAGCTTTAAAATTTTTCATAATGAAGTGATTTATTATAGTTTGTTACAGAAAATTTTTTTCACTTCAACATTATATAAAAATATAAAAATTTTAATCTGGTTGTAACCACAATGGGAGAGTATACCACATGGCACAGTATTCTAAACCATCATGCAAAATTTCAAATCATTTGTTGCTATAGAACTAGCAAGTGTTGTTACAGAAAAATTTTATAGCTAATTTTTTTTTTTTTTTTTTACTGAGAAATCACTTTAGGAAATTCTTCAGATATCTTTAGGAGAGTAGACGTTGAATATCTCAGTTAGACATTGAAGATCTCATGTTCTAATTATTCAATCATCACTATTCATTCCTCTTGTGTTCTTTTTAAATTTACAGGGTGATCAAAAAGGCACATACATCAAATTTTAAATTTATATAATATACTGAAAAATTGAAATAGTAGAATTTTTTCAGTTAGATGGCACCAATATATCCTAAAAAAAAAAAAATCTGATGTGAGCAGCAGCTTCATTAATAATAGCAGCTTCATAAATTTGCTTCTTTAATGAAGAGAAAGTGATGAAAAGGTACAATACGCAATGTTTGTAATGTTAAATTGTACATTTGACACGTCAAATTGTACATCCGGACGACAACATCTAAAACTATTTCGTACCCAATTTACTTATATTTTATGCAACTCTGTATTAACAATTATCAATATTTATAGCATGCTCAATAAGTGATATAGTCCATATATTTAAATATTTTAATGATAAATTCATCAATTAGATGTCCTTTTCATTAACTTTGTGCCATTTTTGCAATTTTGACAATATTTTTGTCAATGTTAGGCCAAATATCACCAAGTTGGTGATATTTAGAAAAACATTTCTTATATAATAGGTATGCCCATCATATGACGGAATTAAAAAATGTGCAGCATATTGTGTCCTATTTGGTGTCATTTTTATCAATTTGATAACGATTTTATAAATTTGGAACATTTAAAAAAGTTGCCAAGTTGGCGATATGCAGCTAGAATTTTGCCAAGTGTTACAGACGGAGTCTTATGGTACAGTTTTATATTTTTTCCAAAATATTGAATTTTAATCAATTAGTTGTCATTTCATTAATTTAGCATCATTCTTATAAATTTGGTGACATTTCAAAAACTTGCCAAATTGGCGATATTCCGCTAAATTCGTCGCTAAAATTTCGTGAAGCATTATGGTCGGAGAAATAGGTTATTCTTATAGCAGACAAACGACTAATGGTGTCCAAATACAAAACTATTACCCAAAGTATCTTCTTTTATAGTAGATTCTTATTCTTTCCAAGATATTGGATTTATATCAATTTGTCTTCATTTTTATTGATTCAGCATCACTTTTATAAATTTGGTGGCATTTTTATCAATTTGTCAATATTTTCGTCAATTTGGTAACATTTAAAAAACTTGCCAAGTTGGCGATATTCTGCCAAATTCGTCACCAAAATTTCGCAAAGCATTGTCTATGGAGAAATCGGTTAGTCTTATGATAGGTAAACGACTAAGGGCTTCAAATTACTAAGCTATTACCCAAAGTGTCTTCTCTCGTGAATAGAATGAACTAGATCTAGGAGAGTGATGATAATAAATTTATTGCATAATATTACATATGAAAAGTGAACAGATTTCACAATAGTTAATATTATATTTTAATTTTATGTGTTTTTTTGATAAATTTATTTGAAAAATGTTCAATATCTCAAAAACGGTTTATGCTAGCATTCTAAAGTTTGTCAATCATTTTCTGATGAAAAATAACAAGAAATGATTATTTATGTAACTTTATTGCACGTTTTAATTTTTTGATGATTTTTATTATATCTCATTTCAAAATTTAGGAGGGTTCTGAATATTCGATTGCGTGTAAAAATAATAAGCTTCCAGTAATCACCGATTGTGATTTTTGTATTAAATTTTGTTTGGATTGCTTGATTTGTTTGTAAGATAATGTCTCAACAGACACACTCACAGACGTCACCTCAAAAATGCCTGATTCGTGTTCAGGAATGCTTGAAACGTGCTCTCCCGTCGAAAACTCGAAATTGAATTTTCGACCCCATTACAATACTTTTCTTATACATTATACTATGTATATAAGGAAAGTAATATATTAAAAATGTCATCTGCTGTCTTTAATATATCAGATGATCATTACAGACCTCTTTCAGGGTACACATTCTTCACTTCGTTATATCCGAATCTGTCATTTATTGGACCATGCTATATTGGGCTTCTTCTGCATGTTTTTAATCTATACATAAATGATAGAGGAAATGTAAGGGTTTGAAGATGGACTGTTTAATGAGGTCTGGCTGTATTTAATTTAATGTTTATTTTATCCAAAATGTATATAACACATTTGTTTTTAAGTTGTTAACAGTTTTTGCTGTCTCTTTTACACATGCTTTTCTTTTCCAGGAAAATGAAGCATTTCTTTCTGTACCAAGAAAAATTATGTTGTCTGAACTAACTGCCAAATCATCAAAGTTAGGTATGTATTGTAATAAAATAAGTCTGTGAGTGTTTCTGTGTGTCTGTTTGTGTGGACTGTAGTGGGAAATCTAAGCATCGTATGGCCATGAAATTTGGTACACAGCTACTTCTCGACATACACAAGGGCTCCTCAGAAATATTTTAAAAAATAAAACTTGAGGAGGGGAGGGGTACAAGTTTTTTATTTGCTTTATATAAATATACAGGGTGTCCCAAAAACATTGTGACCTCGGCTTTTATTCCTTACTAGCCGCCTTTGGCGACCAGCCTGTTCGCTACCCTTGAAAATTCTGAAAGTGGCAAATTGTAACCGTGGCACACTCGCTGGCGCGACCTTACCAGAAGGTGTAAGGTAACTGTTTGGACGGCCAGGAAGTGCCACCCAATTTAGACCGGAACTCAGTGGGGGAGACATCCACAGGGACCGTACCCTCCTTCCCCTACCACCAACCTTTCGGAAGGACTTACGATCCCACATGTTTAACGTGATCGTACTCCGCGTGAACGCGGCTGCAGTTTTGGCAGTGGCGGGAATCGAACCCGGGCCTACCCAGTGAAATTCCCGCGCGCTAACCACTGGTGTACTTCGCCCTCCGCGACATTTTCCATAACTTTCTTTTTATTCACCGAATTTAGACCGGAACCCAGTGGGAGAGGCACCCACGGGGACCGTACCCTCCTTCCCCAACCACCAACCTCTCGAAAGGACTTACAGACACACATGTTTATTCCGCGTGATCGTACTCCGCGTGAACACGGCGGCAATTTTGGAAATCGAACCCGGGCCTACCGCGTGCAATTCCCGCGCGCTAACCACTGGGCTACTTCGCCCTCCGCGACAATCTCCATAACTTTCTTTTTATTCACCCAATTTAGGCCGTACCCTCCTTCCCCTACCACCAACCTCTCAGAAGGACTCACGAACCCACATGTTTAACGTGATCGTACTCTGCGTGAACGTGGCGTAAGTTTTGGCAGTGGCGGGAATCGAACCCGGACCTACTGAGTGCAATTCCCGCGCGCTAACCACTGGGCTGCCGCGCCCTCCGCGACAATCTCCATAACTTTCTATATATTCATCCAATTTAGACGGGAACCCAGTGGGGGAGGGATCCACAGGGGCCGTATCCTCCTTCCCTTACCACCAACCTCTCGGAAGAACTTACGGACCCACATATTTAACGTGATCGTATTCCACGTAAACACGGCGGCAGTGGCGGGTATCGAACCCGGGCCTACCGCTAACTTCCCGCGCGCTAATTTGCAATTTAAAATGACCATATGCTTAATTCCATCATCCTCATTCCATTGTTTCATTGTTCCATCATTTAAAATATCCATAAAATTAAAATATCCATTTAAAATATCCAAAAGTTAAAATATACATTTAAAAAATCCATATCGTCCCATCAGTTAAAATATAAATATAATAATTTATATAGAGCAAAGGAGCTCTATTCAGAACCGTGACGTCACCTCCACCTTGACGTCCCCACCCACCACCTTCCCTCCTTCAGCGGGGGAGAAACGAAGCGGCACGCCGAGCCGAACGCCGAGAAATTGAAATTCGGAAACTTTTAAAATCCTGATCCTGTGGGCAATACGGAATATTTCCTGACCAGATTGGACTTGTAAGAATGCCAGATGTTTGACCTTTCTAAAAATGTAAATTATTAGTCGAAATTATGAGTACTTTTTACTATGCGAGAATTTAAAAACCAAAAATCGTGTTTTTGAGTCAAAAGTGACTTTTGTTTTAAAATCATAAAAAAATATTAGAATTTGTCCCTGAGATTTGAAATTGATATATTTTTACTCGAAATTCTCTGCTCTTTCCGATGGTGTGATTTGTATTTTTCTACGATGTCCGGATCGTGGAGAAAAAAGAGCAAAAAGGGTACGGTCCCTGTGGATGCTTCTCCCACTTGGTTCCGGTCTAAATTGGGTGAATAAAAAGAAAGTTATGAAGAATATCGCGGAGGGTGAAGTACCCCAGTGGTTAGTGCCGGGATTTGCACTTGGTAGGCCCGGGTTCGATTCCCAAAATTGCCGAATAAAAATAAAGTTATGGAGATTGTCGCGGATGGCACGGTAGCTCAGTGGTTAGCGCGCGGGAATTTCACTCGGTAGGCCCGGGTTCGATTCCCGCCATTGCCAAAACTGCAGCCGTGTTCACGCGGAGTACGATCACGTTAAACGTGTGGGACTGCAAGTCCTTCCGAGAGGTTTGTGGTAGGGGAAGGAGGGTACGGTCTCTTTGGATGCCTCCCCCATTGGGTTCCGGTCTAAATTGTGTGGCACTTCCTGGCCTTCCAAGCAGTTACCTTACACCTTTCTGGTAGGTCGCGCCAACGAGTTTGCCACGGTCAGAATTTTCAAGGGTAGCGAACAGGCTGGTCGCCAAAGGCGGCTAGAGAATTGCACTCGGTAGGCCTGGGTTCAATTCCCGCCACTGATGCGGAGTACGATCACCTTAAACATATGGGTCGATAATTCCTTCCGAGAGGTTGGTGGCAGGGAAAGGAGGGTACGGTCTCTGTGGATGCCTCCCCCACTGGGTCCTGGTCCAAATTGGGTGAATAAAAAGAAAGTTATGGAGATTGTCGCGGAGGTCGCGGTAGCCCAGTGGTTAGCGTGGGGGAATTTCACTCGGTAGGCCCGGGTTCGACTCCCTCCACTGACAAAACTGCTGCCGTGTTCACGCGGAGTACGATCACGTTAAACATGTGGGTCCGTAAGTCCTTCCGAGAGGTTGTTGGTAGAGGAAGGAGGGTACGGACCCTGTGGATGCCTCCCCTGCTGGGTTCCGGTCTAAATTTGGTGAATAAAAAGAAGGTTATGGAGATTGTCGCGGAGGGCGCGGTAGCCCAGTGGTTAGCGCGCGGGATTTGCACTAGGTAGGTCCGGGTTCGATTCCCGCCATTGCCAAAACTGCCGCCGTGTTCAGGCGGAGTACGATCACGTTAAACATGCGGGACCGTAAGTCCTTCCGAGAGGTTGGTGGTAGGGGAAGGAGGGTACGGTCCCTGTGGATGCCTCCCCCACTGAGTTCCTGTCTAAATTGGGTGGCACTTCCTGGCCCTCCAAACAGTTACCTTACACTTTACTGGTAGGTCGCGCCAGCGAGTGTGCCACGGTTAGAATTTGCCACGGTCAGAATTTTCAAGGGTAGCGAACAGGCTGGTCGCCAAAGGCGGCTAGTTAAAGATAAGAGGCAGATATTATTTGATGCATATCTGCGTTGCATCATTTGCACACTTGCTGTAAACATTTACATTTTAATTTGTGATTAATCTATTACCAACTTTGTTTAAACATATATATGGGACTTTTTATGATAAAATGATGAAATTTTGTACATCACCTTATTAGTGTATGGTGCACATTTTACTCATTAGAAATGTTTTTGTACGGGGGCTGTATAAAAATTTAAATTTTGTATTCTTCAAATTTATTCTCCTGAAAATTTTTATCGATTTCATAAAATTCTGTAACTTTTTTTACGCAACTTTGTAATTTATTATATATGTCAATGATCAATATTTAAGGAATAAAAGCCAAGGATCAGTGTTTTTGGGACACCCTGTATAATTATATATAAGTAATTACTATATATATATATAAATTTCAATTTGGACTACATACAGCCACAAAATCTCATTCTGAAAATACCAGGAAACATGCAATTCTTTCTATGAACAACATGGTTTGTCTTAAATGGGGGAGGGGGGAACAGATTTTGAAATGAAAGTTATGTGCACATAGAAACTAAGTAATAATTTAAATTAATAATTAAACAATAATTTTAATTATTAATAATAATTAAAATTACTATAATAATTTTAATTATTTGCAATTAATTGGTAAGATTTGAGATTTTTTGAGCAGCAGAATGAAAAGTCTGTTGACGAACTCAAATTGTAAGGATAGACTTAAGTTGTAAATTCAAAATTCTAACTTTATTAATCTTATAGTTGTATGCTTGGAATTGGATATGTAACCATCTTTCATTACTAATATAAAGGTGTCCAAAAATTATCTGATTCAAGTAAAAATTAGTAACTCCCTAATTTATTCAACACAGAATGTTTTCATCTTATTTTATTGGACCCTTATGAGAGGTAGATGGGGGAAGATTTTCAATGAACTTATTTTCTCCAATCCTGACCATGGGGTATGGCATAATGAGGACACAGACGATAGTGCTATGGGGACGCTGTCAATTGTATTGGGAAGGGATGGAAGTTTTATTACCTTCCCCATATACATAGTATGTATACAGGGTGTCTCAAAAAGATTGAAATGTGCTTTAATTCTTTATCTGTTGGAGATAAGTGGGCAATGTAAATTGCAAAAATGTTGAAAAGTAGGAAATAAGACTACGTTAATGAAATAGTCCTCCCATTAATTTTCAATAAGTTACACTTTTTAAATTTTTATATGACCCCCTTAGACAAATTGGGTCAATCAGAAAATTTTTATTTTTAATGCAACAAGATCATTAAAAAAACCTGCATATCTGTATCTTTAAAATCAACTGAATTATGATAAAGGAAAAATCTGACTTATGCCACTTTTCCGTACCATATGAAAGGTTGCTTCATCAGTGAAAATAGGGATCATAAACAAATTGACGATAGAAATTGTTTAGATCAAAAATATGTTAATATGTGTCTAAATAAAGCATTACACAGACAGAGATTATATAAAGCAGTAGTATTCACTATATCTCCTATGTATTATTACCCAGTTTTATCTTTTTTGTGATATGTCACAAATTTACATTTCTAATTTGATATAGGGTCCCCATTCACAATGTTCAATTTTCAATTAAATATAAACTCGTTCAATTTTAAAGATACAGGTATGTGGGGTTTTTTTAATGATCTTATTGCATTAAAAATAAAAATTTTCTGGTTGACCAAATTTGTCTAAGGGGGTCGTATAATAATTTAAAAAGTGTAACTTTTTAAACAATTTTTTTGTACAATTTATTTGTATTTCAAGCATTCTTGAACTCAAATCAAATGTTTTTGAGGTGATGTCTCTCTGTGTTTATCTCCATGAGCCTGTAGAAGCGATATTTTATGAACGAAGGAGCATTTTAAGTGAAATTTGGTACAAATATTATTATTGGTGAATACTGGGAGTTTATTGATATTAAATGTAATCGAAAAGGCAATGTCTGTGTGTGGCAAATAAAAGGCAATGTCTGTGTGTGTGTGTGTGTGTGCGTCTGTCTGTCTTATACACTATACGTTTCGCGACCGCGCGTCGGAGAGCTACGAAATTTGGCAATCGGAGACCCGGGGGGGGAGGGAAGGGGACACGTGAAAACCGATTTTCAAAATTCTAATTATTTTTTTATTTATTTAATGTTTTATGCGATTTCGACCTTTTTTTGCCCTTTTTGCCCTTTTTTCTCCACGATCCAGACGTCGTAGAAAAAAACAACTCACACCATCGGAAAGAGCAGAGAATTGCGAGTAAAAATATATCAATTTCAAATCTCCATTTCGATTTCTAATATTTTTTAAAGATTTTAAAACAAAAGTCACTTTTGGCTCAAGAAAACGATTTTTGGTTTTTAAATTCTCGCATCGTGAAAAGTACTCATAATTTCGACTAATAATTTACATTTTCAGAAAGGTCAAACATCTGGCATTCTTACAAGTCTAATCTGGTCCAGAAATAATGAAAATTGCCTTCAGAATCGCAATTTTAAAGACGTCATGATTTTAAATTTCTCGCCGTTCCGCTCGGCGTTCCGTTCGTTTCTCCCTCGCTGAAGCAGGGAAGGTGGTGGGTGGGGACGTCAAGGTGGAGGTGACGTCACGGTTCTAAATAGAGCGCCTTTGCTCTATATAAATTATTATATTTATATTTTAAATGATGGGACGATCTGGATTTTTTAAATGTATATTTTAACTTTTGGATATTTTAAATGGATATTTTAATTTTATGGATATTTTAAATGATGGAACAATGAAACAATGGAATGAGGATGATGGAATTAAGCATATGGTCATTTTAAATTGCAAATTAGCGCGCGGGAAGTTAGCGGTAGGCCCGGGTTCGATTCCCGCCACTGCCAAAACTGCCGCCGTGTTTACGCGGAATACGATCACGTTAAATATGTGGGTCCGTAAGTCCTTCCGAGAGGTTGGTGGTAGGGGGAAGGAGGATACGGCCCCTGTGGATGCCTCCCCCACTGGGTTCCCGTCTAAATTGGGTGAATATGTAGAAAGTTATGGAGATTGTCGCGGAGGGCGCGGCAGCCCAGTGGTTAGCGCGCGGGAATTGCACTCAGTAGGCCCGGGTTCGATTCCCGCCACTGCCAAAACTTACGCCACGTTCACGCAGAGTACGATCACGTTAAACATGTGGGTTCGTGAGTCCTTCCGAGAGGTTGGTGGTAGGGGAAGGAGGGTACGGTCTAAATTGGGTGAATAAAAAGAAAGTTATGGAGATTGTCGCGGAGGGCGAAGTAGCCCAGTGGTTAGCGCGCGGGAATTGCACGCGGTAGGCCCGGGTTCGATTTCCGCCACTGACATGGAGTACGATCACGTTAAACATATGGGTCCGTATGTTTTTCCGAGAGGTTGGTGGTAGGGGAAGGAGGGTACGTTCCCTGTGGATGCCTCCCCCACTGGGTTCCGGTCTAAATTGGGTGGCACATCCTGGCCGTCCAACCAGTTACCAGGCCCGGGTTCGATTCCCAAAATTGCCGCCGTGTTTACGCGGAGTACGAGCACGTTAAACATGTGGGTCCGTGAGTCCTTCCGAGAAGTTGGTGGTATTGGAAGGAGGGTACGGTCTAAATTGGATGAATAAAAAGAAAGTTATGGAGATTGTCGCGTAGGGCAAAGTAGCCGAATGGTTAGCACGCGGAAATTGCACTCGGTAGGCCCGGGTTCGATTCCCAAAATTGCCGCCGTGTTTACGCGGAGTACGATCACGTTAAACATGTGGGTCTGTAAGTCCTTCCGAGAGGTTGGTGGTAGGGGAAGAAGGGTACGGTCCCTGTGGATGCTTCTCCCACTTGGTTCCGGTCTAAATTGGGTGAATAAAAAGAAAGTTATGAAGAATATCGCGGAGGGTGAAGTACCCCAGTGGTTAGTGCCGGGATTTGCACTTGGTAGGCCCGGGTTCGATTCCCAAAATTGCCGAATAAAAATAAAGTTATGGAGATTGTCGCGGATGGCACGGTAGCCCAGTGGTTAGCGCGCGGGAATTTCACTCGGTAGGCCCGGGTTCGATTCCCGCCATTGCCAAAACTGCAGCCGTGTTCACGCGGAGTACGATCACGTTAAACGTGTGGGACTGCAAGTCCTTCCGAGAGGTTTGTGGTAGGGGAAGGAGGGTACGGTCTCTTTGGATGCCTCCCCCATTGGGTTCCGGTCTAAATTGTGTGGCACTTCCTGGCCTTCCAAGCAGTTACCTTACACCTTTCTGGTAGGTCGCGCCAACGAGTTTGCCACGGTCAGAATTTTCAAGGGTAGCGAACAGGCTGGTCGCCAAAGGCGGCTAGAGAATTGCACTCGGTAGGCCTGGGTTCAATTCCCGCCACTGATGCGGAGTACGATCACCTTAAACATATGGGTCGATAATTCCTTCCGAGAGGTTGGTGGCAGGGAAAGGAGGGTACGGTCTCTGTGGATGCCTCCCCCACTGGGTCCTGGTCCAAATTGGGTGAATAAAAAGAAAGTTATGGAGATTGTCGCGGAGGTCGCGGTAGCCCAGTGGTTAGCGTGGGGGAATTTCACTCGGTAGGCCCGGGTTCGACTCCCTCCACTGACAAAACTGCTGCCGTGTTCACGCGGAGTACGATCACGTTAAACATGTGGGTCCGTAAGTCCTTCCGAGAGGTTGTTGGTAGAGGAAGGAGGGTACGGACCCTGTGGATGCCTCCCCTGCTGGGTTCCGGTCTAAATTGGGTGAATAAAAAGAAGGTTATGGAGATTGTCGCGGAGGGCGCGGTAGCCCAGTGGTTAGCGCGCGGGATTTGCACTAGGTAGGTCCGGGTTCGATTCCCGCCATTGCCAAAACTGCCGCCGTGTTCAGGCGGAGTACGATCACGTTAAACATGCGGGACCGTAAGTCCTTCCGAGAGGTTGGTGGTAGGGGAAGGAGGGTACGGTCCCTGTGGATGCCTCCCCCACTGAGTTCCTGTCTAAATTGGGTGGCACTTCCTGGCCCTCCAAACAGTTACCTTACACTTTACTGGTAGGTCGCGCCAGCGAGTGTGCCACGGTTAGAATTTGCCACGGTCAGAATTTTCAAGGGTAGCGAACAGGCTGGTCGCCAAAGGCGGCTAGTTAAAGATAAGAGGCAGATATTATTTGATGCATATCTGCGTTGCATCATTTGCACACTTGCTGTAAACATTTACATTTTAATTTGTGATTAATCTATTACCAACTTTGTTTAAACATATATATGGGACTTTTTATGATAAAATGATGAAATTTTGTACATCACCTTATTAGTGTATGGTGCACATTTTACTCATTAGAAATGTTTTTGTACGGGGGCTGTATAAAAATTTAAATTTTGTATTCTTCAAATTTATTCTCCTGAAAATTTTTATCGATTTCATAAAATTCTGTAACTTTTTTTACGCAACTTTGTAATTTATTATATATGTCAATGATCAATATTTAAGGAATAAAAGCCAAGGATCAGTGTTTTTGGGACACCCTGTATAATTATATATAAGTAATTACTATATATATATATAAATTTCAATTTGGACTACATACAGCCACAAAATCTCATTCTGAAAATACCAGGAAACATGCAATTCTTTCTATGAACAACATGGTTTGTCTTAAATGGGGGAGGGGGGAACAGATTTTGAAATGAAAGTTATGTGCACATAGAAACTAAGTAATAATTTAAATTAATAATTAAACAATAATTTTAATTATTAATAATAATTAAAATTACTATAATAATTTTAATTATTTGCAATTAATTGGTAAGATTTGAGATTTTTTGAGCAGCAGAATGAAAAGTCTGTTGACGAACTCAAATTGTAAGGATAGACTTAAGTTGTAAATTCAAAATTCTAACTTTATTAATCTTATAGTTGTATGCTTGGAATTGGATATGTAACCATCTTTCATTACTAATATAAAGGTGTCCAAAAATTATCTGATTCAAGTAAAAATTAGTAACTCCCTAATTTATTCAACACAGAATGTTTTCATCTTATTTTATTGGACCCTTATGAGAGGTAGATGGGGGAAGATTTTCAATGAACTTATTTTCTCCAATCCTGACCATGGGGTATGGCATAATGAGGACACAGACGATAGTGCTATGGGGACGCTGTCAATTGTATTGGGAAGGGATGGAAGTTTTATTACCTTCCCCATATACATAGTATGTATACAGGGTGTCTCAAAAAGATTGAAATGTGCTTTAATTCTTTATCTGTTGGAGATAAGTGGGCAATGTAAATTGCAAAAATGTTGAAAAGTAGGAAATAAGACTATGTTAATGAAATAGTCCTCCCATTAATTTTCAATAAGTTACACTTTTTAAATTTTTATATGACCCCCTTAGACAAATTGGGTCAATCAGAAAATTTTTATTTTTAATGCAACAAGATCATTAAAAAAACCTGCATATCTGTATCTTTAAAATCAACTGAATTATGATAAAGGAAAAATCTGACTTATGCCACTTTTCCGTACCATATGAAAGGTTGCTTCATCAGTGAAAATAGGGATCATAAACAAATTGACGATAGAAATTGTTTAGATCAAAAATATGTTAATATGTGTCTAAATAAAGCATTACACAGACAGAGATTATATAAAGCAGTAGTATTCACTATATCTCCTATGTATTATTACCCAGTTTTATCTTTTTTGTGATATGTCACAAATTTACATTTCTAATTTGATATAGGGTCCCCATTCACAATGTTCAATTTTCAATTAAATATAAACTCGTTCAATTTTAAAGATACAGGTATGTGGGGTTTTTTTAATGATCTTATTGCATTAAAAATAAAAATTTTCTGGTTGACCAAATTTGTCTAAGGGGGTCGTATAATAATTTAAAAAGTGTAACTTTTTAAACAATTTTTTTGTACAATTTATTTGTATTTCAAGCATTCTTGAACTCAAATCAAATGTTTTTGAGGTGATGTCTCTCTGTGTTTATCTCCATGAGCCTGTAGAAGCGATATTTTATGAACGAAGGAGCATTTTAAGTGAAATTTGGTACAAATATTATTATTGGTGAATACTGGGAGTTTATTGATATTAAATGTAATCGAATGTTCGGAAGACCCCTAAATTTTTGAATGAAATTTTGAAAATATTATTAGAAAATCCAAACTTTTAATAATGTTGCATAAATGATCATTTCTTATGTAATTTTTCATTAGAAAACAAATAACACATACTTTGGAATTCTAACATGAACCGTTTTCAAGATATTGCATGTTTTTCTAATAAATTTATCAAAAATATTACATAAAATTTAAAAAAAGGTATCTATCGTGAAGTATGTTCACTTTACATGGATTATTATGCGACAAATTTGTTAACATCATTCTTGTGAATCTAGTTTGTTCCATTATACTTGTGTAAAAGTTTTGTATTTTTATGACTAACAGTTCGTCATCAGTTGTTATATTGGTTGTTATAAGAAAAGTTTTTATCTCCATCTGTGTGTAATGTTTAGCGATAAATTTGGCAAACTTGGAGAGTCATTTAGTGAAATATTACCAACTTGGCAATATGTCGCCCCAGGTTGACGAAAATATAGTCAAAATTGCAAAAATAATGCTAAATTAATAGAAATGATGCCAAATTGATGAATTAATGAATTCAAATATTTTAATATATGAACTATATTGCTTATTGCAGATGCTATTCATATTGATAATTGTCAATTTGGAGTTATGCAAAATATAAGTTAATTGGGCACTTCAAAATAGTTTTACATGCTGTCATCTGGAAAAGTGTCAAATGTGCAATTTGATGTTGAAAACATTGTGCCATGGATATTATACATTATTTTTTGTCTGAGACAGATGTAAATAAATTGCTGTATGTAGGGAAAATCATATGTTGCCCACATCAGATTTATTTCTATTTTGATATGGATTGCAAAAGTGGAGGTATTTTTGGTTCTCTATCATTAGTGCTAATGGCTGCTCCATGATTGCTAATAGAAGTGATCCGTGACTGCGAGGGACCACAGCTAATTTTTCTTCTTAAGTATGGTACTTTTTTGTCCATAGATTCCTGTTCTACAGAAGGGTTTACGAAAGGGTTAAGGGAATATTTTGAATGATGATCATCTTGTGTAATCATTTATTAGAGTAAACTCATTACTTTTCAGTAGAGTTATTGCTTTAATCTTGCTTGTGATTTTTGTTTTAATCCATTGTTTTTGTAGGACCTTTGATCTCCAGTGACCCTATATTGCAGCACATGCCTAATGTTCAAATTGCAATGCACCTGTTGATGGAATTTTTAAATCCTGACTCCTTTTGGAAGCCATATATTTGTATCCTTTATATTTTGGGCATGCATATCAGTAAATGAATATAAATTATTTTGTAGTAAAATTACCTTTTAAGTTAAGTTTTTATATCATTTCATTTAAAAAATTATCAGCCCTAATTTCGAGCCCATTCAGACCTCTAATACATGGGTCCTACTAGATTTTGAATTCCTAAGCTATATATTTGTATCTTTTATATTTTGGGTATGCATATCAGTAAATTAATATAAATTAAATTGTAGCAAATTACCTTTTAAATTAAATTTTTATATAATTTCATTTAAAAAATTATCGGACTTAAGCCAAGTCCTTGCAGATCTCTAATACATGGGTTCTACTGGATTTTGAATTCCTTTTCACTGATAAAATTTTTCAAATGCCACCGATCTTTTCTGTTTGTTTACTTAACTATTCCAGCTATTCTTCCTTCCAGCTTTAATACTGTTCTGTATTTTACATCAAGTGAACTGAAAGAACTTCAAGGATCTCCTGTTTTAGGTAAGTTCTTTATATACCGTGCAATTAATTAGTCAACTTTTATTTGATTTTTTTTTCCTTTTAATTTTACAGTACGGATGTACATGTTTTTCTTTAATTTTCAATTTTTGTTAAAATATTGAGCACTTTATTCTCTTAACAATTTTTTTGAAAAATATTGCAAATAATTATCATATTTTTTATTGCATTTTTGAATAAAATCTGAAGTAACACATAATATAAAGGTATTTTTTTTAATTTAAAATTAATTTTGTTGAAAAAAGCACATTGTTTTGATATTTGGAAAATGCCTTAATGGTAACTTAAGTGGTAAAATAGTAATGATGAATCTTCCAGATGTTGCAGAAAACTCATCAGAATGATTTTCTGCAATAATTTTTTCGACAAGTTCCATTCTATATTGTAGAAAGGTGTTTATTTCCCTCCTGTTTTAGAGTACAAAATATAGAAATTCCATTGAACTAAATCCACTAAATACAAAATTATCTTCTTATAATACTTCTTTTGTTGTTTTCTTTGTGTGCAATAATCAGCTAAATGCTGATTCACTTTACCATTAATGTTATCGCACCCATTTTGGCATTGTATTTGTGTCATTCCAGCGAGCGTGCAAATGAAACTTGGCAACTTGCCAATTGATGAAGAAATACTCATTTATCCCTCAAATACCTTCAACCCATGTTAAACCGCATTGATATAAATGATATCAAAAGAAAATTCTATCCCTGAGTTTTCTCAGGATAATCAGTAAAGCGGTTAAAAGTACCTGATTTATCACATTTTAATAACAGTACTTAAAACCCCTAATTTTTTAGTATGAAGTAGTATATACTGACCTAAAAGCATCTATAAGACTATAAACACCGTGAAAGTTGGTATAGTACTTAAGTATCTATTTTTAACACTTTCCATCATAATTAAAAGTATTTATGACTTTGTTCATTCTGTCTGTCTGTCCGTTCGCACAATAAGTGCCGTAAAAATGATTTTATCAAAATGAAATTTTAGTATGTTGTTGAGATGGTTTGGGGGACATATGGGATTGGAAATTAATAATGTAAACCAATTAGCTTCAGATTTAACCCGGGTTAAAAAAAATGAAATACATTGAACACTATGGGACTTAATTTTTCAAACATTTTTAAAACATTTTTTAATTCACAAATTACTCTGAAAATTTTAGGAAATATTTTAATTATCATATAAAATGTGTAAAAAAATGTTTGCTAGTTTTTGAAATAAAAATTGAAATAATAGATGTATATAGTTTTTGGGTGCGGTAGCCCATTGGTTAGCACGCTGGAGTTGCACTCAGTAGGCCCGGGTTCGATTCCAGCCGCTGCCAAAACTGCCGCCGTGTTCATGCGGAGTACAATCACGTTAAACATGTGGGTCCGAAAGTCCTTCCGAGAGGTTGGTGGTAGGGGAAGGAGGGTACAGTCCCTGTGGATGCCTCCCCCACTGGGTTCCGGTCTAAATTGGGTGGCACTTCCTGACCGTCCAAACAGTTACCTTACACCTTTCTGGTAGGTCGGACGGTCTGGGTTTCAACAACAACACTTATGATGTATAAAGAAATCACGTGACTCATTGCAAAAGTATGGCATCCATTTTTTTTCCCGTTGTGTAGGAATTAGATCGTGATGTTAAAGATCTTTTAAATTTATATTTAGTGTTACCTCCATCCTAAAACCACTTTTTTTTCATATTATCTGTGTATCTAAATTCTATGCCAATGCAATTACAATATTTTTTATTTTAAATGACCATTAAACTTTTATTATTCCTACAACTAAGCCTAAATTTAATGCTATAATATAACATGCAGAATGCAAGCAAATCCAGCGATTATAAGGTGAGTTGTATAAGAATTGCTGAATAATTTTTCATGCAAAATTATTTACTCTGGAGTCTGGAATATAAGTGATATGAATGAAATAGTCATTGATTTTATATGGAGGAGCAGATGATTCATATTTTGATGACGTCATTTGAATAAAATTTATTTTGTTTAACTAGCTTTTTTTTTTTCCGATGAAGTTTAAGGATTTCAAGTATCACAAATTACTGTAGTACTGTGATAATTTAAATATATTAGCACCGAATGTATCACATTTTAGAGATATTTAAATTAAATTGCATTTCAATTGGAAAGTGTGTTTCATAATTAATGCTTTAAGCATGATTGATCTTTCTTGTTACTTTCTGATACTATATGATATAGTATAGAGAAAGTATTGCTTTCATGAGGATTTTTGATTTCAAGATTTTGATGCTAATATATGTTCTAGGATCTTCTGAACATGTTTTGAGTAATTTTAGAGTGATGTCTATCTGTCTGTGGTTGTTTTCTTGTGTACACAATAGCTGCCACAAATAATAATGGATTTTTATGAAACTTTTTATCCGATTTTATTAACTGAAAATCTAAAACTACATAGAATTTTTTGAAATTAGAGTGAAAATTTCAAAATTTTATATTTTTTTAACAAGGCAGTATAGGACAAAAATTGACATAATTATGCATGAAAGGAGTTATTTATGGCTCAATGATCATGAAACAGCAGTTTGAATCATTGTATTGAAAAATAGCCTTGATACAATTTTTGTGTTCATGACATCATTATCCCGTTTGGGGGTTGCAAGTTAATCCCCATTCCCAAGTGGGTACATTGTCAAACTTGGTATTAATCAAAAGATTTTTTTTCAATCCCTTTAAAATGAAAGTTAACATGCTATAGTTGATCATTTGGACCAACGATACAGATTTTTCAAAATTTGCGAAAAAGAATTTACATGCTACTTAAAAGTGGATTCTGGTATGAGAAAATTGAGTTGAGCCATTCTCCAGTTAATTTCGTTTTAGATATTCATTTTATTTAGTACATTTTATTTAGTCATTTTTTTAGATGCTCATTCATTTTAGATACTCTCATTTATACATTGTATTAGTAAGTACTCGTGAAAAATCCTGGTAGAACTTTTTTCACTAAAATTTAATAAATGTAAGACTTTAAGATCTTTAAATTTGATTTTTTATGTCAAAGATATCTTCAAAATGAATGGTTTTAGTATGAATTTTATACAGTATTATTTATGTTATTAAAACAACCCAAAATTATATTTTTGCTAATTGATAAAATGTTTGATGTTTTCTGAAAGTGTAAACAGCTTTGAAAATCACAAATCATTGGCATCATGGCTACCTGAACTATATCTTTGAACAAAAGTGATGTATTTTTAAGTTCAACTGAAATATTTCTGATATCTAGACTAGTTTTAGATTAATATCTAGATGAATTTTAAGCCTTTCATTGGAAATCATTTTTGTTATATTTACATTTTCTATTGCATTAAATCGGTATTAATCATCTCTTCCTTAATTGATTGGGGAATAATGATGGATGCCATAAAGTGTTTGTTAGGCTTAGGAGATACTTTTTTTGAGGAATCATCAGTGCATGTAGTGTACTTCTATTTTGTGTTAAATTTTAATTAATCAGCTAAAAGTTATAAAATCAGATAAAAATGTTGCGCATAAAGTTCAAATAGCTATTTCAAAATAATGTAATTTCCTGTCTTGTAAAAAGCAGATAACAAACTTTTATCATGAAGCACATGCCTGTTGCCATTTGCCAAATGTTAATAAGATGAGTAAATTACATACACTGGAAATTATATTGTTTGATTTGTGTGTAAGTACAGACACATAAATATAATGCATATATATATAATTATATTTGTGTCTGTAAATGACACAAATATTCTTATAAATCAAGCTATTGCCACATAAATATGTACTGCTAAAATATCAATGCAGATGTAAAAATATTGAAAGTCAGTTAGAACTATGTTTTAATGTCTAAATGAGAATAAAGTTTGTTTCTTAACACATATGCCACATAGTGACATTTGAAAGTCAACGAAAGCACTCAATTTTATTACTGTGGAAATATCTCATCATATTTTTTGTTAAATGTGATACTTTTTCACTAGTGATTTATTTTTATAAGGAAAAGTTTTAAATTTTTGGAGTATTTTTATGTTTTATAACTTTCTTGCAGATGAAGTAATAAAGATACTGTACAGTGTAGCAAGACAGTACTGCTATTTTTCCCAACTTTTTCAGGTAAAGTAATTTCATAAGTTTTATGGAATTCATATAGTTTGAAACAGTGGTTCTCAACTTGCAATGTCACAATTACACCAGTTGATTTTCTGATTATTCTTTTACCATCAACTGGTAGAGTTCTTAAAGTATTTTAATAATTTCAGACAAATTAACATCTAAATATGAAAAACAAATATACCCTATATAGTCACCGGCCATCCAAACTGTTGCTGTAAACCTTTGGGTCAGTCGGGTGATCTGGGTTTTCGACCCTATATAGTCAATGTCTTTATGAGCAAAACCATATTCACTGGTTTAATTATTCAACTGCATATTTTTTCTTATTTCATGCATAATATTATGTGTATTTAACTTCAGAATTATGTCTCAATAGCTGATACTTTTTGAATAAAACATCTAATATAAGCTCGTAAAGTTATTTGGAGCCTCTAAAGATAAATGCTTTTTTTTCCTCTTCATTTATTACTTTCAAATTGTACCATCAGATAAAAATGTCACTTCATTTAAAAGCAGACCACACATTGAGAATGCAAGTTACACATACGTTATGCATTGCATTTTATATATTACTCCAATATGCATTAGAAGAAACCAGTCTGCTTTAGTAGTGCAGCATGTGGCTATTGTAGGGAAGAAAAACAGTTTCCTCAAAATATCCTAAAACATTCCAAGTACCTGAAAATTAAATTTAATAAAGTTCCTGAAATAAACTAAGAGAATGTCCTTCTGACCAGTAACCCTAAATGCATAAAAATATGCCAATCCGCAAAATATTAAAATGGAACTTTCTAAAATAAAAACACAAATAAAAGATAGAACACAAATTTAAATTTTTAGAGTCTTAACGTTTATTAAAAATTTAATTTCATTTTTAATTTTACTCCCCGCAATATTACAGAATAGTTCAAATAAGCCAATTACAAGTTCAATAACCCAGGCTTAAGAGACCTAAAATTTATAAGGGGTCTATATTCCTTTAAAAAACAACAAAATAATTAGAATTTAATGGAATAAAAATGATTTCACCAAACTGCCCAAGGTCCAATTTTCAAAAGGAAGCAAAGCAAGCAGGATAGAAATAAATTATTTCTCCAAATAGTTTCTGTGTTCTTCTGGCATCAGAATAGGATTCATAACATATGTCCGGTACTTTTCACCAAAAATGATGATTCTATTCTTCATACTAAGAACAGCACAGCTAGGAAAAACAAACACTTAAATTGCCTGCTATGGTCGAAAATAAAATAGTACAGCTATTCAGAGGTTTGTTTAAAGAGATGAGGCAATAGAACAATTTGTTCGAATACAGCGGAATGAGCGTGCACCGAAGTGCAAAAGCAACTTGATGGATTCATGTTTTTAGCTCTAATCAGGGGAAAAGGTACAAACAGCCCATTATATAGTCTCATAGCCATTGCAAAAAATTATAAATAAAACTATCGATAAACGATAAAATAATTCGTGACAGACGATTTTAATAATACTGACAGCCAATCAAAAATTATAATTTTTAAAGAAGTAAAACAACAAATTTAAAAGGCACACAAAAATAAAAAGAAATGAAGTATGATGTTTTAAAATATCCATGTTTGACAAGATTTTAAAAATGGATAATTCTGAAATATTTTAAAAGCTTAAAATAGAATGAAAATTTGTGATAAATTAACGAATTTTTAATTGAGAATAACAAATTTAGTACTAAATGAAAGAGAAATAAAATTAATTACAAATTAGCTGATTTAAATTAAATTTAAATTACTAAAACTTAAAAAGAACAAACTTTTGCCATTTGAAACATAATTACTATGGAATATAAGAATATTAAAATGCTAGATAAATGGAAAATAAATAACTAAAATTAAGAAAAGGGAACAATAGTATATAAATAAGTTTCCTGAATCCGTTTAGACCATAGGTTCCCAAAGTGGTCCAGGTGGACCCCCAGGGGTCCATAGGAGACCACACGGGGGTCCACGTAGACGTGAAAAGAAAACAGGGGTTCACAAGTTATAAGGGGGGGTCCAAGAAAAATTTTCTGGTTTTCATAATAAAGAACAAAAATTTGGCTTGGATTTACCTATCAACGTAGGCAGGTAGCATTATTCACTAGGTAGGTATTCAAAAATATTCGAGACTCAGGTTAAACACAGAATTGAATAGAACAATAGATAAACAAAGGGTGTAATTTCGGCTTTTCTTGGTAAATTGAAATTAATGAAGCAAAACATTAGTCGGCGCGAATTCTCCCAGTTTCCGCACTTGTCACAGATAGAATGTCTTGATGAGGATATTCAGACATACGCTCAACATTTAAATACCCTGCATGATGACTTCAAAAATAGATTTGAAGATATTCTGACGATGGAAATACCACCATGGATCATAACCCCATTTGATGAAACGGAAGAGGCGAATGTGGTATTACAAGAGGAGCTACTTGAGCTCAGCACCAACGAGGAACTGAAGGTGAAATTCAAAAAAGGCTATCAAACATTTTGGCTGCAGGCAGAAATACCCGAAAAATATCCTGGGCTGTGGGAAATTGCGAGAAAATTTTTGATAGCGTTTCCCTCGTCATATCTTGTCGAAAGAAGTTTTAGTGCCGTTACCAACCTGTTAACCAAAAAAAGGAGCAGATTGAACATCACAGAACGGGGAGATTTGAGATTACTTCTTACAAAACTGAAGCCAAATATTGATAATTTGCTGTCAATTCATCAAGTACATCCGTCTCATTGAAAGTATGACTATTTTATATTGTTGATTTACATTTCAGAGTTCATTGTTGATTTTTTGTCAATTGTTGATTGTTTGTAAAAATAAATGTTTATAATTTTGTATAACCACAAGTATTATTTTAATAAATAGGACACAAGAAAATGTGCTACTTTTTTTGTCTTCTTAACACCCCCAATTTGGGGTGATATTTTTCAGAAGTTTTGGGAATACAGTAGAAATGTAGCAGCAGGGGGTCTACCGAAAATAGTAAAACTTTGAAAGTGGTCCACGAGAAAAAAAAGTTTGGGAACCTCTGGTTTAGACTAACAAATAGAATTCCTAAAGTTATTAAATATTAGCAGCAACCCAACACTATGTGTTACTAGTGTGTGGATAGTAGGTAGCAATTATTGTTTAAAATGAACTACATTGTGTGCAATATAACATGCATCCTCAATGTGCCACTTGTCAAAAGCAGCTGCCAAAGCTCTAAGCTCATCATATGATGGGGGTATACAATTGTGACATATAGCAAGTTTTCTGTGTGTTTTAAATGCATTAGCTTATTCATACTTATGAGCACTAAAAAAGTGCTGAAATAGTTCATTATACTATTACCTGCAATAAGAGCACAATTCTAGTTTACAGAATCTTTAAGTGGGTTCTGTGAGTATGAGGTGTATGATCCACCTGAAGCTCTTGCGCTCCTAAAATTCTCAGACACACACACAGACCATGTGTCTTTCTCCATCAATAATATTATTTCCCCCAAAACAACAGGCGTTATCAGTAATTAAAATTTTCAGATTTTGAAATTGAAAATTCAGTGACATTTTGACTCAAAAGTCACTAAGTTGTTGAGATTGTGCCAAATTTGTCACTAAGCATGACAGGCTATTAGCTTTTCATATATAGTATTTATATAAATCTCAAATATTAAGTTTAAAAAAAGAAAAACTTGAAATCCTGAGGTTTCAATGTACTTCATTCCTTCTACCGTTAACATTTATTCCATCCAGCTAAAATGTCAAACAATATTGATTGAAGCATTAGAATGCAAGATATTGAAAGTATCCATGTGTAAGTGTATATACAGGGTGTCTCAAAAAGAACTCCTGAACTTTGAAAACAAATATCTCGGAAGCAGTTGCAGATAAAAGGATGTGAAGTATAGTGACTGGAACACCTAGTGTCGCGTTCAATGAAACAAAAATCGGGAGAATTGTTCAGGAAATGCAACAGATGGCACTGCAGCTATAACGAACCTGCTCATAGCAGACAACTCTGTGCTTTTCTATGCAAAAAATACGTCATTTGAAATTAAAAATTTAAATAAACTAACTGTTTAATGTTTTGACTTCAAAATAGGGTTTCAGGAGAATTATTTTTCTACAGAAACAATTCCTATTACAGTTAACACGGAGATATTAATGCAAAATATATATTTTTAAAATTCGTTTCTTGCACTAAAACAGACTATTTCATCGGTCTGTGATGCATTAAATGCTTTTTTTTTATTTTCAGTATTATTTTGTAAAACATTTCATTATTATTTGGTAAGCAAACTTTATTTTTATAATTATATAAAATATATATAGAATCATACAATTTCATTTTACAACTTAGGGATACAAAACGAATGTAAATTTACCATATATTTGTTTTAAATAATGCCTTTAAAGACAGAAATGCATATAAACTTTCTTTTATACAAAAAATTAAATAAAATAGCTCAGATAAAACTTGAAAATTTTTTTTTGTAAGTAAGTCATTTTGTGAGTTGTGTTTGGTGAAAGATATAGTCAAATTTATCATTATAACTAAATACATAATATAACTTACCTGGCAGTTAATTTCATGATTTCAGCAATAAATTTGCACCAGTTAAAGAAATGACATATATAGATTGAACAAAATATTTACAGATAGGGTATTATTTCTTATATTACATAATAAGTTTAATATTATATCTAGTCTAATAAAAATCATCAGTATAACATATAGATCCTTACAGAAAAATACATGTTTAAAGAATATTATCTACTTTAAAGGAGATAAAAACTAAATTTAAAAATAAAAATATTTTAATAGCAAAAAAGTATCATTATTATTTTAATATTTTACATGTATTTCATTTATTCAAATATACTGTTTACATTTATTCATCTTTGAACATTTTACTTTGTTTCTTTTTGTACATTTGTCTCTGTTGATACTTTTAATATAAAAATGAAGACTGGTTAAGTAAAATCTCAATAATGTTTTTGTCAATTCGACCTTGTGGCTTTCACTTCGTATAAAGATTAATATAGAGTTTAACAAAGTGCCAAATAAGTCACTTATACTATATCTGTGAAGTAAATTTATAGAGAAACACGTTGTAAATTTGTACTCTTAAGTTTTTAATAAAATTAAATAGAATAATTGAGGAATACATAAGACCTCCATCAATTGATTTTGCGAATGATGAACGTTCATTTGTCAGTTTCTCTGATCTTCCATCTGCATTTCACATTCAGCACATCTAATTTTGCTTTTAAATTTTCTGACAGCATAACCAGTAACGTATTAAATTAATCTATTATCACTGTACTGCCCATCAGGTTCATTATTAGATAAAATTTGTGAAATATCTGAAATATTTTCTTTCTCAACAAGTAAAAGAACTTTAGATAAAATTGAATTTTCAGTGGAATTATCAGGGCATATTGTAATTAATGACTCAATCACAGATGGGTCAGCATTTCCACCTCTTGGAGGATGCGCCAAATTGTAAAATGACAAGCATTCATAACAGTAACAGACAAAAACAATTGAGAAATTAAACAAATAATGGTACTAAAATGATTAATAAAAAATCAAATTACAATCTAGAAAATTTAAATAATATATCAGTCTAATCGATAACTTCAACTGACAATAACAGATGGCGCTCCACTCTCTTGTTCGGCATTTTACCCGATGTGTCCTGAATTATTGGAACAAGTTTTTCAACACCTTTCTCTTACGAACGCGACACTATGTATTCTAGGCACTGTAGTGTGAAGTGTATGTTTATTGGGCAGCTAGTAAAATTTACATACAGTGGTTTTCAAAAAATAGTTGAAAATTTTGTCAACAGATGGCACTAATAGACATATTAATGGTTTTTGAGCACAATGAAAATCCTTTACTCCAACAAATATATCTCTCTTCTAATGTTTCTGTCCACGTCATTCACTGCACAAAATATTCTTTCATATTCCAACAACGGAAGACAAAGAAGAATAAATAAACTGTGGAACACACCACTATTTATAGAAATTTTAAGCCCTGTCTGCAGTGCCATATATTGACAGAAATTTGAACTATTTTTTTGAAAACCACTGTATGTAAATTTTACTGGCTGTCCGATAAACATACATTTCATTTCATCCTTTGTCTGTAACCGTTTCCGAGATATTTATCTTTTCTTAAGTTTGGGAGCCCTTTTTGGGATACCTTGTATTTTGTATTTATTTATAATTTTTTTTATAATTAAATTTTTTAATTAAAATTTTTTAATTTAATAAAATTAATTTAATTTAATAAAATTAATAATAATATTATTAATTTAATTAAAAAAATTTAATTAAAATTTTATAATTAAATATAATAAAATTTTATAATTAAATATAATAAAATTTATTTATAAACTATAATTTGTCATTATAGTTTAGTATATTGAAATTTACTATCTTTTTAGACAAATTCATATGCTCGATCTCTAAGCCTGGGCCAGTATTTTACCTATGATTTGTATCGGTAAGTTCTAAACTATAATGTGTATTTAAGAATAACAATATGGTAATATAATATAGTGAATAATTTACATGAAAATGAAATAAAAAGAAAAATCTCACTGTTTTCTTGAAAAGCTTGAAAACTCAATTTGCTTCTTTGTATTTCTTAACGATGCATCGAAATTTTTAATTATTTTCTTATAATATATATTTTTCATATTGTCTAAAATGTGACAGTTCAATCTTTTTCAGTAGATGCTGTTTCAGATGTAAAATAACAGTTCTAAGTTCAAAATCCAGAATCCTTCAGATCTGAACTAGTCAGGATTTTGGAATTTTCCCATTTATTGGTCATGTATTAATTAAGGCTAGTAGTGTCTGAAACAAAAAATTTGAAATATAAATTATTGTGATAAAAAAAAATCAGAATATTGCAATAATATAGAACATATATAAATACAGATTGGGATGGTGTAAGATAATAATTATAAGTTAAATCTTCTACATTTTATTCCATTAATAACTTTTTAGTAATTTCAATACCTAATGTTTCTCTTAACATGTGCTTTCACAATGCTTTTCATTTTTCAATTAACAACTTTTCTTTGATTTTGTACAAAAAACAATTTTTTACTTAATTAAGTTTTTCTTTTTGAACAGTATCGTCAATGTTAATAAGAGAGTCAATAGACGTAGGGCCATAGTCTCATCTACGAGGGAAATGGAATCACAAAATTGAAGAATAGAAATTCTGACGCAATTCAGTTTTCCATGCAGATGGTATTTCAGGCCATTTTTTGCTTCTAGCAGTGACTCCTCATTACTAACAGACAGGGCCGGATTAAGACTTTTTGGGACCCTAAGTACAGAAAATTTTGGTGCCCCTTGGTAGAAGACACCAAAGGGGAAGATTCTCTTTATATCGTTTGTCTTAAATATTTATTTACTTTCGGCAGTATAGGTAAATACTAAAATGTTTAGTAAGGGTCTGCAAATGCTTTTAGGCCCTAGGCCCCCCATCCACTGTAAGTCTGGCCATGTCAATGTGGATATGTGCAAAGGACCATGTTCTGTTTCAGAACAACTGAAAGGACTATGTAACACAAAAGCTTGAAACTGCTACTGAAGATAAAAATCATGCTGCAGAATAATGAAATATATCGTTTGTCTTAATTTAATTTTAATGGGAGTAAGGGCTCATATTATTCTCTAGGAAGTAAAAACTAAAAAAAGACATTTTGTTGGTGTCTCCTAATTTGCTGATTTCCTAAGCACGTGCTTAGTGTGCTTATTGGGTAATCCAACACGGCTAGCACAGTTCTCCCTGTTAATATGTATTCCGCCATGCATCATCATGTGTCAGATCTTGCCCAACTTATGATTGGAAGGATGAAAGATAAGTTGTGTAAGTCTAATTTATGCTGTAATATGCAGAATAGGCCGGGATGAATTTTTTTTTCTTTTTTTCTAACTTCAATTATGGCTAGTGTAAAATAGTTGCCTTATGGGCCATATATGTTGCACAAAATAATCCAAATAGTCAAAAAAATTTCCAACTCTTTTGGAGGTTGAAATTTTAAATAATATCCTAAAACTATGGTTGAAGCGAAAATTCAGTAGAAAATAATTAAACCGATTTTGGAATCAGGTTTGTACAGCAAACTTTTTAGAAAGACTCATTATAAAGAAAATAAATAAAATTGACATCACGTCTGATTTCAACCAGCAGAAACAACCAGCAGAGACTCATTATAATGCAAAAAAAAAATTTCAACCAGATCATTAAATATTTTATTGCACCCCATGAGAGCAAAATTTCGATAATTTCATCAAAATGTAACTGAAGTGATAAATTGCGGAAAATACATTTTAATTTTAGGTTTTAGATAATGCAGAAAAGTTTGATTATACATGTTTGTAATGTTCAAACTCAGTAATTGACATACAGTCATCCTACAAGTTCTTAAAATTTACAATAATTACAAGTACTTTTGCATTCAATTATAGGTAATAGCATCATAATATAAAAATCACCACATAAAAGTAACTGCGGGCGCGGTAGCCCTTTGGTTAGTGCGCTGGAGTTGCACTCGGTAGACCCGGGTTCGATTCCGGCCGCTGCCAAAACTGCCGCCGTGTTCATGCGGAGTACGATCACGTTAAATATGTGGGTCCGAAAGTCCTTCCGAGAGGTTGGTGGTAGGGGAAGGAGGGTACGGTCCCTGTGGATGCCTCCCCCACTGGGTTCCGGTCTAAATTGAGTGGCACTTCCCGACCGTCCAAGCAGTTACCTTACACCTTTCTGGTAGGTCGGACGGTCTGGGTTTCAACATAAAGGTAACTGCAAGACAACATCCTCACACACTTTCTACATTGTTGTACTTTTCAATTTTAATTAGGACGCTTTGAGTAATATTCTTGGATTCCAACATAAGGATCTATTTTTTATTCTATCAGGGTGGCTATAGAACATGGAATTCAGGGAAATCAAGGCATATCAATATTCTGAAAATATCTGGGAAATCAAGGAATATCAACATTCTGGAAATAGGGAATTCCTTAAAAAACTGTAAAATCAGGGAATTGGATTTTTTTAGTAATTACAGCTTTCTCTCAACTCCCAACAATACACATGTATAGAATTCCATATTCACATTTTATGTAACGGGAGACAGCCTATATTGGACGCCTCAATAAAATGAGAGTTTTAAAATTTCAACGTTTCTCAGTGATCCTGTTTTGAAAGTTGTCAAGATATTTCATAGGGCAGGAAAAGCAGATTAAAAGAATACTGTTTCTGCGTATACATAATTTTATTGCAATAAGTGATATTTAACTATATGAATTCTTGACTGGATTTTACAGAGCACTGCTAAGTTTATAGCTGAGTTTTATAGCTGATCTGGAAATTTAAATTCTTAAAGGATTAATATTCTTGTAATAATACTGCTCTTATATAACTCTTGCATAATTACTATACTTTGATTATTATAATTTTCAATGTTGAAAGTAATAATTTTAATTATTTATCCTTAATTATCACTTTTAATCTTATTAATTGATTTTTCTATGCTTGTTAAATTGATATTCAGTAAAAGTAGATAGTGATACACATCAGGGAATTTTTGAAAATATTATCTGGGAATTTTTTATCTGAGATCCTTTAGCCACCCTGTCTTGTTTGACATGAATCCATTTCTTTTACTATATACTTTTAAACTAGACTCAGCGATAATCTTGATATCTTGCTCAATAATTTATGAATGCACGTAGCATGGGGATATTTTGAATTTTATAACTGTTATGTCTCTACAACAACATTTTCTGAATATCTTGATTACATGGGCTATTAACAGAGGCTCAGTTAATAAGCATTTATTCCAGCTAACTAATCAACACAATCTTTAAATGTGATAATGTTTGTTTTATGTTTGATTGTTTTTCAATATCTTTTATTTTCAGTTGGGCTGTATCTGTTGTTATGACTAGACAAAACTTTATTCCCTCTCCCAAAGGGGATGAAAATGTTACATCTCTTGTGCCTCTTTTTGACATGTGCAATCACACAAATGGAAGGGTAAGGATTCTTGCTTTTTGATTATCTGAGTATCTTTTTCCATCCATCTCCATCCCAGAATTAAATGAACATTAGATTGTATTAACTATTAAATTGTTCAATTATTATTTTCATATAAATAGTTCAATTGCATAGTTCAGCTTGTATTTCCATGCATTGCCGAGAGTCTAATATTAACTTTTTTCATCTATCTTCATCCCATTATTATTGCACATTAGATTGACTTAAATGAGTTTATTTTCATATTTTTGTCAATTATAAAAATATTTTAATTATTTTCACATAAATAGGGTGATTGTATAATTTGTTGTATAATCTTGTGTTGTTTCAACGATCCATATGTATCCCAAGGTCCACGTGTATCTTGGGGGTCCTAAGGGTCCATATGTTCCTTTTTCCATACATTTTCTTTCTATAAATATTACATATCTATATATACTAATTGCCAAGTGTCTGTCTGTCTGTCTGTCACATTTTTTTAGGCACTTCCCGAGTAGATAGAGACTTGCAATTTGGTACACGGGTCGATCGTTCAATAAAACCCCCTGGAAAAATAGAATTTATGAAACTGTTGATTTGCAATGGGTATTCGGCTAGTTATTGACTAAATTAGCTTATTTTTATATTTTGGTTGATTTTCATTAGAGATATATTTGTTTTACATTTTTGTTGACACAAAAGTACATTACAGTTTGACATATTTGTTTTACATTTTTTGGAAACAAACTATTAATTATCATTGCAAACTGTACTTGAATTGATTTTTTACCATAGAAAAAGCTTCTAAACTTTTTTTGTAAAGTGGATATTCAGAAATGGTAACTTAAACTGTATAACTTTGATCTTTTTTATTAAAAGTATTATTTTGAGGGGGGGGGGGGGTCTATATAAATAAATTTTAATAAAAAATAAATTGTAAAATCTAACTTGTTTTGTAAAGAAAGTATAGTACATGAAAGTAAATTACATTTTATTAATCTGCAGATAGAAGGGGAGAAAATCCATTTTTTTAACTTTTTGTAAAAAAAATTCCCAATTTGTTTCTTTCAAGAATTGCTTTGCAAGAAATCTATTATTGCTTTTTTTTTTCTTGGAAAGTTGGAAGGTATAATATTATTAGATCAAACTAAAATGCTAATATAAACCAGTCATCATGCTTATTAGCTGCATCCATTTTAAAGTAGATTCATGTTTTCTGTGTGTTGTGAAACATATTCATGTTTTCTTTGCGTTGTGAACTTTCGTATTCATGTTTTCTTTGTGTTGTGAACTTACATATTCATGTTTTCTTTGTGTTGTGAACTTATGTATTCATGTTTTCTTTGTGTTGTGAACTTACGTATTCATGTTTAAGAATTTTTTGTTCTTTGTCATTTATTTAGCTTTCTACTGATTTTTCTTTGGAGAAAGACACTTTGATATCATATTCCTGCAAGCCATTTCTGAAAGGTGATGAGGTAATTATTTTATTAATCACTAAAAATAATGGCATGGAAATGAATTGTTACGTACTTGCTTATTAGTAGTTTTTTACATATAATCAGAGCTGCCACTATTTAAAGTAAAGGTTACACTTTTTTTTTCTGTTTTCTCTGAAAATTTCCCTAGCAGTTATACTATCGCTGAAATTTTCCCAAGCAACATTGTTTTTACCCAAAAATTTCCTCAATGACTTCAACATTAAATAATAATGTCAGTTTGCTATAATTTTTCCTATCAGAAATGCATACAACTTCATAATAGGAAAGAAATGATTACCTTAAAAAATAATTGCATGGTACTTGAAAGTCCTTGAAATTGTTTTTAAGGGAAATGTACTCACCCTGGTAATATGGCTTTATTTCCTAGGTTAATTTTGACTCATACAAGTTGATGTAATTGTTAAGTAGTGCTGTAGTTTCCATAGAAACATGTTAAATTATCATAAAAGATTATAAAACTAATTATTAAAAGATTTTGTTAAAAATAGTTCTACATCAAGAGACTATTATTTTTATTTTATGTAATAAAAGATGTATGTCTGCGTTTGTGTGTGTGTGCAGGATTTAAAATGAATGGTCGGTAGTTGTATTTTGTATCTATAAATTTTGTTTTGACGATGGAGATTTTACGCCCACTTGTTATTTTTGACATTTAACTTTTATGCTCCTTTTTGTATGTATAACGTGTTCCTTTTTCTTTATAACAATCTAAGTAATTCACATCATAGATTGCATGCACCTATGCAGCGAGTCAAAGGTGGGGCTACTAATAAAAGGCAATTTATTTTGTGAGTTGAATAATGTAAATAAAATGAATAATTTCAAGATTGCACCTAAGTAGAATATTTTGGCAACTGAGGAAGAATGGTTACGTGCCATCGACGCCTAAATTTTTGCTTCTAATTTCTAAACCTGTGTGTGTGTGTCAGCTGTGACAGAAAATCTAAGCTTTGGACAGTGGCAAAATTTGGTACTGCTGAGCACCTGCTACTAAAACAGACCGTGGCAAGATTTTTTATAAGTTTTAATTAGTTATTTTATGTTGAAGAACGATTTTGAGTGATATTCATACAAATTGGTTCATTGGCATTCGAAAAAATATTATCACAGAATTTCCATTTGAATTGAAGAAAATTCTTTCTAGTAATTTTTGAACCAAATTCTTAGGACAAATTTTTCTTATTCATATATTTATTTTTAAATACATTGAAATATGCATGTTTTATTTCCTTATTTCTTTGCATCCGTAAAAGAAAGTTTGACACAATTCTATGGTTTGGCAAAAATGTGGGTGTATATCTTTTTATTCTAACAAAAACATTTTTTTTTTATGATTCTATTTTTCGATTTTCTGTTAATTTCCAACCAGAACCATAAAAATTTAGATTTTTGATATTGAAAGCAAAGGTCTTCCTTTCTCTGTTTCAACAGTTACTATCCAGTGGCCTGTGTATTGCTATGGGGCAGAAATAGATGTTTGGGAAAATAATTGCATGTGACTATACATGCATCAAAACTGAAGGATTTGGATTGAAATGAAAGGAGGAAATGATTTCGATGACAGGCAATTTGGAAATTGAGTGGTGTTATCTGTATCTCTATTATTTAAGTTGCGGGTGCTTATTTGGGACCCAGGTAATGTCGGGTAATTTGTTGTAGTACTGAATAAATCCACATTTACATTTGAAAGAATATAAAATATTCTTAGTAAGCAAATATCCACTTTAAATGAATTTTACATTTGACAAATTTGACTTGTTTGAAGTTTTTATTTTTAGCTATTTTAATATTATGTGCTATTCAGTGTTATTGAAATTAAATCATTTGAAGTTTGCTTTTGTATATATTTTAGCATTTCCTTTTTATTTTTACTTATTTCTATATTATCTGTGCAATTTTATTAAATTTAGATTACTTAAAATTTTACTTGTAACATGTATTCTGGAATTTCATTTTTTTTTTTTTTTTTTTTGTATTTTTAGGTCTGTACATTCTATGGAACTAGGACAAATGGAGAATTTTTTGTCCATAATGCTTTTGTGTATACAGAAAATGAAAATGATGCCATAGAAATAAAATTAGGTAAATATTTAAAAAAAAAAAGGAAAATAAAATTAATACATCTAAGCTCATAACAAATCTCAAGTAAATAAAATTTAGTCAATATATTACTACTTTAAATAATTAACAATCATTAAAAATCAATATAGTACAATGGGACCAGCACCCTTTCCAGACTTTATAATATCTAATTATTCACTACAAGTGAGCTTGTTGTAAAGTAAATTGTATGGCAGAACTTGCTTGTAGCTTATAGAATTGTGAGTCAGATTGACTCTTATAACTAAAAGTATAAGTCAAACTTTCAAATTTGTGTGTCATTTTTCACTACTTTCCAGCATTTGTAATTTTAATTAAAAAAAAATATGCTTTTGTCTTGCTTATATATATATACCCACACACATTTATTCTGAAAACAACAATGTAATAAATTTTAATTTTTGGAATAATAAACAAATAAACAATTAAAACTTGTATTAAAGCTATTGTACTATAATAATTCAACTTTATGTTGTTATTGATCCCACTTGTCTGGAACTAGGTCAGAATAAGCTCATAAGACTTAATGTCCATGGTAAAGGGAGAGTGATTGCAGCTTCTGTTGGTCCAAAGACTCTAGGCATACCTTCTAGTCTAAAACTTTTACTAGTTTGACTTGGTCAAAGTTTGACTTTTGTCTAATACTACCCTATGTAGACTGAAACCTAGTTGGGGTAGCAGCCACTGGGACTGTATCATCATTCCCTTGACCCATCATCTCTTGAATGGACTTTCAGATTTATCATGCTCACACTCCGTGTAGACATGGGGATAGTTTTGGGATTCTTGAGGATCGAACCTATGGCCACCTTATGCGATCCTCTCACCTTAACCTCTGGGCTATGCCTGCCCCAGCCCATTGCACTTTTTAAACATAAGTATAAAATTGCTAGACATGAAAAATTCGAGAAGGAAAAAATACAGGAGGGAGGGGGTGAATTTTGAAGTCATATTTATTTTACAGATTTTAAATAGCGAGTTGATGTAGTTGATAAAAGAATTGCTGATTAACACGACACTTGCAAGTAAATACATGCTCTGGTATGATATATGAGTTCATCTGTATAAATAAAATTGGAAATCTGTCTGTTTGTGTGTTTGTCTCATCATCACAGGAGAGCGGCTGTACCGGATTTCATGAAATTTTGTGAGTAGCCATAAAATAGCCCCACTTAAAATTTTGTTGATGTTTTGAGTTTCTAAGCATGTTGCTAAGCAATGGAATTAAACCCAATGAGATTATACAACAGAAAAAAATTATATCATTTTGCTAAGCAATGGAATTAAACCCAATGAGTTTATATGGCGGACAATTTTTATTAAATCTTTTCTGATTTGAATAATTAAGATATCTATATAACAATAAATTTTATTGGAATTATATTTTTGCTGGATTATATCATTTAGGTTGAAAGGTTACGAGGATTATTGATATATTCAATTTCTTAAATTATCTGTTTTGCAAAGATTTTTTAAACTCATATATTGAGTTTAGTCAATTGTTAAAACAGGATAAAAATGGTGTGAGTATATCTTCTAATACCATTTTAACGCTTTGTTTGGCATATATTGATCCAATTTGATATTTTTTGTAAATTTATTTATGAATGGGACCAGGATGTTTTGTTTTACCAATCTGCCTGGGAAGATAATTTTGTATAACGAGAACAGAGATTCTAATATTTCTTTTTGAAAGCATTAAATTAAATATTTTAATAGAATGTTTTGAATAACAATGTCATTTAGAATAATACTATAGGAATTTGCACATGATTGTGAATTTTAAGTTTCTTTATATTATATATTCCATACGAAGAACAGGTATGCTGCTAGTTTCTAATATAATTTGAATTCTATGCAGGTTTTGGAAAGAGTGATCATCTCTTATCTCTCAAGCAAGATCTATGCAAGAAATTAAAAGTTCCCTTGTAAGTATAGTATACTTTTTTTGTTTATTTATTAATATTCTATTTTGATGTGCATCATTAAAGCCATGCCGTGATTCAAGGAAATCTTATTAAAATCAGGGTGCACACGGGTGCTTGAAAATTGAGAAAGTACTTGAATTTTAGATTAATATTTTCAAGGCCTTGAAAGTACTTGAAAATTCCAATTTTCTAGGTTATGTCCTTGAAAGTGCTTGAAAAGGGCAGGGTTGAAAGTGTTCTGCAGATTCACAGCATTGTATTTTTTCTGAGAAGTTCTGCTTTCTCTGGAAATTTCCCTAACAGTTACGTTGTCGCTGAAATTTTCTTAAACAACATTGTTTTTTTCCCAAAAATTTCCTTAATGGCTTCAACATTAAACAGTAATGTTAGTTTGCTATGATTTTTCTTCCCAAAAATGCATATAACTTCATAATAGGGAAGAAATAAATGATGTCCTTAAAAAGTGATTGAACATTTTTTTAAGGAAAATGTACTCACCCTGTTTACCATATCTTTTTGAGTTATAATATTTGTTTCAGTTATTACATGTATTGTATGTCCAGTGGATGTCAATATTTTTGAGCATTGGTTCCTATATTATAAATTGCATGATAGCTGTTGGTAGCTGGCTAACTATAAATTTTATTAGTAAATTTTAGTTTTGTACTAACCACTGTGGTTATCAACATACTCATATTTAAGCCTGCCAAAGATTGCAACTCGACTTTCTCATACCAGAATCCATTTTTAAATGGCTTGCAATCCCGGCCCCCCCCCCCCCCCCCCCAATTTTTACAAAAAAAAAAAAATCTGCCTTGTTGTACAACAATGTTGTAATAACAATTATAGCATATTACCCTTCGTTTTAAAGGGTTTTAAAAAAAAAAATTTCAATTCATATAAAGTTTGACAATGTAACCCTGTGGAACATGCCTTCCCAAGGGGTTTATAAAACGCCATGAATACAAAAATTTTATCATGGCTATTTCTTACTACAATTATTGAAACTATTCAGTTTCCTGATCACCATGACTCAGTTTCCTGATGACCATGATATGAAAAGATCACGTGACCCACTTCAAAATGAAATATGGCATCCATCTTGTCTCAAAATCATGATTTTTAAAGTTCTTTTTAATTCATACTGAGTGTTGTATCCATCCTAAAACCGCTTTATTTTTGCTTAAATTCTGTGTATCTACATACTGAAACAACGCAATTACAATATATTTGAGTTTAAATGATCGTCCAAATTTGATTATTTCTACAACGAAGCCTATTTTTCACTTATGTAAAATGTAAACAGCAAACTATGTAGAATGAGTTGTATAAGAATTGCTGTATTTCTTTAATGCAAAATTATTTAGCTCATGGAGTCTGCATAGCTGATATGAATGAAATATTCATTGATTTTACACAGAGAAGGACGATTTTTTTCAATGAAGTTTTAAGCATAGAGTTTAATTACTTGTAGCTCCATGGTCTTAATTTTTAAATAAAATAAATTATTATAGTATTGTGATGAGTGAAATGAATGGGAAAATGTTATGAATGAAATGCTGCTTTTATAGAGAGAGCCAGCCGGGCGTGTTATTTTTTCTATGATGTCATTTGAATGAATTTCAGTTGTTTTCGATGAAGTTTTCAAATATAATAAATTATTGTAGTATTATGATAATGTAAAAAATATTATCGAGGAATGTATCGCATTTTAGAGATGTTTAAACCAGGCAATTTATATTTCAATGCCGTTATTTGAATGACGTTCATTTTTTCGATGAAGATGTAAGTTTTCAAATATAATAAATTAATGTAGCATTGTGATAGGTTTTAAAATATTACAGAGGAATGTATTGCATTTTAGAGATGTTTAAATAAAATTGCATTGAAGTTGGAAAGTGTTTCATAATCAATGCTTTAAGCATGATTGATCTTTCTTGTTTTTAATTTAACAATGTATGGTGCTTAACATAGAAAATAGTCATCATAATTGAAAATTGAGTTAGGTTAGTTCTGTCCCATGGTTGATACTATAAGTGTGAAAAGTTTCGGCCTTCAAGGTCACCAGTAACTTCCTGAGCGTCTGGAAAAATGTTTAGATTCTCCATATCCCCATTTTGTCTACTCTGGGAGAGGGGGGGCGGGGGGAATATGGCTCTGTTAGATTCTGGCTTATGGTTCATGCTCTAAACGTGAAAGGATTCAGCTTTCAAGGTCACCAGTGACTGGCCTGGAAAGACTTTGTAAAATCCTCATTTTGTCTAATCTGGTGGAGAAATATGGCTCTGTTAGGTTCTGTCTTGTAGTCAATTCTCTAAACATGAAAATATTCAGCTTTCTGAGTGATTTGAGGGGCTTTCTGAGGATCTGGAAAGCCTTTTTGAAATTCCCCCACATTTCTTGGGGGAAGATGGGAGTTTAAAAAAGTTTGAAGTTTGTGTGAAAAATTGATGAGACTTGAAAGCTGTCTCTTGATAACTTGCAAAATGAGAAAAACTTAAAAGGGGGTAGGTTAAAAATGGAAAATTTATAAAATATCCATACTGAAGGATTTTTCAAAGGAACATATATATATATAATTGAAGATTTTTATGATTACTTGTAATATATATATACCCGAGAAATACCAAAGAAAATTGCTTGTAAACTTAAGGTAAAGGTAAAAAAATTGCAAATCAGAAGCCAAGTGTAGCACGATGAGCTAGGCAAGAAGTTTGGAAATTGAATAAATGGAATCTAGTGAATATAAAAGGAATAAAATGAATATGAAAAGCATTTCTGAAACCATGTACGTTATCAAGGGCCATACATGTTTCATTAGTGCTGATTCTACGTTTCTGTTTACACAACTGTAAAATGTATTACAGAAATAATGTACATGGCCCGACGTAGAAGAAAAGACAAAGTGGATCAAATACACAAAAAAATCAAACATGAATATAAAATATTCTGTTACACCAGCTTGTGGCTAATTATTGAAATGAGGATGCAAAGTATTTTAAAGTAATATCAAAAGAATATAATGAAAATAAAATGAATATATATCTACCCCTAGTACTGTGGTACTTCTGGAAAAGCATGTGTATTACCAGTCATCTCAGAACAGGTTACAGTGAATTTTTAGTTACTGACTAGGCAGTTGTCGCAAAGCAGATTAAAGTGAATTATACGAATTGTTTAACTGTTAGAAGAAGACATGGAGATTATGAATTATTTAGAAATGCTAGAGTATGATCTGTCAATATGTCGCTGTAATTGTTGCAAGTTTTTGAATTTAAATTTAAAATGTGTTTTAATAAAAGAAAAAATAAGATTGGGTGGGTAGTTATTTTTGATAACGGTGTTGATGAATTTATGAAGATGTTCTTTGTAGTAAGAAGGTGTGCTTAACATTTTGATTCTTAATAACTGGTTATTATATACACACACACATTCATGGGAGGGCTATTAATGGAATTCTATGTAATCTAAAACTATAAATTTTATTCCATGTGTGCAATATTCTTAGTAAATGGTTATGTTATTATAATTAAATTAATTCATTGAAATTTCATTGTAGGAATGGTCCTTTTTATATTTACAAGGGAGCACGCATTAGTCAAGAACTACTTACATTTTTAGAGATCAATGTACTGAAAGCTGGTAAGGACATTTTTTGCTAATTCGTTGTTTTGATAACCATTTAGTACATATTCTGATTTTTGATTTATATAATTTGTAGGAAATGACAAACTACGGTGGTTAAAACATTTGTCTTAAGTTCAAAAGAACTGTGGTTTTATTTCTGACCAGGTTATCAACATGTAATTAAGAATTGATACTTGCATGGAAATGGGCAAACAAAAGCAAAATTATTTGCTAAATGTATAGGTTTTCGTCAATATTATACTATGTTTGTAGTGCAGGACTGTCATAGAATGTATTTATTATTTTAATGAAAGATGTCTATTTTATCAAGTGTATAAACTTGTGTATTTCAATGTGTTTATAAAGGTAAAATTAATAAAAAGTTTTAATATTTAGTGTATTTTTACATTAAAATAACCTGATGTTGTATTTAATATAAGACTTAGTTTCAGATGAAATGCAATTACATTAATTTTGCACAGACAAGTAGAATACTAAAAAATGTTTCTATTATTATCAATCTGGAAAATGTGTGTATTTTCAATTTAGCCAAAGAGTATTTTTGACACAAAAATAATAATTTTTAGAAGAAAAAAGCTTTTTAGCTTCCAGAAACAGTTGGTTCCATCATTTCTGTTCTATTTATTCTTTGTATTTGTTTAGAAACTGTTCATTTTCTCTGCTGGTTTGTATGACTCGTGCAGCTTTCTAAACTGATTCGTTACTTCTTTAGTATGACACTTATGTTCATAGTTTTACTCACTGATCAAGTATTTGTTGAACATTCACTTTCCTCTTTGGAATTTTACTATTCATTTTTAGTGTCCTACCTTTTGTTCCTTCCTTCTTGGTATTTTACTTCTTTTTTTCTCTTCTTGCCGTTGACATTCCTTTTCCCCTGCTTCACTTACATTTGCTGTTCTAACACCAGTTGCCAATTTAGCTCTCAGGAGTTAAAGTTGTGTTGCTTGTGTATCCTTACGAAAAAGGCTGTTTTTTGCCTTCAAAATTGGTCAATGTTATTAAAATTGGGTTGTATGTTGCTTTTAACAAAGTTATTTTTATATATGAATTTTTTGTAATTAGGATACTATATATGGAGACAAGGGACCGAAAAAAAATCTCTACAGACAGTTTATCATTATAGACAAGGCTGAACCTGATACACTATAATAGAAGTTATTAGTATCATGCTAAATTTTAAATAATATTACAGATTATGAATGTAGATGGGCATAAATCATAAGAATCTGATTCCAGTTCTCAAATTTACCATATGTATTTTAAGCATATTTCTATTAATTTAAAAATGTATGTGTATAATGATAAAATAGGGAATTATGTTTTTTATTCAACAATAAATAATACTAATACTTTGAAATAGAAACAAAATCAAGTTGTACATACGTTAAACAGAATCTTGATCATTAAATGTGAACCCAAAAAACTTAAGTCATAATTAACGAAGGACATAATTGGCTATTTTCATCTCTTGGATTTTGGGGAGAATTCACCTGGTACAGTGAAACCTGTCTATAACAATATTGTCTATAACAATAAACCTGTTTATAACGATATTTTTCACGGTCCCGGTGGATTTCCTATAGTTTTATTGTATATCGAACTTGTCTATAACAATAATTTGCTTTTGAGTGAACGTGTATATAACGATAATTTTGAGCATTTCAAACTTTTTTCTCTGTGTTGTGTCCAAGACTTTTTGAACTTTGGACCAAGACTTTTTACAATGGCAGACTTCACACAAAGGCTGAAGTTCATCCTAAAGGGGGAAAATGTTCTATGTACCGACTATGTGCCAAGATTACCAAACCCTTTGCCATAAATGTTAAACAAGCATGTGACATGATCTTTGGCAGTTGGAGTTCTGTGCAGTCATCTACCATACGAAATTGTTGGCGGAAGGCAGGTTTTAATTTCAGCTCGTGCAGCGATGAGAATTCTCAACAAAATCTTTCTGAAGAAGAAAATTGTGTGCTGCACCTAAAGTAAATCTTTGAATGCATTCAAAGTTTCCACGAATATGCACTCTTCAATAAATCCAGAAGACTATTTCAATTTGGATGAAGGTTTATTAGTGTTCAGTGGGAGCACCGATGAGGACATAATTGTAGAACTGAAAGAAAATGATGATGTTGGTGAAGTGGAAGATGAGGAGTGTGGAACGGACAACCACCCAACACAACAGCTGAAAATACTGTTAAAAGGATCGAAACATTACAGAATTTTATTCCTACTTTACCAAATGTTCCAGATGTATATCTAAATTCGCTAAAAGCTTTAAAAAATATGTGTATGACGCCTGCATTCTCTGCAAAATCCAAGCTAATGAAAATATTGGATTACTTCGCATGTTAAATTTTCCTTCGTCCTATTTAAGGATTCGAATTGTGTACAGTACGCATTTCATTTCCGTTTTGATGTATTCTTGATTTTTGAATTAAAAATATAACTCCAATTTTATTTTTATCAATATGATTATCCATTTTTTAATTGCTTATTAGAAATGTAGTTAAATTATACGCTGTGTTACATTTTTGAACTGCAATTTGAATCTTATGATTTAAGTTCATAAGATACTACATATGTTTTATATTTTTTTCCTAATCTGTAATACATTCATTAAAAATGTAAGTTCACCATAATACTGTAGTATTATTCAGTCATGCAAGTTCAACATATATTATCATAATAACGTCACCCACATGTTAAATAACTTCCATTATAGAGTGTAGCAAGTTCAACCCTGTCTATAACGATAAATTGTCTATAAGGATATTTTTTCTCGGTCTCTAGAGTATCGTTATAGACAGGTTTGACTGTATATGCATTTTTCGAATTATCTAGTGGAATTAGATATACATCTGGGACATTCAGTAGTGTAGGAATGAAAGTAAGTTTGTGGATAATTCTGTAGAATCAACTGCCTTTGTATGTGATATTCATCAGCATTAATAAATTGTAAAAGGCGATATTGCTTTGAAAAATGCAAATTAACATTATGTATAGTTTTACTCAAAAACAGTTTATCATTATAGACAAGTTTGATATGAATTAGTACTATAAGAAATTTGCCCAGACTGCGGAAAATATCATTATAGACAGGTTTATTGCTATAGACAAAAGATAAACAGATTTAGAAATGGTATATAATATATTTTTTATTTTATTAGTATTATTATTTCACGAAATAAATATGTTTCAAATGTTACTTCATGCATAATTTCCTCTTTTTTACAATTTTCTCAGTTTCATGTCCGCGTTATAGTAATATGCAAATTTCTTTGTATTTTTGCAGATGAACTTCAGAATATCTTAAATGAGCAACATGAGGAAATGCCCTCGGAAAAGTATCCAGACCTAAGAAAAAGAGCGCTTTCATTTTTGAAGGACAGGATCTTCTTGCTTTTGAAGTGTTATAAGACTACATTGGAGGTGAGTAAAAAGTTGTAATAACTATTGTCTGACAGGGGCAATTATTATTTGGTCTGATCTATTTAATATGAATTACAATTTTTGGAAACAATTATACTTAAAATTTTGTAGTGTTCATCTCCACTTTACTTTCTCATATATTCATGCCCTATGTATTGTTTGGGTACACTTATATTGTATGTCGGCTAGAATGTAAGTTTTTAGACAATAATATATATTTTTGTATGGAAATAAATCATTTTTATTGCTTTTCAAAATATTTGCCTTTAGCATCAATATATTTTTTCATTCGAATAAACAATTTCAATTCAAGGAAATCTTTTCATTTGAATTTGATTGTTAGGAACAAGAAAAAATCATTGAATGCTAAATCAGGGGAATAAGAACTCATTAAATCAATTTTTTCATGCTTCAAATAATTGATAGTTTGAAATATCAATGTGTGAGCTTGCATTATCATGATGAAGAATGATGCAACGTTTTGCATTATTTTTTCTGATTTCAGCAATTTCTGACAAACAAATTATCACATACCAATCACCATTTACTGTACTGCAATCTTTCAAAGTAATGGTTGCAACATGGTCGGATTTACCAAAAAAATGAAGCAATTATTTTCTTTGAAACACTTCATGCCCAAACAACTTTTGTATGATTTGGTTCATTTTGAAACAACCGAATAACAGAGTTATTTTGTTTCGGGTTCATAGGAATTAATCCATTTTTCATCACCTATTAACAATGTCAAAGACATGTTTTGGGGCACCAAAGTTGAATCTTTTGAGATTTTCCTTGCACTATTTGACACAAGTATCCTTTTAAGCTTGAATTGTGTGGAATCCAATGCACATATACCTTTTTGTCTTTTAAATTATCATGTAAAATTGAATATACTAAGATCCTTGAAATGTTTTAAAATGTCTCAATTTCATCATGTGTGATATGACAATCTAAAGTGATCATTTGTTGCACAGCATCAATGTTTTCTGGCATCACAGCAGTTCTTTGTCAACCTTCACAAAGTTCATCACTGAGACCCCTACGTTCAAGATAGAATAATTTAAACCAGTTGTAAATTGTTGCTTTGGATAGTGTTTCATGACCAAAACTCGAATTCATTTGATTGATACACTGTTGCTGTGTCAACCCTTGTTGAAAGTCATAATAAATCATAGCTTGAAAATCTCTTTGACTTAAATCTATGTTTTGTCACTTTATTAACTTATTAACTTCAACTAACACTACCTTATTAACTTCAAAATGACTTTGTAAAAATAATTTTATTGTATTTCTCGTTCTTTAACAACCAATGTTCAAGTGAAAGCTCAAATGCCTTCGTAATGAGTATAAGGTATTAAGTCCTGAGATATTCTGATGCAAGTTTTATCACCTTATGGTAAAGTGCAGAATAATAAGATTTTGAAACCTGCTTCCATCTGTCATGACCGCTTATAGCTCGATCGCTTATAGCTGCTTATGGCTCAACAGATTTACATAATTTTCCTTGGTTTGTCAGGCATAATGAGGAGCAAGTTTATGGTTTTTTAACCATAAACTTGCTCCTCATTATGCCTGATATACCCAGATTCTAATTTTGTACAATTTTAATATATTTTATTAAAAATTCCAAAATAGGCTTCCAAGCTAAATATTTCCAGATATATGCAGCCTAATTTGGTGAAACATCTTTCAAGCAATGAGACTGGATCCAGGACTGTTTTAATATGAGTTTTATTTTCCTAAACCTCCCTGGGAAACAACGGGAATGAAAATGTCAGTTTGATTAGCCTGTAATGATCAATTATAATTTGAAAATGAAACTGATTTATATAATAAGACTAGTTTATTACACTTAAAAGTGCCCACTATTTCAGATTTTATAATGTGTTAATATTATTTTGGTATTATCCTGGGTAATGCTGGGTATTTCAGCTAGTCTTACATAATAAATGAAGATATCTGTCTGTGTGTGTTGTCTATAGAGGAAAATCTAAGCTTCAGACAGCTGCAAAATTTGGTAAGGGTTAGCTGAACTCCCGGGACAAAAGACCTCATCAAGTTTTTTCTTTTAATTTGAATTAATTTTTTAGTTATTTTGCATTGAAGTGTAATTTTAATGACTTTTACACCAATTGGTTCTTTCCAGAAAAAAGAAAAAAAGATCACAGAGTTTCGATCTTAAAGGATAGATGAACGTTCTTTCCAATGATCATTGAATTTTACCCTTAGAATGATTTTTTTTTATATTTATTTATATATTTTAAAATACAACAAAATATGCTTGTTTTTAGGTTATCTGCATTGTATTTCAATTCTGACTTATCCAAAAATTGGAAGAGTAGCACAGTTCTATCCTTTGGTATAAGTACTTGTGTATATCTTTGCAGTCTTATAATAATTTATTTTTCATTATTTTATTAATTTTTTTTTTCAAACTAAAGTATAAAACTTTAAAATTAAAGACAACCAAAAAATAGGTTTAAAAGTCCTTTAATAAAGTGTCCTTTCCATGATGTACAAAATTACACGTCCAAAGCACATTTGGGTATCACTATGCCCTTCAACAGTGGTGAAGTTAAAATACGGTGCGAACAAGTGCCTAAATATAGGCTATAACCACCAGGCAAAATTTACATATCATCAATTTACGTTTTTACATTTTTAAAAAAACAAAGCATTTAAAATATAAATAATTAGCTTTGGCCGTGTAATTTTGTGCGGCGTGGAAAGAAGATTTTATTAAAGGACTTTTAAACCTACTTTTTGGTTGTCTTTGAATTTAAAGTTTTAATTAGTTGATGTGTTTCCATACTATTTTATTAAAAGTATAAAAGTTGATGTTTTATAATTTCGCCAGCAAATTGCTTCATTCTCCAGTTGGCGTCTGCTATGCACATGGTGTTACAAACTATAGGGAGTTGCTATGGGGAGTGCTGTCATCACAATCATAGCACTGTTTTGTTTTCCAAATGGGAGATGTTTTAAAGTAACATAATATTGCGATTTTTAAATCACACCCCCTTTGAGGCATTTCACCAATTTAATATTATCACTAATTTAATATTAATATTTCAATAATTTAATATTAATATTAGCTTCTAATTATGCTAGATCTTAGTTTATATATTTTAGCTTAAGCTGACATAAGCTATGTAAATGGATTGCTTCCTTCCCGCAAGTTTATTTAGTGTGGAATAATACGTCCACACATCAAGTTATTTATTTTTTGTTGTGAGCAGGTGTATCATAAGTATTGTTTGGTTTTTGAAGAATTCATGATATGTTCCGGTATGATTTTAGTCAGAAGTTTGCATCCTAAATTCCAGATAGTACCAGGTACATTGTTTAGTAAGGAATAAATTATTTTTCTGACTCAACTATGTTATGCTATGAAAATAAAATATTTATTTATTTTGGGTCTTAGGAAGATGAAGATCTTGTGAAGTCCAATGTTCCAGAAACGCACAACTGTTATCTCATTCTTCAACTTCGAATTAGTGAGAAAAATATTTTAAATGATGCCTACAAGTATTGTGTTGAAAGTGTTAGTTGATGGAATCTTGCAAAACGGGTGCCAATTGTTTGTTCTTATTTGTACTTATTGAACTTGGTTTTCTTTTGAATGCATTTGAAATGCCATTATTTATACTTTAATTTATTCAAGTTTCATTTCTGTTTTAAGCTATTTTGTATTTTTGTTTTTACCATAAGAAGCTAATTAATCTTGTTTTTAAGAAAGCAATTTTGAAGCAAGTGTTTTGGTTATCTGTTGATGAATCTATTTTAATGTGCTGCAAAGTTTTATACTACAGTAAATCAGTGACGAAGCGTGATAAAATAATCTGGAAAGACATAAAACCAGAGCATCAAAATTTGCAAATAAAAAAATTCCCACTGTGTATTTTAACAAGGCGGCTACAAATAAAATAATGACTAGATTATGGTGAAAATAAATTAATGATTTTCAGTTTTGTTATTAGCTGATTTTATTTTTCTCTGTGGAGCCCATTTAAAAATATTATATGTGGGAAAACATAATACATGGAAAACTCTATTTTAACTACTATATAAAAATCCAGGAAAACAAGTAAGAAAATAAATAGACAATTCAACAAGCTTTACTTTTTCCCTTATTCTCTTATTATGTAGATGAGAAAAATCCCTATTTTCCCCTAAATGTATGTTATTTTTATACTGCAACGTTTGTTATGACATTAAAACGTGCGCTTTAAGAAATCTACTAAATTTTCTTCAGTGAGGGTTGGCAGGTATGCAATATGATGTAGTATGATGCATCTTCAAATAAAGTTTCACCAATAATCGTCTGCATAATGCTATTTCTATGGAAGGTTTAATTTTGTATTTTTTATTATTTCACTAATCCCTGGAACTTAAAACATACGTGGGGCTGGCTACACATGCACAAGTGTCAAATTTGAATTAAATCCATCAAAAACTACAGAATTGTATACAAAACAGACAAAATTTTCAGTTTTATTATGGTCGAGCGAAGCAAAGTCCATTCGCCGTTCCTAACCAAACAAAATCAACATATGCCTGAATTTTATTATTTATTTTACTCAAAAACTACAATGAAAATGAAATTTTGCATACATACCTGAAACTGCACGCAGATTTGCAGAATCATAATTTAAATTATTAAAATGAACTGTAACAGGACGAAATGCCTATTTTTAAACTGCACATACTTACTATGCTTTCTACAAATAACAAGTAAACAACTTTTAAACAACTCAAAGAATGTGTACTTGTATGCATTGTGATTTAAATGTGCTGTATATTATATATGATTTTATGATTCAATTGTGTCACTTTGATATCACTGTTTTCCTGTATTCTAATTTGTTTAATTTAATATTCACATTCTAGAAAATTCTAGAATATATGTATATATATATATATAATATATATATATATATATATATATATATATATATATATATATATATATATATATATATATATATATATAGGCTTTTTTGTATTAGGATTCTCAAATATTGAAATTATTTTTTTATACTTCTAATTTCTAAATTATTTGTTAAATTGAGTTTTAATTCAAAATCTTTCGCAAATCGCATACTTCATATGTGCGAGTCCTTTCAAAGTCCGGCATTTTGCTAGTATATATAGATTATGTATTTCATAAAAATTTAATATTTCTGTTTTCTAATAAATATATAAATAAATAATAAGATAATAAATCAAAAGAAAAATTCTATAAGTCTGTACATTTTAATGGTACTTTCATAACTTCAAGTGCTGTGACTTTGTACCAGATCTTATGTAATTTTTACATTTATACACTTATTACAAATGGTTCTTTGAGAAGCATATAGTATATAAATAGTGCTTTGCTTTATAATAAAGTGATATTGTATCTTATGTTTAATTTTACATTGTTATGATACTAAATGTTTCAATTAAAATATTTTTTGCTGATGTTATAACTAAGTTAATCCTTTTTACTATTTTGCTGACAAAGCAGTCAGGAATTTAAGTTTTGCCTGAGTGGGCTCTATTTAAACTCTCTGTTTCATTGATGTCGTATTTGCATTTTAAAATGGTGAATTTTATGTGTTACATTAGTACATTTCTTGTTCTGTGATTTATTTTTAATACAGTGAAATAAAAACGCCCTACATACAGCATAGACATAAATATAAACTAGCCAATCAGTTTCAAAGGCACAAAACAGCCTTTTTCTTCAGGACCGACAAGAAGTGCGACATCATTTATTCAAGTTAGATAAGCAACTGAGGTAGAATAGCAAATGTGTCTGAAGATAGGAGAAAGGATGTTGCCGTTGCAATGGGAAAAAAATGCAATAGAAAGAAAAACAATAAGCACAATAAGCAGGGTTCAACAAGCAGAAAAGCCACAGAGGAAAGAAAGAATAGCAGAAAATAAGACTGTAAGAGAACTGATAGTATTGTGAATAAAACCAGTTTTCTTACCATCTCTGCCACCTTCTTTTTATATTTGTGTTTATGCTGTATTTACAAAATTTCTATTTTATTGTGTTATTATTGCAGCAGATTTTTGAGCGTTTCATTTATCATATTTTTAGTACTATATGGCAACTTTGAACAAATATAGATTATCTTGCAGCAATGCATTTTCTTCTTATAATAGGGTGTTTGAGCTTATTATGATTTTTAATTTGACAACTTAAATTTTTAAAAGATCTCAATTTTTTATTAATTATTATTAATATTTTTTAAATATCATTCTCTGTTTTTTCATATTCAAAACTAGTATTTAACATTAATTGTTTAGTGAAAAAATAATTGGAGGTTTTATGTTTTTGTACCCGAAATTTCAAGATGTTGGGTTTTATTGTCATTTTATAGCAATTTTTGTAATTTGTTATTTATTATTTTCATTGCTAATATTCAGTTTTATTTTAGTTCATAACATTAAAATTTTTTGAATTTTATGATTTTATTGCACGAGTCTGAAGATTTTGATTTCACCATTCTATTTAAAAAACAGCAACTGGCCCGTAGTATTACACTACATATTAAAAGCAGTTTAATGTAAAGAGAATAATGACAAATATATTCATATGGACATGTTAAACATGAATAAAATTTTATAAAAGTTTCAATATTTTTTGTATTGCCATAATTTTTTCGTAAATATTTAGTTATTTGTTTCATGTATGCTGTTGGAAACCGAAATCTAATACACAGGATGATCGGAAAATTATCCACTTCAAATTTTAAAATTATTTTACTGTTATAGATAATGCACTGAGAAATTGAAATAATTGATTTTTATTTCAGTTAGATGGCATTAATGTACTTTCAGGGGTTACTTTTGATTTTTGATTACTTTAGCCAATGTATTTAACAAATGAAATTTTCTTTCACCAAATGGAGTTTTTAGTCATCAAATTTTATTTTGACTTTCTATTTGAAAAGAATTGATTTAATATTCAAAAGAATAACCGACCCACCCAAAGGTATACAGCAGATAAAGAGTCGCTATGACAGCAATTCCACCCAGAGAATGACTCTGCTCCCCGCAGCTAGCTCCCCGAGGACACCACCCCAGGAGCAAGACTAGGCTTCCACACAGAACCCACAGCAATGAAAAAGCTCGTGACAAAAAACTGAGCGGAGAAACACAAACATACCTAACACAGATCAACATACTGATCTGTCCAGACTCATACTCTCCTAAAAGCAATACAATTCAACTGACTCATTTGGTCAGGAAAACAAAACAGTGTAAACACACCAGTGAAACTTATTTCCAAGTTCAACAAGTACAAACAACACATGATGTGATATATAACTTCTCAAATTACAAGGATCATTATTTTGGGAAAGACAAATAGTATAGTAGTAGAGTTAGTATGTGATTAGTACAGTACATTGTGATTAATACAGTACGCGAACTTTTATCCGGCATCCCAATATCTGGATTCTTCCAAAACTGGAATTTGGCAAAATGTTAAATTCTGCACCAAGTGATTATTTGCCAAACATTGCACCAAATAGCGATTTTTTGTTTAAAATCCCGCCAAATGCTTTTTTGCCTTAATTAGCAATATAAAAAAAGTGATGCATTGAAACCTACAGTTTTCTCACTTCAGCTGTTTACGATCATGACATAAACAAAGGTTTTGCTGAATCCGTACTAATCACACTGGAAATGTTGCTAAAAATAGTTCCGACAAGGAGAAAAACGACAAGTATCATGGAGGTAAAAGCGAACTCATTAATTGTATGGTGGATATATTTGTTCCATGTCAGATAAACATACTTTCGACGAGTGACAGAACATTTTGTTTGTGAAATGAAATAAAGAGCTTCTCTTTTTAGCAAAACCATTTTGTTTTAGAATGAGTGCTTTCGTTTGATACCTCAATGACTTCATAGTGGTAAAGTGATGTCATAATATTTTTCATTGCAAAGTAACTGGGGCTTATGGAAAAAGCTACGGAATCTAAAGGAATTTGCAGAGATTTAAAAAAATTTTCTCGTTTACAAGTAAGTTTACAATTTTCAATTTTTGGTTTTCATTTTCACATATTTTTGAAATTCTTAACATAAAAATTAACTTTTGGCATTTCCAATTAACCATTTCGTTAATTGTATGCGCTGATTATGAATAAACTGTAACCACATTAAAACAGGTTGTTTTGATTTCTTTTCACGGTGGTCTGTACGATAATGCTGAAGGTGTGATACAGGTGTTAAACAAGTGTTTCTGATTTACAACATATTCCTTAATTATTTTCCTAGGATATAGGGGTTTAAAATCTTTTATAAGGTAAATAAAACATGGATGAACTGATAGAACTGCCATGTTTTTTTCCAGACGTTTACAATTATCAGGCAATCTGGGGGTGTTGGGAAAGGGGGGAAAATGCATGATTTTCATTTTTTCCACTTAAAGTGGATAGATTTAATTGAGAAAGTGCTAGTTTCCTTGGGAGCGAAATTGTTTGCGGTATTTTCTGAGGGCAGGGAAATTATGACTACTCGGGTTGTTTTTACCTAAGATCAGTCTGAGAGCTGCTAGTTTTTACTTTTGAGTTGTTGTTGTTGAGACCCAGACCGTCCGACCTACCAGAAAGGTGTAAGGTTTGGACGACCGGGAAGTGCCACCCAATTTAGACCGGAACCCAGTGGGGGAGGCATCCACAGGGACCGTACCCTCCTTTCCCTACCACCAACTTCTCGGAAGGACATACGGACCCAGGACACATTTGAAGAAAATTCTTAGTTAACATTTTTGGTCTGAATTATGTCCAAAGGACCATCATCTGATGCAATGAGTTCTATAAGAAAATGTGTTTCATTATTTATAAAAGATAAAGTGACCATTTTGAAACATACAAACAAAGGTTCTTCTGCTAAAATATTAGGAGATGAATATGGTGATAGCCCACTTTAGTTGAAATGTTCCAAAAAAAGACATCTAATAACTAGCCTGAATTATCAACTTTTTTCAGACATTTGTTTCTTTCAGAAATTTTTCTTAATCACTAAATTTGATACTATAATTACATGTAATTTGCATTTTAGTTAACCAAGTATATTTTTTCATATGGATTGTAAAAAATCTTTGTTTAATACATGTTTTAAAAATGAATTATAGTTTTCTATAACATTTTAGCCCATTTCAGTGAGTTTTAGAAAAAGTGTTCCGAATTACGTAAAAACTCCTTATCCAGACTGCCTGAAGTTCCAAGCAGTTTGGATAATAGATCCTGTACTGTATACCATGATTTTTTATTTTGATATTGGCAGAATTTATAATCACCAAAATTTTTGTCAAATCTTTTTTTTTCTATCGCCAAATTGAATTTTCTTTTACAATATGTGACAATGACTCCTGTATCCTCAAAAATAGATCAGAAACATCATCTGCTGCTTTTAATACATCGTACAGTAATTCTAGAGCTGATGGGAAGAAGCACTTAAGTCAAAAACAAAAGTTTGAAATATCGAGAAAAGAAAATTTTGCTTTCAAGAGAACTTTTTTTTTAATTTAATTTTTTTTTGTTTTCAGAATGCAAATTTATTTTTTATGGAGTTTGTTATACATTTATGAGCTAAAATAATTTTTCTTAATTTATATTTTTTACCCCACTGCTGTCCGTACAAAATAATAAGTGCTTAAAGTTTTTCTTTTTTTTAAATCTTAGAAGTCTTACTGACTTATGTGCTTTTCCCACAACAAAGATTATAAATTTCTTAAATCAAATGTGTTATATATATAAAAAAAAAAAAATTGGAATTTTTGACTTATGTGCTTTTCCCCACCACCTCTAGAATTACTGACCTTTTTTTTTATCAGTTGAAGAGCATGTATTCTCTCAGAGTAAAGTAATTTTTATTTTAGAGCATTATTTTTTAAGCCATTCTTATGAGAGCGTTATTGAAAAGATTCAGAAGAGATACCCATGCTCTAAAATCCCTAACAGTGTATCAACAGTCTATTCTGAGTTTAAAAAAGGGGATACCTGCTTGTTCTTATAATGTATGCAACAGATCCTCTTGACAAATTCTTTGATTGATAAAAAATATGTCTGTAATTATCATCTGATGTATTAAAAACAGCAGACTGTATTTCTGATATACTTTTGAAGGTATATTAGTGCCACCTTGCTGAATTTTTTTTATTGTTTCAACTTTCCGATGTATTATATGATTTTAAATCTTGATGGTCGTGACTTTTAAATTAATCTGGATGCTTTAAATTAAAAGATCTCCTGAACTCTATAATGAATTTCAATGAAATGTTTTCTTGCAATGAGGCATCTCAGCACAACATTACCATCTTGTAGTAATCATTATTCGAATATCCACCCTGTCATGATCTTTATATGAATCAAAATACACACAAAAAGCACAATATTCATTTGATGATCGACGATCCTTTGTAAATTGCCTCGTATGTTTTATCTGCAAGAATATTATTGCCCACAAATATTCTGAGTAACAATTTATCCTCTCTACACCCATCTATAGCATAGTGGAAATTAGAAACCTGTTTCTTCTGTCATGAAAGTTTCTAACTCAAAATCAGTTAAATTTATTTACATACAGTTTTTCACTGGTTTGTTAAGTTTAACTAGAAGTAGACTTACGGCTCACAATTTTCAAATTCTGTAACATGTCGCAAAGCTACATACATTTATAAGTTAATTAATTCATCAAATAATCAATTCTCTGCTGTAGAATTATGTCAATCCGCTCCCCTCAAATGCAACAGAAAATTATGGAGTACAAAGGGAGATAGGAGGGTTAATCAGAATTACCTGCTAAAGGAAACACTGTTTATAAAAGACTTATCTTGGAGGGCAATGCTTAAATGCCAAGTGATCCAATTTTCCCATATTTATTCTGTTTTTCTTGTCTTGTCCCAATAATCTGATTTTTTAGCCAAAATGGTTCGGTTTTTCATCTTCATCATCTGCTATTCATCACAGTAATTTTGTTTTTAAATAAATGAGGTTTATTATACATTTGATAAAAACACTTAATGTAAATTTCCTCTTATCGAAATATGAAAAATTAGAACGGTTAAGTAATAAATTAAAGACAAATCTTTAGATTTTATAAAAGTCATTTAATAAACCTCTTATAGACGTATATATAAAAAAAATCTGATGTGGGCAACACATGACTTTCCTTATATAATGAAATGAATTTACTACTTTTAGAGTAAAATAAATAGGTTTTTCTTCTAGTAGATACTAATATCCTTTCCAAGATATTGAATTTTCGACAATTAGTCGTCATTTTCATTGATTTAGCGTCATTTTTATCCATTTGGCGAGATTTTCGTTAATTTGGCAACATTTCAAAAAGTCGCCAAGTTGGCGACATTCCGCCAATTTCGTCGCCAAAATCTCGCCAAGCGTTATGGACAAAGAAATAAGTTATATATATATATATATAACATTAGATATTGAATTTTCGACATATATTATATAGCTATTATTATATATTATATAACTTATTAGATATTGAATTTTCCACAGTCTTCATTTTCATTGATTTAGCGTCATTTTTATCTATTTGGCGAGATTTTCGTTAATTTGCCAACATTTCAAAAAGTCGCCAAGTTGGCGACATTCCGCCAATTTCGTCGCTAAAATCTCGCCAAGCGTTATGGACGAAGAAATAAGTTGTTCTTACAGCAGATAAATTGGCGTTCAAATGCAAAAGTATTACTCAAAGTATCTTTTTTCATGAATGGAACGAGCTAGATCCACGAGAATGATGTCACCCAATTTATCGCATGATATTATATATGAAAAGTGAACATGTTTCTCAATAAGAAATATTTTTTTTTTCTATTTTATATGACTTTTTAATATTTTTTTTGAAAAATGTGCAATATCTCGAGAACGGTTCATGTTAGCGTTCTAAAATTTATGTCAATCGTTTTCTAATGAAAAATTACATAAGAAATGTCTATTTGCGTAACTTTATTAGTGGTTTTGATTTTTTTATGATTTTTTCAAAATTTTATTCGAAAATTTAGGGCGGTTCTGAACACTGTTGCGTATAAAAACAATAGGCTTCCAGTGTTTACGGATTGTGATTTTTGTACCAAATTTGGTTCGAATCGGTTCATTCGTTCATCAGTTATCGTCTCCACAGTCTCACTGACACACACACACACACAGACATCACTTCAAAAGTGTTTGATTCGTGATCAGGGATGTTTGAAACGTGCTCTCCCGTCGAAAACTCGAATTCGAATTTTCGACCCCGTCACAATACTTTCCTTATACATTATGTATATAAGGAAAGTAATTAAAAGCCAGAGCTCCTTCGGGCATCTTTATACCCTTCATCAGTATCATTAAATGAAATTCGCGAACATGCTTAAATACTATTCACATTGATAGGCCAAATTTGCATATAACAATCGTCATCATTTTTTTTTTTTTTGTAATGATAACGAGATTGTTATATGCAAATTTGGCCTACCAATGTGGATGGCATTTAAGCATGTTTGCGAATTTCATTTAATGCCACTGAGGAAGGGTATAAAGATACCCGAAAGCACTCTGGCTTTTAATTTTTACTTTCCTTATATACATAATGTATAAGGAAAGTATTGTGACGGGGTCGAAAATTCGAATTCAAGTTTTTGACGGGAGAGCACGTTTCAAGCATCCCTGATCACGAATCAAACATTTTTGAAGTGATGTCTGTGTGTGTGTCAGTGAGTCTGTGAAGACGATATTTCACGAACGAATGGAGCGATTCGAATGAAATTTGGTACAAAAATCACAATCCATGAATACTGAAAGCTTATTGTTTTTAAACATAATCGAATGTTCAGAACCCGCCTAAATTTTCGAGTGAAATTTTGGAAAAATCATCAAAAAATCAAAACCTTTAATAAAGTTACAGAAATGGACATTTCTTACGTAATTTTTCCTTAGAAAACGATTGACAAACTTTAGAATGCTAGCATGAACCTTTCTCGAGATATTGTACATTTTTTAAACAAATTTATCAAAAAAATTCATAAATTAAAAAAATATATTAACTGATGAGAAACATGTTCACTTTTCATATGTAATATCATGCGATAAATTGGATGACATCATTCTCGTGGATCTAGCTCGTTCCATTCATGAGAAAAGATACTTTGAGTAATACTTTTGTATTTGAACGACAATAGTCATTTATCTACTATAAGAACTTATTTCTCCATCCATAACGCTTGGCGAGATTTTGGCGGAATGTTGCCAAATTACTGGAAATCTCGCCAAATGGATAAAAATGACGCTAAATCAATTAAAATGACGACTAATCGTCGAAAATTCAATATCTTGGAAAGAATATAAGTATCTACTATTAGAAAAACCTACTTTTTGACTTGTAAAAGTAGTAAATTCATTGCATTATATAAGGAAAGTCATGTGTTGCGCACATCAGATTTTTATACATACGTCTATAGGAGGTTTATTAAATGACTTTTTTAAAATCTAAAGATTTATCCTTAATTTATTACCTAATCGTTTTATAGTTATGACGTATTACCGCTGTTAGTATGAAAAATTAAAATGGATTAAAAATTATTACTTACCTTAATAAAAATTAGTTATCAGTTACATAGGGAAAATATCTAAATGATTGTACTGAAAACTTTATATAATTAACAGATTTGCAATTATATACAATATAGGAAAATGGTATTGCTGTTTTCACTAATTAATACATCTTTTGCATATGGTATATCTCGGAGCTTTTATGTATTTCAATTTTTTTTATCAACGCACAAACATTGCGATTTTTGCATTCATAAAAACTATCTAAGCTCTTTCTTTTGCTTGTTGTAGTCAGTATCTGCATCTTGTTCATTATTGTCCGGTTCATTTAACTTACTAGTATATTTTTTCACAGACTTGAAACGTCTTGACCTAGCCATTATATCTGATATAACCTTAAAATTCCACTACTGTATATTCCTTCAAAACCCAAACTTAAAAGAAAATAATCTTTTACATTCAAATAACCAGCAACAGAATCATTAAGTGAAGAACAAAACAATTTGGGACGATTTTTTGGGACGTTTCTACTGACAACCAGTGAAAAATCTACTAAGATCTACTGAATCCGCAATTCAATTAATATAAAGAATATTAAGCTTTAAATTATTTTTCTTTAATTTTTAGGGAGCTAGTAGCCATGCAAGTAACTCCCCCCCCCCCTCCCTCATAAAAAATTTGATGTGGGCAACACATGACTTTCCTTATATAATGTAATGAATGTACTTTTACAGTAAAAAAATAGGTTTTCTTATAGTAGATACTAATATTCTTTTCAAGATATTGAATTTTCGACAATTAGTCGCCATTTTCACATTGATTTAGCGTCATTTTTATCCATTTGGCAAGATTTTCGTTAATTTGGCAACATTTCAAAAAGTCGCCAAGTTGGCGATATTCCGCCAATTTCGTCGCCAAAATCTCGCCAAGCGTTATGGACGGAGAAATAAGTAAGCCAGAGAATAAAGTAAGCCATGCCCAATTTTAAAAAATATGATGTGGGCAACACATGACTTTCCTTATATAATGCAATGAATTTACTACTTTTACAGTTAAACAAAATGTTATTCTTATTGTAGATACTTATATTCTTTCCAAGATATTGAATTTTCTACAATTAGTCGCGATTTTCATTGATTTAGCGGCATTTTTATCAATTTGGCGAGACTTTTGTTAATTTGGCAACAATTAAAAATGTCTCCAAGTTGGTGATATTCCACCAAATTCGTCGCCAAAATCTTGCCAAGCGTTATGGACGGAGAAATAAGTTATTTTTACAGCAGATAAATGACTTGGCGTTCAAATACAAAAGTATTACTCAAAGTATCTTTTTTCATGAATAGAACGAGCTAGATCCACGAGAATAATGTCACCCAATTTATCGCATGATATTACATATGAAAAGTGAACATGTTTCTCAATAAGAAATATATTTTTTTTTATTTTATATGACTTTTTGATAATTTTCTTGAAAAATGTGCAATATCTCGAGAACGGTTCATGTTAGCGTTCTAAAATTCATGTCAATCGTTTTCTAATGAAAAATTACATAAGAAATGTCTATTTGTGTAACTTTGTGGTTTTGATTTTTTTACGATTTTTTCAAAATTTCATTCGAAAATTTAGGGGCTTTCTTAACATTCGATTACGTATAAAAACAATAGGCTTCCAGTGTTTACGGATTGTGATTTTTGTACCAAATTTGGTTCGAATCGGTCCATTCGTTCGTCAGTTATCGTCTCCACAGACTCACTGACACACACACACAGACATCACTTCAAAAATGTTTGATTCGTGATCAGGGATGCTTGAAACGTGCTCTGCCGTCGAAAACTCGAATTCGAATTTTCGACCCCGTCACAATACTTTCCTTATACGTTATGTATATAAGGAAAGTAAAAAGGGTGGGGGGCTTCAAAACTCGAGATTTCATTTCTCAGCTCAATTATGTTCTAGAAGGGACAAAAGGTTACCTCTCGTTTACGTTTCTGGCGTTTTCTTTGTACTGTTCCCACTTTAAACGTTAAGAAAAGAAAATAAGTGAATTATTATCACATTTAGTCAAAGGATCTATTACTAGTATTCAATATCGAACCTGGCATCCGCCATTTTTCTCTTTGTTCGAAATAAATGTATGGACAGCTTTAGAATGCTGAAATTATTTTTCATATAAATAAATTGTAATATGAATGAATAAATTTAAAACACTAGATTCATATAAATAAATTGTAATATAAATGAATAAATTTAAAACACTAGATTCATCTTTGTTCCCGGAGCTGCCCATAAGGGGGCGGATACATTCAATTGGGGGAGGGGGTCAGGGTCCCCAATATTTTTACATGTGAATAGCGTTTATGGTTCGGGTTTCTCTGGCGGAAAACGGAGCGTTACGAAGATTGTAAGCACTTTGGACGCTTGTATCCCCAAACCTAATAGATTAAAATGTAAATAATTTTACTTGTTTTGTCGGAAATGGAACAATTTTGTTCAAAAAACGAACACCCCGTGCGAGTGTATGTTTTCATTTTTCTAACTTTGACTTGAAATATATTTACACTGTAAAAGATAGATATAAATAGTAAAAGATAAAAATGTGTACTTGAAAATTTAGTTTTAAAATCTATAATTATTAAAAAATGTTCTTATGGTTTTCGAGTAATCGTCTTGGCATGTTGAAGAAGATTGAAAAAATTTCCGGTTTTCAAGTTTGTAATGCTTATATCTTAAGTTAAAGGTGCTATCTATAAACAATAAGCAAGAATTTGTAGCACTTTGGAAACCATAAAAATGTATATAACCAGATTTTGAATCGAGTTCAAAATCTGGTTTTTCGATATTAAACATGTTGTGTTTTATTTTGCAAAATGTTATTCACGCAAAATTATTTCGGCTCATCGTGTGGATAGTAGCCACAAACGATTTTCTTGAGGGAGGAGAAAATACGAAAAGGCCAGTATTGCTAGTTTCCAGATTCGAGAAAAGGACTGGCCGAAATTTTGTGCATGAGAATACAAAAAAATATTTCGGGAAATAGGATGAAATACAGGGAATTTAACGTTTTTGAGAACAATCTGGTAACATAACTTTAAACCTTTAAAGTTCGTCAACGCCAGTAAAGGGCATCGCTATCAATATTCCTTCAAAGTCATTGCTTTTCGCAAATAACTACCAAAAATTCTACTGAAAAAGTTATTTCTACCAAAACTCTACTTAAAAATGCAATCTACTAAATTTTCTATTGGAGCTTGATATTACGTTCAAAATCTACTGATTACCTTAGGTTGGAAATTCAAATTGAAAATATAATAGACAAAACAGAATTGGATTTGAAATTTGGATATTCAAATCCAATGGTATATAGAAATACGAAAGCGTAGTATAGAAACATAACTTAGCACATCAGTGGGCGTGACTTAGATGTGTGTCCGAAAATGTTCTACCAAAAAAGCGTACGATAGAAACATAACTTATCCCATTAGTGGGCGTGGCTTAAATGTGTGCCCGAAAATGTTCTACCAAAACTCTAAAAAAGTTATTTCTACCAAAACTCTACTAAAAAATGCAATCTACTAAATTTTCTACTGGACCTTGATATTGTGTTCAAAATCTACTGATTACTTTAGGTCGGAAATTCAAATTGGACATATAATGGACAAAACAGAATTAGATTTGAAATTTGAAAATTCAATTCGAATGGTATATATTAAAAATACTAAAGCGTATTATAGAAACATAGCTTAGCACATCAGTGGGCGTGGCTTACATGTGTGTCCGAAAATGTAAAATTTCATACCGTACATTATAATAGTGGTATTTATTTTACATTCCCAATTAATTTGCAATGTAAAAGATTGCACTTCATCAATGTATTCGCGTTAACCCCTTCAAGCCCAGAATGTTCTGCAACGACGCGCTCCCACCAGCCCGCGCTCTTCGCAGACGAGATGTTTCCCCCGGCCCGGAGAGTTTTTGATGTTAAGCCTAATTCAGCAAATAAATCGTAAAAATTCAATCAAATTAAAAATTTTAATTCAAAACGTGGAAAATAAGAATATTATGATGGTAGCTTAATTACATATCAATAACATTTATAAAATATTAAAAAAATATGAATAAAATACTTTTAACTTTTTAAATAAAAATAATAACACAAATACTCTAACTACAAAAGAATAGAAGTACGAATATAGAACTATACACAAATATAAAAATATATACTAAATGCAATGCTTTCAACACTATAGGAAATTTAAAACTTAAAAACCAGGTTATTTTAAAAGTTTTGCAGAGTATGATACTTCTCAAAGCACTCTTCTATGCATAGCCCGACTCCACAAATTTTGCATTCATAATACGTTCTCTGAAACCGGCGTTCTTTCACACGCGTTCTTGTGCATACAACACATCGCTTTCGTGATTTTACACCTTTATCATTTATGTACAAACTAGGAAAATGCCTACCTGTCAATCTGAGAGGATTAGGCACGGGAGATTTTGAAGATAACTTTGTCATTTTGGGTTCAATATATTTTTCAACTATTTGATATATTACGCGCGACTTGAATTTTAAATTTGATAACTTTTTTCCTGTTGATTTCATAAATAAAACATTGGCATTATATAAAGCCATATCCATGAATCCGAAAAATAATTTTCGATACCATTTTACGGTTTTTCTAAAGGCAGGATAATGATACATTACAGAATCTCCCGTGTCTACTCCTCCCATATATTTGTTGTATTCAACAACACAATGCGGTTTTAGAATTTCTTCTTTTGTTTGCCTATCTTTTTTTCCTGTAGGCACTTTCTGGTTATTGTGAATTGACGTTATAATAACAACATCTTTTTTTTTGTCTTTAAATCCAAATACATTTACAGAATTCTTTTGAAATGCCAAGAATTTATCTTTTTGAAATTTTCGGGGCAAGCTTTTAGGCATTCCCGAACGATTTTTTGAAACAGTTCCACAAATGTTTGTTTTCACGGAGTTCAAGTAAAATGCCAAATTTGGAGAAGCAAAAAATCTGTCTAAATACAGGTTGTACCCTTTATTCTCAAGAGTTGAGAGCAAAGTCTTCACAACTCTTTCTCCGTAAAGGCCGCTTGTATTGATGAGTTCGGTGTCCTTTCCTGTGTAGATGAGGAAATTCCAAATATAACCCGTTTGGGACTCGCAAAGTTTGTAAATTTTTATCCCATACCGCGCACGTTTGGATGGGATATACTGACGAAAGCCAATGCGGCCCTTCCATCCAAACAAACTTTCATCTATACATATTTCCCTATCAGGTGTGTATAATTCCTTGAAGTTTTTTGAGAGGATTTCGAGAACAGGTTGGATTTTATATAACCTGGGACCACTGCTATCTGATGTGAAATGCAAAAATCGCAGTACATCGCAAAAGCGATTTCTTGACATTGCCGAATTGAAAAACGGCGTTGCAAACATCGTATCAGTTGTAAAATACATATGGATTGTAGGTTTTTTTATAATGCTCATCAGCATCACTAACGCCAGAAAAACCCTTATTTCCTTGTCCGTTACCGGTACAAAATTCGATGGAGCATCTGACGGGCCTGGATCACTGATATTTGCCGTAAAAAATGCACTTGCAAATTCATTAGTCTCTCTTGTAATTAATTCGATGAGTTCCTCGTTAAAAAATAAACTGAAAAAGTCCAATTCCTTTTCAGGAAGCTCTTCAGGCTCTAAATTCAACCCACTCTTAGATAAAAATGTCAAAAGAGGAAGATCTTTCATATCTTGACTCCATCCGTCATTAGATGCTCTAATTGCATCACTAATAACACTATCATCGTCATCATCATCTTCACACACATCTGATTCTTCACTCACATAAATATCTGTTTCACTATCACTCGAATCACTCTCCTCATTCATCATACGCGCAATTTCACTTTCCGTAAGATATTTCACTCTTTTCGCCATGGCTGCATAAACGAAACTAATAAAAAATAAACCCTCATGCACCCTCTGTACTACCGATAAACAAAAAAACCAACCCATTCTCTATCCCCCTATTCGTCCTAAAATCCAGTGTCACAATAAAAAACAAAAACATTAAACTCCCCACAAAACACGCCTTTGAGATCAGCTCTTTAACTTTACTGCTACTCCACAAAGCAATCACGTGTGTTTGTTTATGTTAATTCCTGAGTCATTCCCAGCTGTAGGAATTCCGATAACAGAAACACAGGCTGAAAGTTCAGACCTCATATGACCTCCACAATTCAAAATTACGGTATAGTATTGCCATCTAGTGTCATTAAAAAATTCTAAAAAAACGTTCCAAAGTTTGGTTCCTTATACGGAACGATGGGCAGAAACAAGCGTTCGCAACGAGTTCCCAATACGGAACGATGGGCCGGTGAGAGCATAATTTTCCCGTACCGTATAGGGTACGATGGGCGCGAAGGGGTTAAGAAAATGAATCATTGTCTTAAGTCCTATAAAAATACTATTTTGGAACAGTTTTAACAATTCCTAAAAGATTATGAGGTAAATGTGGCTCGGTGTCCCATATTTGTGCATATATTTTAGAAATATATTTAAACTAAAAGTACACAAAAATTAATATAACCATTGAAAATCTAGGGTATTGAAAACTTCTTCCATAGCGCCTTTGTTGAATCACTAGATGGTTTACATAAATTACAATTATTTCGTATGATTTAATGCTGCATCTGTTTAAGGTGGGTCTTATGCGACTTCTCGACTTATTCAACATTTACAAACATGTTTTCTTGTTATTCCCACGGGTACATTCTTAGGGCGGGCTCAGGCGTACTCCCGAGAGCAGAGGCCGGAACGCTTTTAGCTTTTGAGCTTGTAGGCCCACTGTGAGTAAGTAGGTCTTCCAGATCGCGGTCGGAGCTTTTGCTATTTGCTTTCCTTTTGTTTCTCTGTTCAATATAAAGGAATAATATTTTGTCAGTAAAGCAATAATTTTAATTAAATTTGGTAGTCTAAAATTTTCTACAAATTATAGAACAAACAAAGTGAAACGCAAGGAAATGCTGTATTTATGCTTGTTCACAAATAATTCGATAATTTACATTAAAATGGGTGATTTAAAAGATTAATAAATTTCCTTAAAATAAAATATTTATAATGACTCAAATTTACTCTGGGGGCAAAGATGGATGGATTCCATTCAGTTAGTCAGTGGTGTTTTAATATTAGTAAATTGGTGTTTTAAAAAAAGAACCCTGGGTATTTATTGCTTAATCAGGCATTTTATTTAAATAATTTTTCAGTACATTCACTTACAGTTAAAGTATGCTGAAACTAAAATGATTACTGAATACTATCCTTTTCTTTCAATATCATAAAATAATCATAAAAAATAATCCCAAAATTTAACTTTCAATATGCTCATTTATTTATTTATTTTTATTTTATTTTATTTATATTTTGTTGTTGTTGCTGTTGCTGTAAATTGTAAAATGATTTAGAATTAAGATAAAATACTAGTTGAATGCCATTCATTAACCTATGCACTATAATTTGTAGAAGTTCAGGTTTTCTAATATAATACATCTTATATACCTTTTTTTACTATCACACATTAACAAATAGTAAACAGTTTTGCTTAATTATAGAGTTTGAAATACCTCAGGGGCTTTGCAAATTTAATAAAGCTGTATAATAGAACTTTTTGGCATTAATATTTCATTTATAATTCCATTGCATTGAAAATGTAAAAAAGATTAAATTAGCTTTGTATTATTAAAATAACATTAACTAATATAATGAAATATGCAATGGTAACTTGAAATTGTAAGTTGGTTACTTTACTTTTTCCAAGCAATTTTAAACAATTTTTAATAACATAATAACAGTTTATTCGCTACAATAAAAAATGTACACAACCTATTACATTTTTACATTATAATTTTACTTTCATAACTTTAGTGTAGCATTTTTATTGCTACGATTTCTTACTATTGACAATATCTTAAAAAGAGAATGAAATTTTTTTATTTATATAAATAAAATTGAAAATACATCTATCTGTTTGGCTGTGTATTTATCTATCTCATCATCACGGTAGAACAGCTGCATCGAATTTCATGAAAATTTTGTGGATAGCCTTGAAATAGCCCCATTTTCTATCACCCACAGTTTTTGTACAATGATTTTTTATTATTGCCTTTTCGGTAATTTAGGTATATTTTCAATCAAAATGTAAAAATCCGAGCAGAATACTAGAAACGTAAACAAAGGAGAGGCAGTCTGACACACCCTTTTGCCTCGCTGAATGTGCACTGGGAAATAAAATATCGACCTATTTTTTTAAGGGGGGGGGGGGAGTTTCTTGTGTTGTCACAAGTTTTCTACATATTAAAAAAAAAAAAAAGGATTTGAAGCTTAATAAAATATTTTAATAGAAATTTCTTGCATTTTCATTAGTAGATTTTTGGTTGATTTTAATTCCGAATTCAGTAGATTTTAGTAGATGTTTCACTTGTTAGTAGAAACGTCCTGGTCATACTGGCGACTTATCAAAGGTGACGGTGTTTAAAATCAATGTTGCGTGGTGTAGAATTTTCAGCTTAAATTTAAGCGAAAGCTCTGCAGGGACTACTTACTCCTACTTTACAAGGTAGCGTTTCCTTTACTAGTGCCTCTATAGAAAACACTGTACTCTAAATATAGCAAAGCAATAACATTTTTTAAACTATGCGTCGCAATTTGTGTTTACATTAGCTCAAAGTAGGCTTACCATAAAAATTGTTTTCCAAACGGGACAAAAATTTAAAAAATCTGATGTGCGCAGCACGTGACTTTCCTTACATAATGCAATGCATTTACTACTTTTACAGTTTAAAATAATGCTATTTTTATAGTATATACTTATTATATTCTTTCCAAGAACTTGAATTTTCTTCAATGAGTCGTCATTTTCATTGATTTAGCGTCATTTTTATCCATTTGGCGAGATTTTCGTTAATTTGACAACATTTAAAAATGTCGCCAAGTTGACGACATGTTCACTTTTCATATGTAATGTCATGCTATAAATTGGGTGATATCACACGAGAAAAGATACTTTGAGTAATACTTTTGTATTTGAACGCCAATAGTCATTTATCTGCTATAAGAATAACTTATTTCTCCGTCCATAACGCTTGGCGAGATTTTGGCGACGAATGTGGCGGAATGTTGCCAACTTGGCAATTTTTTTTTAAATGTTGCTAAATTAATGAAAATCTCGCCAAATGGATAAAAATGACGCTAAATCAATGAAAATGACGACTAATTGAAGAAAATTCGATATCTTGGAAAGAATATAAGTATCTACTATAACAATAACATTTTTTTAAACTGTAAAAGTAGTAAATTCATTGCATTATATAAGGAAAATCATGTGCTGCCCACATCAGATTTTTTCATACAAGTTCGAACATTCCAGATCAATGTTTATTTCATACAGCAATGTATTTAACATTACATCTATTGACCTAGTTGAATTCTATTTCAACATCCAGAACAAACATGGTTCATGGAAAACATTCTTTCAACAGGAGCGGAAGTATCTGGTAGACAAAAAATATACTCCATAACTCGGTTGAAATTCGGTAAAAATTTTTAATCTCTGAAATTCTTCAAAATTTGAATCTTTACAGTTTATTTTCATTATTTTCTACGTGTTGCAGTTCGACGACTAGAATTTCTTAGCAATTGAATTAAACAATTTATTTATATATCTGTAACAGCACTTTTTCAAGTGCTTCATTATTTTTGCATTAATAATTGCAATCAGTGTAATATCATGATACCATAGCCACAAGAATTGTTCCACCAAAACTTTTAAACCGGGAAAAAATGGCAAATCGACCGAGATTTAGGGATGTACCTTTAAACTTGGTCAATTCCGGTCAAAATGGGATGTAAGCCTAGCTCAATGAAAGTTTCCTTCTTTTATACTCTGCGTATACTTTCCAAACACCGCGCAGACATGGGATATTCTTTATTAGTGAAGCTGGAAGGCGTATTATGAAAGAATTCTGGTAAAAAGTGTAAAAAAATAAAAAAAATATCTGCGGCATATGTGTACGGCATGTGCGCTATGTACCAGTATGCATAATCACTTACGCGCACTGTACGCTCGTGGAATGGCTGCAAAATGTTACATTTAAACGTTTCATCGTCCATAACTTCGTCGTTTGTGGTCCAACGAAATATACTGAATGTTATTGACCTATTGTAGCTGTATAAATAAAGGCAATAATAATAATAATAATAAAAAAACACAACATTACTCACAATTTTTTTATTGTTATTTCAGAGCTGCCATCTATATTTGATCAAACGAACCAATACGTATGCCCCCAACTAATTTTCTGTACCAGATATATTTGTCCGATTTTGCAATGGCGTTATTGGGCGCTTCGTAACTACTGAAATTGGAATTCAACTACTCTGCAGTTCTCAGTGCTTTTCGGCCTCATATTTTTTTTACACATAATAATATGTTGAATATGTAACAAAGAATCTGGTCAGTCCTCGTGCAAATTAATCTTGGAAAAATTATTGGCTGTTATATGTCTAAATGTATATCTACCAGAAATAAAATTTTGTTTATAATTTAAAAATTTTGACCAAATGCTTTGTAATCAAGATCATACTTCATAGGATCATTTCTATAGTATGATTAGCGAGTTCACTCACCGAACTTCGCAGAAAACCCAACCACGATGATGTGTCGTGGGGTTTCATCCCGAGCGTGAAGCCGGTCTTTAGGAGTATTCCTTAGGCTATTGATGATCGCGCCCTCTGCACTTTTGGTGTTGTGGGAAGGTTGAAACTCGCTCTGAGTGGTTTTTATTATTAAATAAGAATTAATTTCGAAGGATTTTGCACATCAGGTGCGGAAAGCGTGTACTAATCCTTCTACAAAAAACTTGCATATTAATTTAATTTTTCTCTCAAGATTTGCAGTATTTATTATATGACTTTCGCTCAAATACGTTGCTCGAAAAAGAGACATAAATACTGAATGACAACGAATTTAGTTTTAATTATATTGCTTAAAATTATAACATAAAGGGAACTAACTGTAACTCTTTGATTTCATCTATTGCATCTCAAACGATTGATGCAAAGGGACTCGAACTCCATGTCTTAGATACTTACTGATTATTTTGGTTAGGCTTTTGTTCAACAATTATAGATTATTTTCTTTAGATTTTTACTCAACAATGAAAAGTAAGACTACAAAATAACTATTTAATTAGTAGCATTTTATGAGCAAGAATTTATCATAATTACTTGAGTTACCAGCCGAGCATTTAAAAGACACTATATTGCGGAGATTATTTAATGTTTCAATTATTATTCGCAATCACTGCTAGTATATAATAAACATTCGTGTGGTATTGAAGGGCAGTTTAATGTATCCTTCGTATTTAATGTGTCCTTCAAAAACATGATAATGTTCCCTACCTTTGCCTTAATCTATGTCAGGACTGCAAATCTTATGACTAGACTTAGTCGTTGACAATTGCGCTTTAGCCATTTTACAGTTATTAATTTAGATGAAAATCGATAATTTTGATTCTATACTTCGAATTTAATAAGTCAGTTCGTAATTTAATATTTCATTTATATTTGTACAAATCTTTCACAGAAATATTCTGAAACATAGTAATAAATTAGTTTAAACATGACACTAATAATTTTTAATTTTTATGGTGAAAAATTTCTTCCAAGGTCTGTGGACGAGGTTTTTTAATAGAAACTCATTGTTAATTGTTATTTCCATAGAGCGATTTTATTAGGATTCTGTTATACTTAACATGTTACTTCTATCCTTGTAAAGTGGCAAACATGATTCTTAGTAGTTGGAATATTTTATGCTAAAACTCTATTATATTTTTGGATGCCATTTAAAATCTAAGTGAATTTTGATTTATTTGTTATTTTAAGATTATAAATATATTTGAGGTCTTTTGATTTTTGATAAGTAAAAAAAAAAAAAAAACCTTCGTTATAATATTGTAAAAGCAATTTTTTAATATTTAGAATTACGTGTACATTTTTTTTTTCTTTTTACGTATACAATTCAGTTTGGGCTACACAAAGCTGCAAAGGCCCAGTTCGAAGTCGCTGGAAGACCCACCCGCAAGAAAGGGTTCTTACGATTTTGAACGTGGCCTTTGCAGTTTCGTGGAATTGTGGTAAATAGCAAGTTTTCTTTCTGCTATTGCAGCTAACGGTTACGCTATGCCGTTGAGCTCATAAAGAAACGAAATCAAGGCTGCTGTTATCTGAAATGAGAGTGTCCTCCTTGTTTTCGGGAACGCCCCTTTCTGGGGGGAATTTCTGATTTTTTTTAAAAGTTCTAGTAGGGTTTTGGAAGCCACTTAAAATTGAAGTTAATTTTGATTCCTTTGTTATTTTAAGATTATAAATATATATATTTAAGGTCTTTTGACTTTTGAAAAGCAATATATATGTGTATGTTTGTATATATATATACATATATATTCATTATAATACTGTAAAAGCAATATTTTAATATCTGGATTTAATTATACAATTTTTTTTTGTGTATACAAATCAAGGATACTGTTATCTGAAATAGGAGTGTCTTCCTTGTTTTGGGGAACGCCCCTTTCTGGCGGGATCTTTTGATTTTATGTTAAAATTCTAGTATGGTTTCGGATACCATTTAAAATTTAAGTTAGTTTTGATCTTTTGTTATTTCAAGATTATAAATATATATTTGAGGTCTTTTGACTTATATATATATATAATGTATTCTTGGGGGGATTGGCTAGAATTAAGAGAATTATCTACAATGAAGACATCCGTATTGATTTTGATCGGACATTTCTACAGAAAGCATATCTACAGCAATACCCCATTCCTTTTATGCTACATTATATTGATAATTTATACAGTAACAATAATGCTTATTGTTCAAAGTTAAAATCTATTTTATATCATTTAGCAGATGAAGGTTCGCATACTATGAATAACAGGACCGCAGAACGATAACGCGAAGTTATATACAGGTCATTGTGGTCTAAAGGACTAGTTGCTCATCCAGTGATGATCTTCATATTACCATTGGACTTTTCTTTTTTAACGGTCTTGTGATAGTTGTTATTGTCACTCCGGGGGTTGGCTTCAGCCAGGGCTGGCGTCCAGGAGTGCAATGCCGCGGCATTTATGACAAGCTTGTTGACAACTGGGGTGTAAGGTCACAACCCCTTACCGCCATTAAGTAAGCTTCTCGCTAAGCCTTCCTTCTTTTTTCAATTCTAAAATTCTTTTTATACTTTTTATATTTATATATATATATATATATAATAAAAATATAATATGAAAATCCAATGATAGAATAGAGAGAAGTTGTAACTCAAAAAACTCTAACTTAAAATATGCCTACATATTGAAAAGAAGTATTAAATAGAGAATCATCAATCATGAGGAAAATAAAATGCATATTTCTAGTCCAAACTAAAGAATAAAGTTGAATATATATATATATATTCGTTATAATACTGTAAAAGCATTTTTTTAATATATGGAAGTACGTGTACAATTTTTTTTATGCATACAAAATTCGTATGCAATTTAGCTTGGGCTACCCAAAGCTGAAAAGGCCATTGAAAATAGAAAAAACTCTTTCTGATGGGTTAAATTATTCCGAGCTAAATTGTATACACATTTTATATCGGTTAAGCGGAAGGACAGAAATTATTATTTCCCATAGAAGTATGCAAAATTGTAGTAGATGCAAGTTTCCTTGCTTCTATTTCAGCTAACGGTTACTCCATACCGATGAGCGCGTAATAATTACTGGATAATTAATGAGTGCTGTTATCTGGAATGGAAGTGTTTGTTCTCTTTATTTTCGGGAACGCCCCTTTCTACTTAGATCTTGTGATTTGAATGATAGAGGTTGTTTTAACTACTCCCACCGTCGAATAACTTTGGAGCGATGAGCACATAATAATTATGTACTGGATAATTAATGAGTGCTATTATCTGAAATGGGAGTGTCCTCTTTATTTTCGGGAACGCCCCTTTCTACTTGGATCTTATGATTTGAATGATAGAGGGTGTTTTAACTACTCCCACTGTCGAAAAACTTTGGCGCGATTTATAAAAGTTGATAGTATTTGAAATGAATGTTCCGTAGTGTAGAATTTTCTGTTTAAATTTTTAGATCAAGACCTGCAGGGGCTACTTACTCCCTCCTGACGGGGTAGAATTTCCTTTGTTAGTGCTACAGTGCCTGGAAGAGAGTTACTTCTGGGCACTGTACCAGTGCCTTTACGTAGGAATACTATATTCTAAAAATAACAAGACAATAATATTTTAAAAATTATTAGCTTCCATTATTTTAACCCGACAATACCATTAAAGAATTAAAGAGTTAATGAATTAAATTTTCGATCCATGCCAATGCCAAGTAATAATTATTGTAAAGATGCAAAGACGGCGATTATTGTAAAGAGTAAAGGCAGTTCTAGTAATGATTATTCTAAAGATTTTGCTACCCACAGAATACTACATATTAGTCTGTGTTGCTGCCCTTGTAGATAACAGCATCCATGAACCGGTTTCACTCTTTTTATGCGCTCGTTGGTATAGGGCCAACGGCCGTACCGTGCTGAAAACACCGGTTCTCGTTAGATCACCGAAGTAAGGCAGCATCGGGAGCGGTTATTACTTGGGTGGGTGACCACCTGGGATTTGGGAACACCGCGTGCTGTTGGCACTTTTAAGGCGCGGTAGTCCGGTGGTTTGCGCGCTGCATTTGCACGCTGCCACAACTGCCGCAGTGTTCATGCGGAGCACGATCATGTTAAACATGTGGGTCCGTAAGTTCTTCCGAGAGGTTGGTGGTAGGGGAAGGAGGGTACGGTCCCTGTGGATGCCTCCATCACTGGGTTCCGGTCTAAATTGGGTGGCACTTCTCGGCCGTCCAAACAGTTACCTTACACCTTTCAGGTAGGTCGGACGGTCTGGGTCTCAACAACAACAACGCTCGTTGGTATTAAATAGCTGATGTATACAAGGGCCACAAGAAAACTTGTTATGCATCACAATTTTGTGAGCCTTTTTGGAAACCAATAGATCCAAACTATAGATGCTCTTATCCAAAAATCGAGATAATGCCTCTGAACGCGTATTTCACGCTATAAAATAGGTAAATACGCTTTGAAAATTAAGCAAGGCGTATTTTTACGTCTTGGTTTTGAAAAAAAAGAAGATTCGCCATTCACAATGTTTACGGAAGTTCCGAAAAATTCACAAAAACGGAAATCGGTCACGAATTTCCCGAAAATGTCACGAATTTGAAAATAGACACCAATTTTGTGATCGGAGCTTTCTCATTTCTTTGGTAAGCCTTTTTTGCCCGATTGTGAAAATCACTCTCGTAAACGACTATTCCCACTGCTCCATGCAAGAGGCAAGAGATAAACAATGATTCCCTTTCCACCATTTTTGAAATCTGTTTAATCGGCTAACATTTTTATAATAATGTCATGTTATAGAAAAAAAAAAATTCTCACTATCATTAATGAAATGAAGGGCTGTTTTGCAGCAGTACCACGAAAGACAAATTAAATTTGTGCTGGATTCTCAGTATATTTCGTATAATTGTGAAAATGTTTTTCGCTTCTGCAATCCGTTTGCATCGACAAAATTTTTATAATCGTTACGTATTGTATAATAACCGCTTTTCAAACTTATTATTAATGAAATGAAGGTATTTTTTTCACTTTTTACTTTCCCTGCAATACATGGTAATGTATAGGGAAAGTATTGGAATCATGCCGAAAATCGCAACTCGAGTTTTCGACGGATCTACACGTTTCGAGACCTCTAGAATACGAAAAAACCATTTTTAGCGTGACGTCTGTGTGTGTGTCTGTGTGTCTGTCTGTGCAGATTTTGTATCCACTCTAACTGAAAAACTAATGGACCGAATTTCACAAAATTTGGTAGGTGAGTCACTTGTGGGCGGGGCTGATGCTGATTAGTTTTGGGTACAATTCGGGATAAAAGAACCCGCCTTTTTGTGCGAAATGGCCCGCAAAAGCTTGTATCCACTCTAGCTAAAAAACTACTGGACCGAATTTCACAAAATTCGGTAGATAAGTCACTTGTAAGTCATTCTGGTGCTGATTAGATTTTGGTACAATTCGAAAAAAAATAACCTGCCTTTTCTTACAAAATGGCCCGCAAAAATCATCAAAATCTAAACTAAAGAACTACGCATGCTCAAATATATCCATTAAATGCTTGTTTAATACGTAATTTTTAAAGAAGAAAAGAATAAGACCAACCCCATTACTCTAGGACTAACCGTTCTCGAGATATTTTAGTTTTTCGTACTTTCCCTACACCACCTTTGAAAATAAGCCCGATTACCGAATGAGAACAAAAATTGAATAAAAGTGAAATAAATTTAATTAAAGTAAAGAGAACGTTATTATAAGTTTGCAGGGAAAGTCATGTGCTGCTCACATCAGATTTTTTACTTTCCCTGCAATACATGGTAATGTATAAGGAAAGTATTGGAATCATACCGAAAATCACAACTCGAGGTTTCGACGGATCTACACGTTTCGAGACCTCTAGAATACGAAAAAACCATTTTTAGCGTGACGTCTGTGTGTGTGTCTGTCTGTGTGTCTGTCTGTCTGTCTGTGCAGATTTTGTATCCACTCTAACTGAAAAACTAATGGACCGAATTTCACAAAATTTGGTAGGTAAGTCACTTGTAGGCGAGTCTGGTGCTGATCAGTTGTGAGTAAGATTCGGGATAAAAGACCCCGCCTATTTTTGCGAAATGGCCCGCAAAAGCTTGTATCCACTCTAACTGAAAAACTAATGGACCGAATTTCACAAAATTCGGTAGATGAGTCATTTCTGGGTTACTCTGGTGCTGATTAGATTTTGGTACGATTCGGAAAAAAATAACCTGCCTTTTTTTGCAGAATGGCCCGCAAAAATCGTCAAAATCTAAATTAAAGAACTAGGTATACTCAAATATATCCAATGAATGCTCGTTTAATACGTATTTTTTAACGACGAAAAGAATAAGACCAACCCCATTACACAAGGACTATCCGTTCTCGAGATATTTTAGTTTTTCGTTTAGTTTAGTAAATGGAGTTCGAAATCACTTTTATTTTACGAGGAAATGAAATTTTTACCGTTTCGCAGGCTACGGTTGACTTTGATTTTATGGACGTTTAATGTTCAGTGAAAGTGTATGAATTGTTTATTTGAAAAGTTAAATTATAGCATATAAAAGCATCGGCCATTTCCGTCCACGCTCCAAATCAATGCATAAAAATGGCGTGCGTTTGTAAAACAGCGCTGTAAGCGGTATGTAAAACAATTTAATCTCCGATTATTGTTTGTTTTCTTATGTTCAATGTCGTCATTTTTTTTACTTTCCCTGCAATACATGGTAATATATAGGGAAAGTATTGGAATCATGCCGAAAATCGCAACTCGCGTTTTCGACGGATCTACACGTTTCGAGACCTCTAGAATACGAAAAAACTATTTTTAGAGTGACGTCAGTATGTGTGTGTCTGTATGTGTGTCTGTCTGTCTGTGCAGATTTTGTATTCACTCTAGCTAAAAAACTAATGGACCGAATTTCACAAATTTGGTAGATAAATCACTTGTGGGACACCTTGGTGCTGATTAGATTTTGGTACGATTCGGAAAAAAATAACCTGCCGTTTTTGCAAAATGGTCTGCAAAAATTTCCAAAATTTAAAATAAAAAACTACGTATGCTCAAATATATCCATTAAATGCTTGTTTAATACGTAATTTTTAGCGAAGAAAAGAATAAGATCAACCCCATTACACTAGGACTATCCGTTCTCGAGATATTTTAGTTTTTCGTATTTTTTCTACGCCACCTTTGAAATTAAGTCCGGTTACCGAATGAGAACGAAAATTGAATTAAAAGTGAAATAAATTTAATTAAAATAAAGAGAACGTGAATATATGTCTGCAGGGAAAGTCATGTGCTGCCCACATCAGATTTTTCAATATGTTTGCCTCGGCTAAAATTTATGTTATTTTGTGTTTTATACAGAAAATACTTTAAAATTTTATACTTTCGCAGTTCAAACGTGTTATTAATGAAATTAACGTCAATTTTAGAATAATGGTATTAAAATAATGATTTGAGTTCTTATAAATGCAACTATTTCAATAAATTATTATTTGATGCATTTGCATCTAAATTTACATCTTTAAAATTTAAATTAAAAATTGTCCTTTGTTTCATCCTTTAGTTTAAATATAGCGATCCTAATAACTTTAATTTAAATGAGTTCGGAAAATAATAAAAATTTAAGAAAATCTTGGTTTAACATTAAATTTACAAAAATTTTTTGACTCTGTCAAACATATATGATGTATTTTTATTTTTCCAGACAAGTACACATGTAGAGAGCATTTCATAGATCTTTTTTAAACAAATAAAACTTAAAATGTTCTTCTGTTGGGTGACCCTGAAATGGTTTTTATAGTATCTGGAAATTTGTGGGCAAATGCTTATTTGTTAAAAATTACTCCCCTGAAAAGCAAAATACTCCTTCAAAATAAGCCAGGGGGTGTTTTTACTCTTCTGCAAATTTTCTAAGGCGAACTCTGCTCTTATCTACAATTGAAATGTAATCCTAACTTTGCAAACGACTCCCCTTATAGGCGGGTTCTGTGACATTGAATCAATATTGTACACTCATGATGTATACGAAGAAAATTCGAAGTATATTCAATACTTGTCCTCGAAGTATAGAAAAAAAAAACTATGTAATATAAACATCATTGAGGTTTTTTACAATTTTACTTTCCCTGCAATACATAGTAATGTATAGAGAAAGTATTGGAATCATGTCGAAAATCGTAACTCGAGTTTTCGACGGATCTACACGTTTCAAGACCTCTAGAATACGAAAAAACCATTTTTAGCGTGACGTCTGTGTGTGTGTCTGTCTGTCTGTGCAGATTTTGTATCCACTCTAACTAAAAACTAATGGACCGAATTTCACAAAATTTGGTAGGTATGTCACTTGTGAGCGAGTCTGGTGCTGATTAGTTTTGGGTACGATTTGGAATAAAAGAACCCGCCTTTTTTTTGCGAAATGGCCCGCAAAAGCTTGTATCCACTCTAACTAAAAAACTACTGGACCGAATTTCACAAAATTCGGTAGATGAGTCACTTGTGGGTTACCCTGGTGCTGATTAGATTTTGGTACGATTCGAAAAAAAATAACCTGCCTTTTTTTGCAAAATGGCCCGCAAAAATCTTCAAAATCTAAATTAAAGAACTAGGTATACTCAAATATATCCATTAAATGCTCGTTTAATACGTAATTTTTAACGACGAAAATAATAAGACCAACCCTATTACACTAGGACTTGCCGTTCTCGAGATATTTTAGTTTTCCGTATTTTCTCTACGCCACCTTTGAAAATAAGTCCGGTTACCGAATGAGAACGAAAATTGAATTAAAAGTGAAATAAATTTAATTAAAATAAAGAGAACGTTAATATAAGTCTGCAGGGAAAGTCATGTGCTGCCCACATGAGATTTTTTGTTAAAGTATAAAAAATATTTCCCCACTTTTTACGATGTATTTAAAGAAAATTCTAAATGTCCGCCTTTTCTGTATTTTTTCCCTATTCCTTATGCTAATGATGCTTTTGATCGAAATCCCTATTTGGTGGGAAATTTCCGCCAATCTGTCGGCCATTTTTTTTATGCGAACCTTTAACAATAAAGCTAAACTTCAGGTTTACTGTTTTGGTTATTAAAACTGTAGATTTTGCTGTAACTGATGCTATGTAGTGAATGTAGAAAGTGTAGAATGTAGAAAGTGTATCGCCTGTGCTATCAGTGGACAGCACAACGAGGTAAGTTTAAATCATAGCATTTTTTTTTTACCTGATAGGATTTTTCGAGATCTGGCTCACTGTGCGTAATTTTCTTGCGGTGTTGGGTAGTAACTGTGGTGAAGTCACCGCGTTACCTGTAATTGCTCTTCTTGAAACTAAGATTAGTATACTTGTTACTTCCAAAAAATATAAAGGTTGTTAAAGAGAGTAAAAAGTGATTTTCAAATTCAAAGTACAAAGATTTTAGATCCTGAAAATTTTTGTCCTAATCTTGTTTCGCCTGGCTTTTTCTTGACCTGGATCATCGTATGTCTAGTTTTATACGGGAATGCGTAGTAACTAGTAACTGTAAAAGTAACTGTGTTACCTGCAAAGACCACTTTTCTTAAAACCGAGATCAGTACATAGTTACTGTTTAAAAATTTATTATTAAAGGTTATCAAAGAGATTAAAAAGTGTTTTTCAAGTTCAAAGTACAAAGTTTCTAGTAAAAAGGCAAAGTTTGAACATAAAAACACTTTTGAAGTGTTTATTATAAATACTTTTCGCTACTTTTCTAGGTTACTAATTTTATACCGACTTTTTGCACTATCGAATTTGGTGTACAAACTTTGTGTGCTGTACCAATTTTGTGTACCACTAATGTACCAACTTTGTGAACATTTGGTGTGCTTCTTCGTACCAACCATGAACTGCCTTCATGGTATCAACGTTATGTTATTTTAAGTCTATGTATCACTGATGGCTATCTTGAAGTGCAAGATAGCCATCAGTGATACATAGATTTAAAAAAAAAAAAGGTTGGCTCTGTTCGAGGATCCGCCAAATTTTAATAAATTAAAACGCTCTGCTAGACTAAGCTGTACACCCAATTTAAGATCTTTAGGACGTAGGGAAGTATGTTAAAAATGCCATCAAAGAAGTTCAAACAGGCATCGGTCAAGACGAATCCAATAAAAGATTTTAAAAAGATTTGATTGGATATCTGATGAAAAAATTAATTACAAAATCGCAAAAGACCAAAAAGTATAAAATAAAATATTATAAAAAAATCTGTTAAGTCATATTGGGCAAGTACTAAAGTAGAAAACATTGGACACAATGAATGGGTTAAGTTACTTAAACAAGTCACCGTCTTATGCTCAGTCTGTCACTGTTATCATTTTGACGCATATTTTTATTTTCTTATACTTAGTATGGAGGAAGCATTGTTCTCACGAAAATTCTCGATTTCGAGGACAATATATGTTTTAAGACCCCCTGAACACGTTTTGACTATTTTTCGAATGATATCCGTCCGTTTGTCTCATATCTGTGGTCGATTTCTTGTGTGCATGATAGCAGCCACAAATATTAATGGATTCTCACGAAGCTTTATATCCGGCTTTCTTATCAAAAGATCTAGAACTAGATAGAATTTTTTTTTAATTCGAGCGGAAACATTGAATTTCATTCGATATTTTATATTTTTTTAACATGGCAACATAGGGCAAAATTTTACATAATCATGCATAAAAGGGTTTATTTATGGCTCAATGAGCATGAGACGTTATAGTGTCAATCATTGTTGGGAAAAATAGCCGTGAGACAATTTTTTTTTGTTCGTGACGTCATCGTCCGTCATCATGACGTCATCAATTTGAAAAACAAAAGAAAAAATGATTTTGGTATGAGACAGTCGAGTTGCTCCACACTTCACTAATTCCCGCCAACGGCCCTACCGTCCTGAAAACACCGGTTCTCGTTAGATCACCGAAGTCAAGTAGCATCGGGCGCGGTTAGTACTTGGGTGGGTGACCACCTGGGAACACCGCGTGCTGTTGGCACATTTCGGGAACGGTAGCCTGGTGGTTTGCATTCTGCCACAATTGCCGCCGTGTTCATGCGGAGTACGATCACGTTAAACATGTGGGTCCGTAAGTCCTTCCGAGAGGTTGGTGGTAGGGGAAGGAGGGTACGGTCCCTGTGAATGCCTCCCCCACTGGGTTCCGGTCTAAATTGGGTGGCACTTCCCGGCCGTCCAAACGGTTACCTTACGCCTTTTTGGTAGGTCGGACGGTCTGGGTTTCAACAACAACAACACTCCACTAATTTATAATTGAAAATATCCAGGGCGATCGAATAAATTGATGTTACCATTTTTGGGTTATAACCTGCTGTCAACAGCGACAGCCGTTCTGGAACAATATCTAGGAATAATTTCTAGATTAAAATTATAGTTGTAGTTAAGTTAATAGAGAAAAAAAAAACCTTTAACAAGTAATTGAAGGATCCAGAGGAAGTTTTTTTAAAGGAAGGCTGCAGTGTTTTTCTAACATTTAGGAACGTCCCCGTTTTGTTTCCCCCCCTAAAATTCCTGTACAGTACACAGCAGTGCCGATACACTTCTTTAGAGTGCTGTTTGTTAATACAGTACTTTTTACCTATACATGTCGGCCAAAAACGTGTCGTGCGGAGGCGCAGCCGGATTTATGTTGACCTAAGATAATCGGTGCTACCGGACGACTGTGATGGCTTTTTGTCGCATGAGGGATGGTCATGAAGTGTTTATAACAGTCTCTCTACATTAGAAAAAAAAGTAGCTGCCACCGTTTAACAAATTTCTCGTTTCTCGAGATTCTTTGCTTCGTGCCGCAAAAACTATTGCATATAAAAATATGAAATTTGGTACACTTGTAGAAAAAGCTTTGGGGAATACACTGAAATAAACCGCTTTATGATGAGGTATGATCAAATATTTATTGCACAATTTTATTAGGTGAAATGATCTCTCTATATTGAGAAAAAGTAGCTGAAGCCACCGTTTAACAAATTTCTCGTTTTTCGAGATTCTTTGTTTCGTGCCGCAAGAACTATTGCGTATAAAAATATGAAATTTGGTACACTTGTAGAAAAAGCTTTGGGGAATACACTGAAATAAACCGCTTTTTGATGAGGTATGATCAAATATTTATTGCACAATTTTATTAGGTGAAATGATCTCTCTATATTGAGAAAAAGTAGCTGAAGCCACCGTTTAACAAATTTCTCGTTTTTCGAGATTCTTTGCTTCGTGCCGCAAAAACTATTGCATATAAAAATGTGAAATTTGGTACACTTGTAGAAAAAGCTTTGGGGAATACACTGAAATAAACCGCTTTTTGATGAGGTATGATCAAATATTTATTGCACAATTTTATTAGGTGAAATGATTTCTCTATATTGAGAAAAAGTAGCTGAAGCCACCGTTTAACAAATTTCTCGTTTTTCGAGATTCTTTGCTTCGTGCCGCAAAAACTATTGCATATAAAAATATGAAATTTGGTACACTTGTAGAAAAAGCTTTGGGGAATACACTGAAATAAACCGCTTTTTGATTAGGTATGATCAAATATTTATTGCACAATTTTATTAGGTGAAATGATCTCTCTATATTGAGAAAAAGTAGCTGAAGCCACCGTTTAACAAATTTCTCGTTTTTCGAGATTCTTTGCTTCGTGCCGCAAAAACTATTGCATATAAAAATATGAAATTTGGTACACTTGTAGAAAAAGCTTTGGGGAATACACTGAAATAAACCGCTTTTTGATGAGGTATGATCAAATATTTATTGCACAATTTTATTAGGTGAAATGATCTCTCTATATTGAGAAAAAGTTGCTGAAGCCACCGTTTAACAAATTTCTCGTTTCTCGAGATTCTTTGCTTCGTACCGCAAAAACTATTGCATATAAAAATATGAAATTTGGTACACTTGTAGAAAAAGCTTTGGGGAATACACTGAAATAAACCGTTTTCTGATGAGGTATGATCAAATATTTATTGTACAATTTTATTAGGTGAAATGATCTCTCTATATTGAGAAAAAGTTTCTGAAGCCACCGTTTAACAAATTTCTCGTTTCTCGAGATTCTTTGCTTCGTACCGCAAAAACTATTGCATATAAAAATATGAAATTTGGTACACTTGTAGAAAAAGCTTTGGGGAATACACTGAAATAAACCGTTTTCTGATGAGGTATGATCAAATATTTATTGTACAATTTTATTAGGTGAAATGATCTCTCTATATTGAGAAAAAGTAGCTGAAGCCACCGTTTAACAAATTTCTCGTTTTTCGAGATTCTTTGCTTCGTACCGCAAAAACTATTGCATATAAAAATATGAAATTTGGTACACTTGTAGAAAAAGCTTTGGGGAAGACGCTGAAATAAACCGTTTTTTGATGTATATTGTAGTTTAAGAAATATTTAATGTCAAAGACAAAATATTTTAGCTGCGAGTTCGTGTCCTGGATAGACCAACAATAGCAAGACCACGAATTTTTGCAGGCAGGTACATGGGTGAGTTTTTGCAGGATGAAGCTCCTTTTTACTTTCCTTATATACATAATGTATAAGGAAAGTATTGTGACGGGGTCGAAAATTCGAATTCGAGTTTTCAACGGGAGAGCACGTTTCAAGCATCCCTGATCACGAATCAAACATTTTTGAAGTGATGTCTGTGTGTGTGTATGTGTGTGTGTGTGTGTGTGTGTGTGTGTGTGTGTGTGTCAGTGAGTCTGTGGAGACGATAACTGACGAACGAATGGACCGATTTGAACCAAATTTGGTACAAAAATCACAATCCATAAACACTGGAAGCCTATTGTTTTTATACGTAATCGAATGTTCAGAACCCCCCTAAATTTTCGAATGAAATTTTGAAAAAATCGTCAAAAAATAAAAACCGCTAATAAAGTTACGCAAATAGACATTTCTTATGTAATTTTTCATTAGAAAACTATTGGCATAAATTTTAGAACGCTAACACGAACCGTTCTCGAGATATTGTACATTTTTCAAAAAAATTATGAAAAAGTCACATAAAAAAAAAATTCCTATTGAGAAACATGTTCACTTTTCATATGTAATACCATGCGATGAATTGAGTGACATCATTCTCGTGGATCTAGCTCGTTCCATTCATGAAAAAATATACTTTGAATAATACTTTTGTATTTGAACGCCAATAGTCATTTATCTGTTGTAAGAATAACTTTTTTTTTAGTGCATAACGCTTGGCGAGATTTTGGCGGAATGTCGCCAACTTGGCGACTTTTTTGAAATGTTGCCAAATTAATGAAAATCTCGCCAAATGGATGAAAATGATGCTAAATCAATGAAAATGACGACTAATTGTCGAAAATTCAATATCTTGGAAAGAATATTAGTATCTACTATAAGAAAAACCTATTTTTTTACTGTAAAAGTAGTAAATTCATTACATTATATAAGGAAAGTCATGTGTTGCCCACATCAGATTTTTTTATTTATTTCGATGTAATTTTTCGGATATTTTACTTTTTAAGCACTTCTGAAGTGAACTTTTTTTCGTAATTGCACGTCTAGCGATTTCTCTGTCTCGTACCGTAAAAACTATAGCATACAAAAATATGAAATTTGGTACATTTAGAGAAATAATAGGGCAACACAACGAAATAAACCGTTCATCGATTAGTTTGGCATGAAATAGCTCGCTAAGCGAGCTCATTATCAAGGAATTCAGTTTTGTGATTCCCTGGGCTAAGAAAAATCCCTGCTTTTCCCTCCTGCGGAAGATAGGCAGGGAATGAAATGAGATTTTCGACAGTAGAATTTTTAGGAAAAATAAATATGAAGCGAGCCTCCCGAAGGGGGTTGTGCTAGTGGAGTGAGGAGGTGAAGCCTCCCGAAGGGGGTTGTGCTAGTGGAGTGAGGAGGTGAAGCCTCCCGAAGGGGGTTGTGCTAGTGGAGTGAGGAGGTGAAGCCTCCCGAAGGGGGTTGTGCTAGTGGAGTGAGGAGGTGAAGCCTCCCGAAGGGGGTTGTGCTAGTGAAGCGAGCAGGGGGCAGAGCCCCATAGTTTTGTTACAAAAGAAAATCGTGATATTAAAGTATTTTTACCAGTTGTCTGTATGGAACTCCGCTTTTTTTACCAATCCTTTCTATATTGAATGTTCAATGCTTGCTTAATTTGGATACTGAGTTAAAAATAAAAATTTAATTATTTTTATCAATATAAACACAATTGAAAATCTGTCTGTATGTGTGTGTAGGTGTTTGTCTCATCATCACAGGAGAATCTCTGCACTGAACTTAAGGAAATTTTGTGGATAGCCTTGTAATACTCCCACTTTAAATTGAATCCATGTTTCGAGTTTCAAAAACCAGGGGGTTGTCGAGATATTAATGAAAAACGAACCTTCCATGGAGTGGGCATTATGCAGACTATATTTTTTCCACAAATTTATTTAAAGAAAAATATATCATGATACATATTGCAACGGAATTAAATCCAATATACAGCAGACGATTTTTATTAAATCTTTTCCAATTTAAATAATAAAGAAATATATATAAAAAATAAAATGAACGATTTTGTATTTTTGACTAGATTATATCAATTACAGTTTTCGGTTTGGTAAAAAATTTTCAAATTAATATATTGTGTTTATTCAATTAACTCATCGTGTTTAGCCAGTTGGTGAAACAGAATATAAGTAGTACGGGTATGTCTTCTAATACCATTTAGCGCTTTCATTAGTAATATATGATTCAATTTCATATATTTTTTGTAAATTTGTTTACAATCGAGATCAGGACGTTTTATTCTCCATATCTGCCTGTGTAGATAATTGTGTATGGCGAAAACAGAGAATCTTTTACTTCATTCAAATGAAAATAAATATTTTAATAGAATGTTTTGAATAATAATGTCATTTAGAATACTACTATAGGAATTTGCACATAACTGTGAATTTTAAGTTTCTTTTTTTATATTATATATTCCGTACGAAAAACGGGTGTACTGCTAATTCATTAATAAGTATTAAAGAAGAATGTCGTTTTAAATTGAGATGGCAGACGATTATTTTTCTTCATTCTGATTTATGGTGGGAAAATAAAAGAACAACAAGTAGTATTTAATTTGAGATAGAAGATTTGTGATACACTATATTTAATTTTTGAGTAAGAAAATTTTGTTTGTACGCATTTGTAAATTGGAATACCAAACCACCATCTACGTGTGTCATCGTAAGTATTTATGATTTGTAAGTTTTTTTTTTTTTTTAGTTTAAAATATGGATTGTAATCACGGACGTTTTTCATAATCTGATTTTTGAGATTTTCAATTCCTGGGGATAAGGAATTTAATTTTATTTTATTTAGAGAAAGCCATATTTCATATTCTTACTTTTTGATTTATTTGTCTGAAAGTGTCATTCGCATTTAAATGATAACATTAGTTTGAGATTTCCATATAACAAACTTTTATTGCGGGGGGGGGGGGGGGGGGGGACATTAAATGTAATGAACATTTTTATATAAAAAAAAAATATGATGTGTGCAGCATATGACTTCCCCTGCATAATGCAATGGCTTTTACGTCTTCCACAGCGAAATAATGATGCACAAGATCCACTGCACAATGCTATTGTCCCTGAATCTTTCTCGTGAATGGAACGAACTAGATTCATAAGAATGAGTTAACAGATTTGTTGCTTAATACTACATATGGATAGTAAACATATGTGATGATACTTACTATTTTTTAACACTTTACTACAACATAGTTGAAAAGTGTTTATTACTTTGTTCATTCTGTCTGTCTGTCTGTCCGTTCGCACGATAACTGCCGTAAAAAGGACTTTATCAAAATGACACATGAGGACTATCAAAGGGGTCCGGCTATCAAACGAAATGGAACCCCAGACCATAACTCCCTGATGTCGGGTCGTGTGGCGTGTGACAGTAATAGCAGGATCCTAACGATGTCCAGGTTGTCTCCAGACACCTCTGTGTTGGTCGTCAGGACTCTGTTCGAAACGGGACGCATCACTGGAAACAATTCGTTCCTAATCCGAACAATTCCACATTCATCGTGCCCCACGTTAAACATGTGAGTCCGTAAGTCCTTCCGAGAGGTTGGTGGTAGGGGAAGGAGGGTACGGTCCCTGTGGATGCCTCCCCCACTGGGTTCCGGTCTAAATTGGGTGGCACTTCCCGGCCGTCCAAACAGTTACCTTACACCTTTCTGGTAGGTCGGACGGTCTGGGTCTCAACAACAACAACAACATTCATCGTGCCCGGCACCATTGCAATGGCTGTTGACGGTGCATACTGGTCAGTGGTAGACGGCGTAATGGGCGCTGCGAGTATAGATTCCGCTCCCGTAGTCTTCTATTAATAGTTCGGGTGGTCACTTCCGTGTTTGTCACAAGTTGGATGATTGATAACGACGAATCTCGTGCTGCCACAGCTGCTCTGACAATCGCTCTATCTTCCCGTTCTGTCGTCGCTCTAGGCCGTCCGCTGCCCACTTGCCGCTGAAATCTGCCATTCTGGACCCGTTCTTGGCAACATCGTCTAATTGCTGCATCGCTCCTGCCCAAATGCCGAGCAATTCGCCTGTGTGACAATCCAGCCTCATGCAATCCGACGGCACGCCTTCTTTCAAACTCCTTCATATGCTTATAGGGGCCGCGAATTCGACGCCGAGACATTGTTACAATTAAGGTACATAAACGCAATCGAAATCCACTGCACGTTTTGTTCCTGAAAGCGAAGTTCGCTTCTTATATACACCACTATGGTGCTCAGTTTCAATGCGCTGTAGTTCCGACTAGTCATTCATTCGCTCCAAATTTTTGATCATTTGCATATTCGATCGAAAGGTGTTTGCAAGTAAAGTGTCATTGCCATCGGATTATTTTGCGGCGAGCGTCGATTTTTTTTGTCTTAGAGTGTATACTAATTGCCAAGTGTCCGTCTGTCACGCTCTTTTTAGGCGCTTCCCGAATAAATAGAGTCTTGCAATTTGGTACATGGGTAGATCGTTCGATAACCCCCCCCTGCAAAAATCGTATTTTCCGAAAATGTTCCGAAGAGAGGGTGCTCTACACCAAAACGTTCGAAAAGTGAAATGATAGAAAAGCATGCTTTGCGATAAGATTGAGACTTCAAATTTGGAGTATGGGTAAATCGTTCGAAAGGAAGAAAGTGTTGTTGTTGAAACCCAGACCGTCCGACCTACCAGAAAGGTGTAAGGTAACTGTTTGGACGGTCGGGAAGTGCCACCCAATTTAGACCGGAACCCAGTGGGGGAGGCATTCACAGGGACCGTAACCTCCTTCCCCTACCACCAACCTCTCGGAAGGACTAAGGAAGAAAGTGTGCAATTTCAGATTTTCAATATTTTCTACTTAAGGGGGTGCCGAACAATTGAGAATCTACTCTTTCAAAATTTGATAGAGGCTTGAAATTTGGTATATCAGTTTATCATTTTATGAAAACACATACGACGAATATAGTTCTTCAAAAATGTTCGTTCAGGGGGTGCTTTAGAGTAAAAGGTTTGAAAGATGAATTGTTAAAAAAACTGCTTCGAGATGAGATAGAAATTTGAAATTTAGTGTAAGGGTAGATAGTTTGGAAAGAAGAAAGAAAGTGTACAATTTCAGTTTATCAATATTTTCTACTTTAGGGGGTGCCGCACACCAGAATGCTCGATTTTCGGAATAAAGGAGAAACGCCCCTTTTAAAACGTGATAGAGGCTTGATATTTGGTATATGGACGAATCATCTGATAGAAAACCCAAGAAGAATAGAGTTTTTCAAAAATGTGTATTTAAGGGGGGGGGGGGTGTACTCCACACCAAAGCGTTTGAAAAGTGAAATGATAGAAAAAGCATGTTTCGAGATGAGATAAAGACTTCAAATTTGGTGTACGGGTAAATAGTTGGAAAGAAAGAAAGTGTGCAATTTCAGTTCTCCAACATTCTTGTTATTGTAGTGGGTGCCGCTCACTAAAATATTCGATTTGACGAATAAATGAAAAACGTCTCCTTTACAATATGATACAGGCTTGAAATTTAGTATATGGGCATTTAATGAAAATCCCAAGATGAATACGATTTTTCAAAAATGTTCATTTAAGGGGTTCTACACAGAGAAACGTTCGAAAGATGAAGTGATAGAAAAAACATGCTTCACGATAAGATAGAGAATTCAAATTTGGTGCGCGGGTAGATAGTTTGAAAGTAAGAAAGTGTGTAATTTCACATTTCCAATATTTGCTACTCTAGGGGGTACCGCTTACCAATATGTTCGATTTTGCTAATAAATGAGGCACGCTTCCTTTTAAATGTGATAGAGGCTCGATATTTGGTATATGGGCCAATCATCTAATAAAAAACTGACGACTAACAGAGTTTTTCAGAAATGTTCATTCATAGATGTGCTCCACAGAAAAACGTTCGAAAGGGGAAATGATAAAATAGCATGTTTCGGGATTAGATAGAAGCTTTAATTTGGTGTACAGGTAGATAGTTCGAAAGGAAGAAGTGCGCAGTTTAAGTTTTCCAATATTTTCTTCTTTAGGGGGTTCTGCACACCAAAATAGTCGATATGCCGAATGAATGTGAAACGCGAATTATTCAAAAATTTATATTATTCAGGGGTTGCTTATTGTGAGACTGTTGATTTTCAACGGATATTCCGTTAGTATATACTAATTGTTAAGTGTCCGTCTGTCTGTCGCGCTTTTTTTAGCACTTCCCGAATAGATAGAGACTTGCAATTTGGTACACGGGTCGATCGTTCGATAAAACGCCCTGGAAAAATCGTATTTTCCGAAAATGTTCTGCAGAGAGGGTGCTCCATACCAAAACGTTCGAAAAGTGAATTGATAGAAAAGCATACTTTGCGATAAGATAGAGACTTCAAATTTGGTGTATGGGTATGTCATTCGAAAGGAAGAAAGTGTGCAATTTCAGATTTCCAATATTTTCTACTTAAGGGGGTGCCACACATCAAAATGTTCGATTCGCCTAATAAATGAGAAACGGCTCCTTTACAATTTGATAGAGGCTTGAAATTTGGTACATGGGCTAATCATTTGACGAAAATACCCACGTCGAATATAGTTTTTCAAAAATGTTCGTTTAAGGGGTTGCGCTACAGAAAAATGTGCGAAAGGTGAATTGATAAAAAAAAAAAAAACATGCTTCGGGATGAGATAGAGATATCAAATTTGGTGTAATAGATAGTTTAGAGGGAAGAAAGTGTACAGTTTCAGTTTTCCAATATTTTCTACTTTACGGGGTGCCGCACACCAAAATGTTCGATTTTCGGAATAAAGGAGAAATGTCCCTTTTAAAACGTGATAGGGGCTTGATATTTGGAATATGGGCGAATTTGAAGGAAAACACGAGAAGAATAGAGTTTTTCGAAAATGTATATTTAAGGGAGTGGGTACTCCACATTCGAAAGGTGAAATGATAGAAAAAACATGTTTCGCGATGAGTAGAGACTTCAAATTTGGTATATGGGTAAATAATTGGAAAGGAAGAAAGCGTGCAATTTCAGTTTTCCAACATTCCATCGATTTCACGAACAAATGAAAAATGTCTCCTTTACATTATGATAGAGGCTTGAAATTTAGTATATGGACTAATCATTTGATAAAAAAACCTAAGATTATTACGGTTTTTCAAAATTGTTCATTAAGGGGGAGCTACACAGAAAAACGTTCGAAAGGTGAAGTGATAGAAAAACACACTTCGCGATAGGATAGAGACATCAAATTTGGTGTACGGGTAGACAGTTTGAAAGGAAGAAATTTTGCAATTTTAAATTTCCAATATTTGCTACTGTAGGGGGGGTGCCGCACACCAATATGTTCGAGTTTCCGAATAAATGAGACACGCTTCCTTTTAAATGTGATAAAGGCTTGATATTTGGTATATGAGTCAATTATCTGATAAAAAAAAAACCCAAGAAAAATGGAGTTCTTCAAAATTGTTCATTTATTGGTGTGCTGCACAGAAAAACGTTCGAAAGTAGAAATGATAAATTAGTATGCTTCGAGATGAGATAAAGACTTGGTGTACGTGTAGATAGTTCGAAAGGAAGCGCAATTTAAATTTTTCCATTATTATCTTCTTTTGGGATTTCTGCACACCAAAATATTCGATTCGCCTAATAAATGTAAAACGCAAAATATTAAAAAATTTACACTGTTCAGGGATTGCTTATTGCGAGACCGTTGATTTTCAACGGGTATTCGGCTAGTTGCTTCCTATTTCTCCAAATACCATTTCTCTTAGCTTAGATAGGTTTCGAGGGGCTCCCATGGATCTTACAGGTATAGATCGCTTAAAGGATGGTCCCCCCTATCCAACATAGTGTGACATGCCACGTGTTCAAATACTCTCAAACTCAGAATATGAGGAGTAAAACTGGTTGTTGGAAAATGTTGTCCACTGTTTCTTTCAAAACTTTTTGGCCTAAAGGTGGATGAAACTTTAGGGGATGAGGCAAGTTTTCTATTTGCCCTATATAAATATATCTAAATGCTATCACATAAATAGGAACTAGGTTAACATAAAATGTATCGATGGGATATCGCCCCACTGGATGTATGCCTGAAAGAAACACTCATGCTGTCGCAGGAGTTCTGGATTGGTAGAGTGGGTTTTTTATCACGTGACGAGGCCATTAATTTGGATAGTGATACTGTAACAATAGCAAGCCTCGCCCAATACCGGGTTTCATATATAAAATCTATACGGGCTCCTAGGGAGATATGACCCTCCTAACCGCTCCAGTGTCGCAACTGAGACAGGTTATAAAATATCCACAGAATTTGACTCCACCAAAATACCGGTTTTCAGGCCATTGCAATTATCCGCCCTAGTTGCGGACAAAAATGTCGACTTACCATTACCTTATGTCTTACAGCCTCTCAGTAATTTGAGATTTTTGTCTGTATTTAGCAGGAGAGTCATTTACTGCCTCTGCCGTACCAGACGAATTGCACCGACTATATGACGATCTGGGAAGAGAGAGGAGGTAAAGCGCCCATAAATCAATTGGTAAGCAAACCATGATGTTTTTACCTTTCCACCGTCTCAAAGCTTTATAGAAAAATCCTTAAACACCCGAATAATTTTGTGACGAAAAGTTCATGAATGTAAATGTTAGATCTGTCGATAATAAGGTAACCAGACCATTCCCGATCGAATGAAAGGAATTGCAGCGCAGATAATTGAAAAAGTTGGTAAGATGAACTCAATAACAAAGCAAGATAAAGAAAAATGTCAATTAGGGAAGGGACAGAAAACCGCGAGAGAAAGTTACATGAAAAAACGAAAAGAGCGCAATAAGCTCTTAAAGCAATTTAAATTTAAGCTGCCAAACAGGTGTAATCAACAAAAGATTACAATTAAAGCTATTTATAATTACTGAGCTATTTACAGTATTACACTTATGAATTACAATTAACGAATTACAGATGAAATATTTACAAAATTAATCTACATTTTTTGAAAGCGTGGATGAATTTAAAGTACTGGTCTAGCGTAGTATAAGCGCGGGCTGATTGCCCAGTGGCTGGCCCTGGAATAAAAACGAACGGAACGATGTGGCGGTATGGTGCCGCCATCTACTGTTGCTCGTTCGAGTTAGGAGACTCCTGTTTGAGGGATGAGATAGCGTCTGTTCTTCCATTTTGTGCTCTGGGAGCCAAAGAGAAGATGCCTAGGCCTGCGCTTCCTGAGATAGGAGGGCGCAGTCGGGTTGTACGTTTGATCTACATCTCTCATACAGGATCTATTAGAATTTTTCTTGTAAAAATTTAGTGAACATTTCCGAAAATGCTCTACAATTCCAGAGACTTTGAGATCGTGATGTATAACTTCGTTCTGGACATACCTGGGTGCATTAATGATACAACGCAGAACTTTGTTTTCGAAAACTTGCAGTTTCTGAATGTGGACTTTGGCCGCCGCCCCCCATACTGGGCAGGCTTACATAAATCCAGGTACGATGATTTGTTTATAAATAATCAATTTATTATTAAGAGAAAGGTGGGATTTTCTACCGAGAAGGGGCAAGAGGGCACGATAATTTTTATTGGCTGATTCTATTTTGGCGTCGATATGGTCTCCGTAAGTCATATGGGCGTCTAAGGTGACGTCCAAATACTTAGCGGAGTGGGAAAAGGGTATGGGTTGATTTAAAAATTTGAGGGTATAGTTATGGTTAAATTCTCGGTAGTGAGATTTGAAGATGCAGACTGCACTTTTCGATGCGTTAATTTGTATTCTCCAGGTAACGAGCCAGTGCTCAAGGCTATGTTTAATGTAGCTTTGTAGTGTGTTTATGGAATTATGTGGTGAACAACTACGTGCAATTAGCGCTGTGTCATCTGCAGAGATAGCCAGCTGGACTTGTGGTATGCATGGAATATCGTTGGTTGTTGTTGAAACCCAGACCGTCCGACCTACCAGAAAGGTGTAAGGTAACAGTTTGGACGGTCGGGAAGTGTCACCCAATTTAGACCGGAACCCAGTGGGGGAGGCATCCACAGGGACCGTACCCTCCTTCCCCTACCACCAACCTCTCGGAAGGACTTACGGACCCACATGTTTAATGTGATCGTACTCCGCGTGAACACGGCGGCAGTTTTTTTGGTAGCGGCTGGAATCGAACCCGGACCTACCGAGTGCAACTCCAGCGCGCTAACCAATGGGCTACCGCGCCCATGGAATATCGATGGTGTAAATATTGAAGAGAAGTGGACTAAGATTTCCTCCTTGAGGAACCCCGGCCCTGATCGGTCTGATAGAAGAGAGAGTTTGATCAACTCGTACGCGGAAGTATCTATTAGTGAGATACGAGTTGATGATGGTCAAAAGTTGTCCAGAAATGCCAAGTCGCACCAGCTTGGTAATAAGCCCGAATAAATACGTTTTATCAAACGCTTTGGCTACGTCGAAAAATACAATCGAAGTATACTGCTTGTTGGTAGAGTTTTTGTGGATAGTTTCTACAACCCGCATAAGCTGGGAATGCGTAAAATGCTCAGTTCGAAAACCATGCTGATTGGCTGAAATAATATTTTTCGACTGGCAGAAGCTACCCAAACGTCTAAGCAATACCAATTCCTAAATTTTGGAAAAACTAGAAGGCAGGCTTATTGGTCTGTAGTTCTCGGGAAGCGAGAGATTTAGAGTATTTTTTGGAATAAGGCAAATAACAGCAGTTTTCTAGGAATTTAATGCATTTAATCTAAATTTACATCCTTAAAATTTAAACTAAAAATTGTCCTTTGTTTCATCCTTTAGTTTAAATATAGTGATCCTAATAACTTTAATTTAAATGAGTTCGGAAAATAATAAAAATTTAAGAAAATCTAGCTGGTTTAACATTAAAATTTACAAAAATTTTTGACTCTGTTAAATATATAATGTATTTTGCTTTTTCCAGACAAGTACACATGGGGAGAACATTTCATATATCTTTTTTTAAAAAAATAAAAGTCAAAATGTTCTTCTGTTGGGTAACCCTGAAATTGTTTTTGTAATATTTGGAAATTTCAGAGTAATTGCTCATTTGTTAAAAATTACTCTTCTGGAAAGAAAAATACTCCTTTAAAATAAGTCAAGGAGTATTTTTACTCTTCTGGAAAAATTCTAAGGCGATCTATGCAACCTCACTAACCTTTTTAATTTCATGTAAGCTGCTATTATTTCCAGTAGCTTATTACGGGAATAGACTTTGAACAATGATTGGCTGATATGTGAATAATTTTAAATCTGTAAAATATTCTACAGAATTTTTTATGGTAGATGAATATCTCACTTACAACTTTATATAATAATTCTGAATCTGTGTATTAGAAGTTCATCCTGATGTTGCTATACATATATTATAAGCCATAAACATCATGGCAACCCGTTAAGCATCCTTTAGATGGAAAATAAAATAAGCGAATTTTGTTTTCTTTCCTAGTATCGTAGTAACCGTTATCTAAATGTCTGGTCATAATCCTCTTCCTACCATGACACACCTCCTCAAAAGTAATTGAATATGGCCATCTACTAGTAACAGCTAGAATAAGGTGGAAATGGCCGTGACTTAGGCAAACTGACTTATGGCGTATCTAAATAAGAAGGCGTAGCTAACATGCTTACCCTCACTAACAAACAAACAAAAAAATGTCTTGACAATGTAGTTTAGTTTTCATTCCCTTTTTTTTTAAATTTTACTTTTTATTTATTTATTTTTAATTATATAAAGCTTAAGTTAATTAGCATTATTAAAAACTGAAATCAGGTTGTGTATAGTAATATGTGACCGTACTCCAGACAGAGAACTTGTGTGGGTGTGGCTTACTTTGTTTCTCTATTTAAGAAGTTAAAAATCTGTGTCTAACAGATAAATTTTATTGTGTTTCATTGTTTTGTATTTATTTCTATGCGTAGATTAATTAACAAAATTGGAAATTCAAATCGGAGGAAGGGAGGGACATGTGCGCAGAAGTACACGAGACTTAAGGAAAATAATTTCAAATTAATGGGCGTGGCTTTAGTGTTCCCAACCCCCAAAGATAGTAATAATGGGAATTTTTGATGAAATTTTTATATAAAACTCGCATTACATCTATATATAAGACACGAAAACTGAATAATTTTTTGTCCAAAGTGCAATAAGTATATTTTAGAAATTTTAACAATTTTTAGAAGATTGTGACGTAGGCGGAGTTTAGTTTTCGATAGTTTGGTAATTGTGTTTTATACTTCAGAAATATTCAGTGTTATAGTAAATATATTATATAAATTCATCTAGTGCAGAATTGCATAAATCGGTCTATAGTTATTTCGTGTGGCATAATATAAGAACTAAATGTAGGAGTGTTTTCATTACTTACTGTATCCACTGCACATTTTATGTGCTTATGACAGCTTCCAAGTGCAAATAAAACAGTGATGTCTTCCTTATTTTGGGAACATCCCTTTCAAGAGGGTACTTGTTATTTTGAATTTTGTTTCTGCAGCTTCGTGTAGCCGAGTTGAATTGTAG